>CM076578.1:9958498-10446296 GCA_034641835.2 Pinus albicaulis | reverse complement strand
TTTGTGAAAAAAATATAGTAAGGATTAGAATGATGCAACAAAATTTTACATGTTTGAAAAAATTCAATCATTTTCACATTACTAATTGTTGTCACATTATGAGTTACTATCTAACGAGGACATCCAAACCTGGACAGAATGGTTTTTTCAATAAACTTGATGACTACAGTGTTTGTGGCATTTCTAACTGGAATGGCCTCTACCTATTTGGTGAAGTAATATGTTGCAGTTAGTATCCATCTATGCTGGTTTCTTCATGCTGGATGAATTTTCCCTATGAAATCCAATCCCTAGTGTAAGAAAGGTGTTGAAACTAATACTGGAACCAAAGGAAGTGATGCTAGTTTTTCTTTCTAGCAAACATTTGACATGGAGTATAGATCCTAACCTTTTCTCCTACGTGTGAAAACATATTAGGCCAGTAGAATCCTACTCTCAATATTTTATATGTTGTATCTCTCCAGGCATAGTGTCCACCACATATCCCTGCATGAAACTGTTCAAGAATCCCTTCTGTTTCACTTTTTTTCAAGAAAAGAAAAAGGATATTGAGTGGATCCTTCTAGTATAAATTTTCATTGATGATACAGTACTTTATGGCTTTTAAATTTAGTTTATTACACCGATTCTTTGAAAATTGATAAGGACACTCAAAGTTAATAAGAAAATGTACAATATCATAATACCATTATGATAGCAAGAATTTATCATCAATATAAACATGAACTAATTGAATTAAAGATGAAGGTTCTTGTGTATTCTTCCCTTCTGAATATTGGGAAGGTTCTTGTGGATTCTCCCCTTCTACATTTAGAGAAGGTTCTTGTGGATTATCCTGATGAGAATTTGGAGAAGGTTCTTGTGTATTCTTCTCTGCTGAAATTTAAAAAACATAGTTTATTCTCAAAACTTTACAATTGGATTCAGCTAAAAGTTTATCCAAACCTTTACCGTTTACCAACTTTGTAGTTTTTATACTAAGATAAAATTCAAGAATGTGGGTAATCCATCTTCCTCTTCTCCCATCATTGTCTGGTTGAGTTAAGACAATTTTCACAACATTGTTGGGAACATAAGCAGTAATGGTTGAGTGAAGGACATAAATTCTGAAATATTTTAAAGCTTGGAATAAGGAATAAGCCTGTTTTTCAATGATTTCATACTTAAGTTCTGTGTCTCTCATGACTTTACTGAAAAATGTTATAGGTTTATCATCTCAATATTCATTATTTTGCAAAAGGACAAACACTAAAGTGGTTTCAGAGGCAAAGGAAAATATGCTAAAGGGTTCAAAATAATTAGGGTTGGCTAAAGTTGGGGCTTTAGAAATGGCCTTTTTTAATCTGGTCAAAAGCATATCTAGCTAGTATTTTCCACTTAACTTCATGATTATTTTTTAACATATCAGTGATATCCTTAACTATTTCAGCATAGTTAGGAATGAATCTCCTCAGGAAGTTAATGTTTTCAAGAAAATCTTGGATCCCCTTTTTGTTCCTTGGAAATGAAAGTTCTTGTATAGTTCTTGGGATCGAGTGATATCCCAAATTTTCTACACCTGTTAAAAAATTTTATCAAGTGTTTTAAATGTTTCTGATATGAGTTAGAAAACACAGTAAGGTCATCAAGATATATAACATAATTTTTTTTTGCCTTACCCACAAAAGCTAAGTCCATAGCTCTCTGAAACATTGCTCCAACATTTGTTAATCCAAAGGGCATTCGGGCATACATAAATGTACCCCAAGGAGTGGTAAAAACAATCTTTTCTTTGTCTTCTGGACTCACCATTGTCTGGTTGTATCTAGAGAAACCATCGAACATTGAAAGTTCATTTGCACCTGAAATTTTTTGAAGCAACTGATCCAGTTTGGGTAATGGGTAGTTGTCTTTTAAGGATGAATTTTTTATGTTCCCGAAGTTCACACAAAGTTTGATTTCCCCATTCTTCTTTCTAACGGGAACTAAATTAGCTACCCAATCTAAGTATCTTAATGGAACTATGATTTGAGCATCAAGTAACTTCTTAAGTTATTTTTCTATGGTAGGGAGCAAGACTGGATTGATTCTCCTTAATTTTTGTTTATAGGGCTTTGTTTCAAGTTTCAAAGGAATTTAAGCTCAATGAGAGTTGTATCATAGGTTTTTAATTCAGCATAAGACCAGGCAAAAACATCTTTTTAAGCTTTAAGAAGATTCAAATATTCAGTTTTTACTTCCTAAAGTAGGGATGCAGAGATTTTAATGTTCTTGATATCTTCAGGTGTTCCAATATTAGATTCTTCAATATCCTCTTTAGGTGAATTTGATAGTGGATTCTTGGGGACATCATTTTGGTCAAATAACTTTTCTAAAGGTACTAGACCTTTGGGAATAAATTTGTTTGACCACCAAATGATATTATGGTCAGCCATTTTTGAATTTAAATCAGAATTTTCATTTACTTTATTGATTTCATTTATATCTGACTGATCTTCTTCAATTTGCAAAACAGAGAATTCATCAATAACCTGTAGAAAATATTTTAACTGTTCATCATCCTCAAATATTTGAGAGTATTTAATATTTTCAGGAATAAATGGCCTATATTTTACTTGAATTTGATATTGCAATTTCATTTAATCTAGGGTTTTTAATGAACTAGCTGAAACAACTAGGGAGTCTGCATGAATATTCTCATTTCTAAGGATAGTTGTAATATTAAATGCATGAAAGAAGTTTTCCATTGAATCCCAGATCTCATTTCTTTAAGATCTAAGTCTAGGATGCTTTGTTTGGAAAATATTTTTAACTTGTTTGACTATGAGTTCAAAGTCACTGAAAACAGTTAAACTCTGCACTTTAAGACTTCTAGCTAACTCTAATCCTAGAAGAAAGGCTTCATACTCTACTACATTATTAGTAACATCAAAATCAAGTTTGCAGGATTGAGTTATGTTTTCTTTCTTTGGTGAAATTAAAACAACATCAGCTCCAACTCCATCTTTTGAACAAGACCCATCAAAATACAGTTTCCAAATATCAGTTTTGACAGTTTTTGGGTTTTCTAAAACATCTTCAATTTTAAGTTGAGAATTCCACAAATTATTTGAAGGTAATTGAAAACAACCAAAATGTTGGTCAAATGCATATATAGGATGGTTTCTAGCTTGATCTGATTTGTAAATAGTATGAATGAATCTGATCTCCCTATATAACCTAAGGTTTTCACCCCCATATACATGAATTGTAGAAAAATACTTCTCCATTTGAAGGCTTCCTCCTAGCTTGGCACAACGAGACCTTGATAAAAGCATCCCAAACTTAGGAGGTATATCAGTGACCACAATGTCCAAAACTACACTTTTTACAAGTATTTGGGCTAAAGTTGCCACTAATTCTTTTATGAGTCCTAGACATGGTACCCTTTTGGAATCAAAGGTATATAGGCCATGGTAAGATCGAGTAATTTCCAAATTTAATTTATCCGTAATAACTTTGGTACAATATTATGTGAGGCTCTAGAATCTAACGTGCAGTTATATAGTAAGGAATCACGTGCTTTCAAAGTAACATAGAAATATGGCATTGTTTCATCAATCATGTCCGAGCTTGGACCAAATACTACTAAGGGTTTTTCATCTTGTAGACTAATTACATCGCCTTCAACATCCACACTTGAATTTTGAATCTTTTTGTTAACTTGATTTTTTTATCCAAGGTTATTTGAAAGTTCTGACAATGGGATGGGAATTTTGACTTTCTCTAATCCCCTTTCAACATTAAAAGTTGTTAAAACAATTTTATCAATCGAAGTTGTATCAACTGGTTGATTTAAAGGTTGGATTATTGTTGTTTGGGTTTCAGAATATTTTATTTGTGGTTCAATTATAACAAGATTTTTAGGAGGAATTCCAAGCCCTGCCCTTGGTCCTAAATCACACCTCCTATTTATTTCTTCAATTAAGAATTCAAAGAAGGCTTGATATTTAGACACTTGAGAATTTTCTTGATCCTCTTGGGATATTTGACTTTGAGGAATGGTACAATAGAATTTTGAACAGATGTATGGTCAATATTGTTGATATCTTCAATGATCATAAGAGTACTATCACCAGGCTGTTGATCATCAATCAACAGAGGAGGTAGAATTTGTTGATCATTACTAGGTCTTTGAAGAATTTGAAGCTGAGGAGCTTTCTTAAATTGAGCTTGATTTTGAGATTGAGATATAACAACATTTTGTTGAATTGTTCTTGGCTAAGTTTCAATTTTAGAAATCCTATTATAAATATTCCTAAGTAATGAAGTTATTTAATATATCTTTTGATATTCATTTTTAGACTTGGAAGAAGAAGCAACTTCTTGATTAGATTTTATTTTCCTCTGAGCCTTTTCAATTTTGGCTTTAAGCTTAGCCGAAGTAGATTTATTAGCTTCAACTTCAATGGCGTTAGTTTGCATATCTTCTAAAGTATGAGATGTTCTTTCCCTAAGCATGAATGCAAAGTTATCTTCAAAATCTTTGGAAAACCTAACCTTTGTTGCTATTACTCGCGGTTTACAATCAAAAGGCATTTTATGATATAGTTTGTTAACTCTCTTAATGAAGTCAGACACTAGTTCACCATAGTTTCTTTTGAGTTCTTCAAATTCTGTCAGAAAATAGACAGGATCATTTTTAATACACCATTTATTCTTAAATATAGTGGTTAATTATTCCGAACTTCAAATAGAGTGTGCCCTCAATTTTCTAAACTAGATCCTAACATTTCCTTCTAAGGATTAAACAAACAATCTCATATATACATTTTCATATTCAATATTCGTATTATTGGCAAAGTCTAAGAATGTTGCTAAATGATCTCCATTAGATAAACCAGTTTCCCCATTAAACCTTGGAAGATGTTTCAAGTATCCTTCAGGAGAATTATTTAGTATTTTTGGAAGTTGTAAAGTAGCATATCTTGCTTGAACAATAGGCTGAAAACCAGCCATACCATGTGATGAAGATGAAGAGGAATTTGTGGTGGTTTTTGTAGAAGATGATGAGGTAGATGTAGAATATGGAGGTGAATATGGAGGGGTAAAAGAAGGTTGTGGAAGAAGTAAAGTTGAAGATATTCTTAAAGATTTCAAAGGTGTACGAATGACCAATTTTTGGACCTCTGTTTCTCCTTCCTTAGGTTCAAATAAAGGATTTGAATATAAGGAGAAAAGGTCTTCTAGTTGAGTAGAAGTAGATGGAAAAGAATACAAGGTTAGAGAAATGAAATTAGAAGTTTTGAATTTAGGTAAGTGAAAATCCAATTCTTGTTCTGATTTGGGAGATTCAGAAGGTACTTCAGGTATTTGATATGATTATAATGAATGAACCAAAAGAGCAGATTAGAAATCAACTCCTATAGAGATCAATTCATGTACCCTAGGTGGTAGATCTTATGAATTTAAAGGAATGGGTCCTGTTAGCACAACTCTATGCTAAGTCATGAGTATGTTTTAAATTTTTTGTTTTTAGGATACAAATTTGTAAATTTCAAAAAAAATTAGAGCACTACTGAAAATTCTGGTAGCGTCTGTTTTAGCCTTTTCGGAGGATGTTTTATGTAGGTTTTTATTTTAACCTGATGCTTACGAAAATTCTAATAACCTCCCATGTTTATTTTTTTTAAAATAAAAATCGCATCCGCTTTTGTGTTAAGCCACGTGTTCCTGTTATCAACTATGTTTTAAAATTTTTATCATGATTTAGGTCACATGATAGGAAAGGTTTACGTTGAGTGATGTTAAGTTGAATTGTGGTTATAGGTGGAGCAACCTAGGTGTCAATCCGCAGTTGTTAAAGCCAACCATTCTTTGTGCTGTCTGCCAGCTAAGTCATTACATCCACTTGTCAAGGTACATATTAAGTGTTAAGGTAGATTGTGGATCTGTAGTTTTAATTTCATGTTCGTTTGGATTGATCACGCATGAACACTGCCATAATATTAGGCCTATCATAAGGATATGATGGAGGTGACTGCCAGCTCTAGCTCCGTTCATATCTAGCCACCTATAGCATATCATCTGAAACACCGCACCTAACTGAAGTTATTCATGACTACCATAAGGTGTATTATATGGTATAAGATATTTTCCAATATAAAAAATCTCATGCATGGAAAGGTGAACCAACATATATTTTTAAACCACCTAAAGAAAGGGAAAACCATTATTTTTGAGTTTAACTGTTGGTGAATGAGCAACTCTAGTGAGTAGCTTGAGGAAGGAGACCTAGATTGAAGACAAATTGTATTGAAGACACAACAAAACCTGTTAGGTGAGCTCCCCTAATTTTGACACCTATCATATTTCAGCAAACAACCTTCTTTATTACTGAAGATGACTAAGAAAGGAGGAAAACTAAAACACATTGAACCCCAAGGTGCTGATCTAGTTGATGCTAATCCAAATGTGAGAAGTTTCTTTGTTCATGCATGGTGGTATCCATTGTGTTCAAGACTAAGAAGCTCTCATTTAGGAGTATCTAAGGAATTTTCACTCTCTTTTAATGGGCAGGAAGCAAATGTATATGGCCACAGATTGTAGGTATCAGCAAAGTCTGTTGTTGAAGCTTTCAACCTTCCATAGGCAGGAGAAAAATGGTTTAAATGCCAAGTCATCACTGGAGGAGACCTCAATAGTTTCATCAAATATGGACATAGAGACCCTAACTGGGCTAAAGGAATTCCAAGAAATTACCTTAAGCATGAATGGGCTGAGACTGTCAAGCTCACCAAGATTTACCTTACCTATGAAAGGAGGTATACTGTTGTTTTTCTTTATCATATGAGATTTTTGTTTCATATTGCAAGTATGAAAACCCTTAACCTACCATTATTTCTGCTGAAGAGCTTGAAAAATATGCAAACACATACAGTTGCATCAAAGTATAGTTTATATCATTAGGCTCTTATTAAAGTATTGGTTGAGGAAGAAGTTAGGAATAGAAACCAGTCATGGGAACATTTTTTGTTTTATAGGGTAGGCCAACCTACACCTACACCAAATATTCCAGCTCAACTATCTCTAGTCTCACAGCAACATCCTTAGCCTGCTATGCAGAAAGGGAAAATCAGAAACCAACTACTTCATCAGTTGGTAAGAGGACTAAGAGAAAGGATAAGAAGAAGAACATCCAAAAAAATGCTAACGGAATAAAATAAAATGCTCCTTCAACCAAGGTTGAAAATAAGTTGGAGAAAGGAGAAGGTTCATCAACTAGTTAGCCCAAATCAATGAAGATGGTGCCTCCCATTTCTCCTTTTCCCAAGGTTTATACCAGAGCACAAAGTGGAGTCTGTAACTGTAGAAAAATCCAAAGTACAGGTGCTACCGGAAGTTTCAGAATCATACATTCAACAAAATATTCAGAAGGAATATCAATCCACTAAGTCTGATGAGGAGATCCTAAAATATGCAGGTTATGATATTAGCAGCAAGAGAAGGAAAAATGATGAAAAAATAGTTGCTAGTAGCAGTAAAAAACACACCAGAGACAACAACAAATTTAGGCTCAAATCTAAAGCCCTACTTAATCCAAGATTTTTGACTGAAGTCATAGATATAGAGAGGAAATCTAAAGGGTTACAGACTGTAACTCCTTCAATTGCAGAGACTAGTAGGTCCAAAAGGAAAGATAAAGGTAAATCCCTTTCAAACTAGCAAACAAAATCCTCAAAAAGAAGAAAAATTCATAAGGGTTCAGAAGAGAAAAATACCATTTCCAAAGAAACGACCACCAGGACCACAAGGTCAAAATCAATTGTTGACAAACATACAAAATTGGACAAGCTTGCAGAAGTTGCAGCCCATATGGAGGAGAGGTAAAAGGGTTTCCTAATAAAATACCTTTTTGCTTTCTAATTACATTCTTGAATAACAACTCAATTTTCAGAGTGTATACGTCTGCACAGGATTTTCAAGTATTTTCTGTGCATTTTTTGAAAAAGAAAAAATCGCTACTAGAAATTACGGTAGCATTACAGTTTTTGTGCAGTTACAGGTATTTACTGGAATTTCTGGTAGCGCTTGTTTTAAATAATTTTTTACAACTGTCAGCAGAATTTTAGAGAAAATTCAAGAATGATAAGGACTCATAACAATATGGATATTTCAATTGATGGTTGATAATTGGTTATGAGGTTGTTAAAGGTCACATTTAATGAAGACACATGGATATTAAAGAATCAAGGTCATGAAGAGACAAATCAATAGAAAAATGGGCAGCTTGTCAGCACACTCAGCATCACATTCCAAACTGTCTTATTTTCTCTTATCTACATATGTCATGTTAGCTATATTTCGATAGGATATAGTTTTAATGTTCTATGACTCCTGTGTAATGTGAGAAAGAGTGGATCCTTCTTTTTACGAGAGATGGATTTGGTGCCTCTCTCTCTATAAATATCATTTGTAAATACCATTTTAGGGCTGGATTTTGGTCGACCTGAAGAATTATCATAATAAAGAAAAACCCTTTTTGCACTTCATGCTGGAGGATTTTTTGATTCAAGGACTATCTAATGTATGGTGTGTTTTTATCATTATTTTATTCTTCTGATTTATGAGTTGCAGTAGCTAGTAAAGTGTGAGTAAGAGAAGTGTTAGAGGATCTAATAGTTCATTATCTGCTATTTAGTCTTATGAAAATCATATATATGTTTTGTAAAGAATGTTATTGAAGGTTTCATGAAATATTATGAAATTATTTATGCATGTACTCTGCTTTCTAAATGTTGTTTCCTTTGCATAAAATAGAGTTTGTGTAAAAGGCCACTCTTGTAGCTGTGTGACTGATTTAGGATATGCATATTTCTTAGATTGAGTACTAGCTATCTGTCATCTTTCATTTGTTACAATCTTCTCCCCTATACTACCAATTTACCCATACAATTTATACTTGCCACATCTTGCCAAATGCATGAAATTCTAAAAGAATAAAAATAATTTCAAACTCTTTAAGAAGCCATCCCAACACTCAAAACCTTTAATTTTGAAATGAACTATGATGTGTAAGGCTTACTCCTTTGTAGTAAAGGAGTGAATCCTTGCAATAACATCTTTGGCTCCGTTGTTAGGGAGGCGAATTGAAGTTTATCCCTGGGTGAATGAAAAATTTATAAGTATGGTTTTGAGGTGTACAGTTCTAGCTGTCTTTTTAGACTGCTTTACACTTGGTGGCTCCATTATTGAAGTTTTTCCTCTTAGAAGGGCTAGAACCAAGGCTAACCCATATTCCCCTTTGAGAACTCCAATCCCTGATCCTAAGAAACTAATCAAGAAAAATAGTAAATGAAATTTTTTTGCCTCTGCTACTGTTTTCTCAAAGGTTGTCCCTAAAGAAGTGTTGCAAACTCTGTCCCCTAATTTTGCAGAAAATTTTGTACCTCCCTTATTTTCCAACCAACAAACTATTTGTACATCAAGTGTTGGTGCTTCATCATCTATTGTTCACAATCCACTAATTGTTGTTCAACAAATCCCAACAACTCATACCATGGCAGGTCAAAACCCACCCCCTAACTGAATGGATGCAATTGTTGCTGCTAGGTCTTCCCCTTTAGTTTTACCTCAACCTATGAATGCATTACTTGTAGGATATTATCTCAAGTATATGCCTAAATTTAGTGGTGAGGGAGAGGTAACAGCTAAAGAACACCTTGCTGATTTTTATGCCTATGCTGACAATCTGAATATTGAGCAGGAAGATGTATAGATGAGTTTTTGTTCATAGCCTTGAGGGTGATATTAGGAAATGGTCTAGATCTTTGACAGCTAGTAGCATCACTCGAATTGAAACCCTAGATGATACATTTTTAAGGAAATGGGGTGATAAGAAAGATTTTTTGTATTATATCAATGAATTTGGTGCAATAAAGAGAAAAGAAGGAGAATCAGTTTCTAATTTTTCTAAGAGATTTAATAAAATGTATAGAAAAATACCTTATGAAATCAAGCCTACTGAAGCTTAAGCCATAATTACTTATGTTGGTGCCTTTGATCCTGATTTTTGTTTATTATTGAGAGAAAGAAGATCTACAACACTAACACAAATGCAAGACAATGCACTAGAGGTAGAATCTAATGTGTTAGTAGCTGATAGGCTCAAAGGAGGTATTTATAGAGAAAAAAGGAAGCAAAAATTTGAAGTTTCATCTTCAGGAACTTTTGACATAGATCCTAAGCTAGATGAGCTGACCAAGATGGTCAAGTCATTGACCATATATATGTCCAAGATCAAAATGGAAGCAAGACCAGCTACTTCTATAAATGTTTCATTTGATCATCCTAATAGGCAACAGTTTAGAAGACCTGATGCTCCTCAAATTTTGTAGAGAGAAAGAAGAGATGTTGTGATCAAAAAGTGCAGCCCCCTTTGCAGAATGCTATTTTTGAAGATGAAGAGGAAGCTAAAGGGTTGGAAAAAGGTGCTGATATCAATTTTCTAAGAGATAAAGAAGGCCTGATTCATCTTACACAAGCAGAGTATGAAGACTTTATGTCATATACTCAAAATAATGAAGTGATTTCTAATCATTCCATGATTGCAACTGATAACCAAAATAGATACAATCTAAGATCAAAGAAGATTGATGATACTTCAAATCTTGTTGCATAGCCAAAGAATAATAAGGATGCAGTTAAAATTCCAGCAGAAAAGCAAGTGGATGAACCAAGCAGACAGGAAATTCCGATAGCAGTTAACCCTCCTACACTTGAGGTAAAAATTTCTCACAAACTTCCCCCTGTTTTCAATTTTTAGAATGAGATATAAAAGATAAAGATTCTTGTTCCTCTTGTAGAAATAATTAAAAATGATGATTTCAAAAATAATTTTATGAAATCTCTTCAGCCTCCACCTATGGAAGTAGCCTCTGATTTTGTTAACCTTCAAGATGACAAGCCCACTATTATTTTAGGTCCATTGGTAGAAGATAGAGATGACTCTACCCCTCCTTTCTATCTATCTCTGAATATTCATGATAAGATCTTGCATAATTTCCTAATGGACTTTGGAGCCTCACATAATTTAATGCCCAAGGTAGTCATGGATGAAATAGGTCTTGAAGTAACTAGAGAGCACCAAGATCTCTACTCTTTTGATTCCCGAAAATTTCAATTCCTTGGTGTCATCAAAGACCTTGCAGTAAGCCTTTTTCAGTTATCCATGATACGAATAGTGATGGATATTGTTGTAGCTGATATTCCTCCTAGATTTGGCATGTTACTTTCTAGGTCATGGATTAGAAGGTTGGGAGGAACTTTGAAAATGGATTCACTTATGCTATTGTCCCTGTTTTTGGAGGAGAACAAAGGAGACTTTATAAAGAAGCTCAGTTGGCATATATCATTAGTGATAGAAAATACCCCACTAATCATCCAATTTAAGCTAGAACAACTGATGTGGGTTCAAGCATTTTACATATGGATAATTTTTCCCTGCCTACAATTTTTTTTTAGATTTTGAAGCTAGCTAAATCAAATTAGTCATGAGGGTTCTCACATGTGGCAAATGTATTTTGATGGCTCATGTTCTAGAGAAGGAGCTGGGGCAGGAATAGTTCTCATTTCCCCTTTGAAAGAAAGCTCTACTTTTTCTTTCAAAACTAAAATTGAAGCAACTAAAAATGTGGCTGAATATGAATCTCTGTTGGTTGGTTTAAAAGCAACAAAAAATATGAATATTTCAAAAATTTATATTTTTGGAGATGATGAACTTATTATTCAGCAGATCAAAAGTGTTTATCAAACTAAGCATCCCCGAATCAGAGATTACCAAAATGTGATATGGAGCATTATAGAAGATTCATTTCCGGCCTTTAACATTTGATTTGTTCCAAAAGAAAGTAATATTTTGGCTAATTCACTTTCTATTTCAGCAAACTCACTCAATATTCCAATACCTAGAAAGCTGAAATATGAAGTGGAAGTTAGGTTTAGACCTAGCATTCCTGATAATGTCAAGAATTGGAAATTTTTTAGGATGAGGAGGAGATTAAAAGATTCATTTAAGTTGTTGAATAATTTTCTATCCTAAACATTGATCAGGATGAAGATCTCATGAAGAATGATGCTGATTATCAAGATACCAAAAATATGAAAAAAAGATTGCTGATCAACCTATCATATAGCTTCCTACCAATAATATTCCTAAGGGGTTAATCCCACTTGAGAAGATTTTTTATCACAATGATGTTTCAGTCAAACCACAGTTAACTGAAACATATGCAGAATTGGAAGATTTAAATTTGGGTATATAACTAGAGCTAAGGTATGTTAAGTTGTCAAAAGGTTTATCAGAAGACAGAAAGACTGAATACCACAAGTTGTTTTGTGATTTTGTTGATGTTTTTGCCTGGAAATATGAGGATATTAAGACATATGATACAACTATCATTGAGCATATAATACCATTGAAAGATGGAACTGAGCCATTCCAGTGGAAATTAAGACAAATCAATCCACTATTGTTACCAGTGATGGAGAAGGAAGTGAAGAAACTTTTAGATGCTAAAATTATCATTCCAATGAGATACTAACACTGGGTTGCTAATCTAGTTCCAGTAAGAAATAAGAGCGGTGAAGTAATATTATGTGTAGATTTCAGGAATCTTAACAAATTCTCCAAAAAATATAATTATCCATTGCCAAAGATGGAGCATATTATTCAAAAGGTAACCGGGTAAGACATAATTTCCATGTTTGATGGGTTCTTTTGGTACAACCAAGTATCTGTTTGGCTGGAAGATCCAGAGAAGACAAAATTCACTACTCCCTGGGGAACGTTCATGTAGGCAAAGATGCCATTTGGGCTTATGAATGCCGGGGCTACTTTTAAGCGTGCTATGGACTTTGCATTCATTGGAGAAAATGATAAATTATTGGTCATCTATTTGGATGATATTACTATTTTTTCGGCTTCAGATCAAGAGCACGTTCAACACTTGAGACAAATATTTGTTAAATGCAGAAAATATGGTATATCATTGAATCCAAAAGTCTCATTTTTCTCTTAAAGAAGGTAAGTTGTTGGGGCACATAGTTTCTAAAAAAGGAGTGAAAATTGATCCCAAAAGAGTGATTGCAATTCAGAACTTAACACTTCCAAGATCCAATAAAGAGATTCAATCTTTCCTTGGTAAGATCATTTTTTTAAGAAGGTTCATTCCTAATTTTTCTGAAGTGGTGAAACATATTACTTGCATGTTGAAGAAGGACAAGGAATTCAAGTGAAAATTTGAAGCTAGAAATTCAATTCATCTTATAAAAAAAGCTATCATTGAAGCACCTCAGCCGGTAACCCCTGAATACTCAAATCCTTTCTTGATCTTCTCATTTACCTCTTAAGATACTATTTTTGTTGTTTTATTAAAAAAAGATGAATAAAATAAAGAAGCCCCCATAGAATTTTTCAGCAGAGCTCTTAGAGATGCATAATTGAAGTATCAAATGTTGGAAAAGCATGCTTATGTATTAGTTAAATCTCTGAAGGCTTTTAGAGTTTATATTCTACATGCTCAAATTATTGCCTATGTACCTTCATCTGTTGTTAAAGAAATATTAGTTCAGCCTGATATTGATGGAAAAAGAAGTAAGTGGGTGACTAAAGTTCTTGAATTTGATTTAGAGATAAAGCCTACTAAACTAATCAAAGGTCAAGGATTAGCCAAACTACTAGCTGAAGAAAATTGTAGAGTTTTGGGCTTGAATTTCATGAATGAAAATTTAGAAGGGAAAATTTCAGAACCTATTGATAGCATGACAGTAGATGTAAAGCTTTCTAAGTGCAGCTGGTATAAGGATATCATTTATTTTCCGTAGCATTTTAAACCTCCTCCAAATTTTGATAAAAGAAAAGTGAGATCTTTGAATCTAAGAACTGTTAAAATTTGCATCAAGGATAATTGTTTATATTGGAAATATCCCACATGAGTTTTGTTGAGGTGCATTGACCCAGATGAGTCGAAGAAATTTATGTTTGATATGCATAGTAGTGTGTGTGGAGGTCATCACTATTGGAGAACTACGGCATAAAAAATACTGAGAGATGGCTATTTTTTGCCTAGCTTATTTTCTGATGTATATGCTGAGGTGAGAGCACGTGAAAAATGTTAGAAGTTCATTGGCAATAAACATTTGAAATGTTTTCCTCTCAAGCCCATAGTTGTTTCTGCACCTTTCCAATAATGGGGATTGGAATTCATTGGGGAAGTTCATCCACCTTCAAGTGGAAAACATCGTTGGATTCTTGTCCATCATTAATTTTCTGGAGGGAATCATAGCTAGATTTGGATGTCCATCAAGGTTAGTAGAATATAATGCAACTACTTTAAAGCTACACCATTGGTAAATTTCTGTGAATATTATGGTATTAATCTTACTCACTCTACAACTTACTATCTATTATCACTCTAGTAAATTCTTAAGTTGTGGGATTTTGGATTTAAGTCAAAGAACTCTAGAGGTAACCACAAACCTACTTCAAACTCTAGAATCTAGCCTTCCTAGGGTTCAGAGAGGGCTCTCTCTTTAAAGTTTAACTTTGTTTTGATTTATAATATTAGGCTAGTTATGGAAGTACAATTTGGTTTTGGTTTAAAGGGTTTTGTGGGAAAAAATCACTTGGAGGTAAGATATAGGGAAATCTACTTGTCCATTGGGATATGGGGTCTAAATCAAGTTAGCAGCACTAGAAATCAAGGCCAAAAAGGTACAAATATATTCAGGGCAAAATAGATAACCCTCAGAGATTTGGGAAAGTGGTTTTTTGTGAGGTGGTATGATCGGGATAAAGGGCACTTAAGGATCCTTTGATCCGGAAAATGGAAGTAGAAGGCAGAGGTCAAATGGGAGAAGGAGCAATTAAGGGTTCCTTGCACCAGAAATCAGAAGAAAACATTAAAATGGCAACTAGTTAAAGACAGGGAGCACTTGACTAATCCTGTAGTAATACTCCTAGTTACTACTTCGAAATACTCCTGTAGTAATACTGTTTCCTAGTTAAAGGAAATAGTGACAAGTAGGAAATACTTCACTCATCAACTTATCACAGGGATCTTGAATTATGATGCCAGTCAGCTTGTCCAATCTGCTACTTCTAATTCAAACACACAATAGCCTCCAATGTTCAACAAAAATGTCTATAATAAGTCCAGCAATTTTATTCCACACCGAATACTTCTAAATTTGAAGTATTTATACAAAAAGTATTACAAATATCCTAGAAGAGTTCTAGGAATAACTTTAGGAAAAAGAAAATATCATTACATAATAAAAGGGACAGTTTCTTAACAAACTAGCAAGTTGTCCTCTTTTATTCAAAATAAATAGAACTGTTTTTCTAACAAGGAGCTTTTAGCTGCCTATGTGTCCTTCTCGCTGGCTGTTAGATATTTTTATGCACTTGACTTGCCTTCGCTGATACTTTTCATGCTGATACTCTTTAACCTGATGCTCTTTTACGCTGATACCCTTTGACCATTAGTTTTACTTTTTTACTGCTATAAAATATCTTTTTAGCAATAAAAATCAGCAAACTATCTTTTCATTTTATCTCTCTTTTGACTGTCTTTAGGTAATTAATTCACTGTTTTTACCTTCCATCTTTACATCAAATCTGTGAAAGTTTGCCATTATTCTACTTTTGGAATTTGAACATTTTTCAACTTCCTGAAATTTTCATCAGCCTCTATGTATCTTGCAAAAGTAGGCTTGATGACAAAGAGGTGCTTAATTTCATGTTGTAGAAAAAATAAATCCTCAACATATTGAAGTAAAACTTTGCCTGTAGGAGTACCTTGTGCTAGTGGTTTGTTTACTTGTTCTTTAGCAAATTCCTTGATCTTTTTGTCATAGTCCTTTTGTGGCATGAGATTTTCATTGAATACATGAATGTCTGGTAAGCCTTTCTGTCTGAGATTTGTATATTTTACCATAAATCTAGTTATGGAAAGGTCCATTGTTTCACACTTTTATTCAAGATTATTCATTAAGCTCTTTTTAGTGAAAACCATCTTGATTTTAAAGATTGTCTCTGTCTTGACTGATATTTTCAATTCTTCAAGTTCCTCCCTGTTCTTGCTATTTAGAAATGTAATGAGTTTTAAAGATTGTGCAAGCTTGTCATTCAACTCATATTTTGTCTTTTGTATCTCTGTTTGAGTTGTTAATAGCATTTCTTTCTGCTCATATATAACCTGAATTGAAGGCCATTGATTACGAATGGCTTCAATTATGTTAGTCCAAAGATGATTTTTAATATATGAGATCTACTCTGTGAAAGTCAATTCTTTTTGTAAATTCTTGAGCTGCTCTCCCAATCTGATTGCTTTCTACTCATGAGTTTTGACATTGATCTGAGCTGTCTTATTTTCCCTCTCAAGATTTTGAATTATCTTGTTCAGTTTGTTTATCTTATCTGTCTTTAAAGACATCTCTTCCATGGCTTTGACAATCTGGCTGGCTTCATCTGTGTGCTGTACATTTTCAGTAGAAGAGCCTGTAGTTGAAATGGTGGTTGAAGTCACTGGCACTACAGTTGCCAGTGGGCCCTTTGGTGCTAATTTCTCTCCTAAAGTAGAGGGCACTGTTGTAATAATCACTGGGATGATTGTAGGAATTGTAGGAATTTCTGGCTCTTTTACAGTCTCTTTCTCTTAGACAAGTTGGTCCATTTGTGTTTCCATCTCCTTAATTTGTGCTGTTAATTTAAGGTATGAGCTCCATCATCTCTTCTTTTTCACTTTGGTCCTGAAGGATTTCCTTTGTTTGTGGATGCTCACTTTGAGGAAGCTTGAGCTGTTTCCTCAAAGCTGCTATGTCTTCATTCTTTTTCTTGATTAATAGTTCTACTGCTTGGATATTTGAGGGATCATATCCCACCTATAAAACTAGTTCCTCTAAGGCTTTGATCCTTATGTCCTTGGCATAAAGTGATGCTTTATCCATCTTCATTTGATCTTGCATATTAAGTATGGTATTTTGAAGTTTATTGCCACTCATTTCTTTGGTTGTCACTGTAAAATACAACATTTCAGAGGTATATCTGTGGAACTCAGTCTGGTCTAGCTCATGAATATTTTATTTGTCTACCTCAAGGTCCACCTTTATTATAGTCTGATACTGTTTTGGGTGCTGAGGTAGTAGGCTGTAAAAATGATATCATCATTTTATTGCTGGAATAGTCAAATGCTGATAATAACCTATTCTGATTTCCAGGAATTTGCTTCAGGAATTGAGAATATATTTCTGTCTTTATCTCCTCATTCTCCTGCTTAATTATCTTATACGTTTTCTTGATGTCTAAGTCCTTTTCCTCAGTTGGTTGTGAGGAAGAGGATTCCATGTTGTGTTGCTTCTTAATCATCTGTGTGTCATTTTGATTAGTTGTTGTTTCCTTTTCTATTTCCATAAGTGTTTCATTGATTATGGTTGTGGCTATATCATCATTGGTTACTGGAGCATCTGTCTCATCAACATCAATTGTTACTTTCTCCTTATCAACTGAATTGAGTTTAAGCCTTTTGATATAGATTATTTTAAATTTGGTATCAGTTGTTGTCTCTGCTGTATAACCTCCTTCCTCTCTGACTCTCTTTATTGATGTTTCTGGTTGTTTGACAACTTCCAAAGTTGGTGCTGTTCTTTTTTGGCTTGCTGCCTCTACCAAGGTGTTTTCACTCCATTCAATTTGATTTGCAAAATTTTCTATTTCAGGCTTGGACTCATGGATAAAGGGTGTTAATTTACACTTCACCCTTAGCTTTCTTAAGATCCCTTGTGGATCATAATTCCATGGAAAACTCTCATTAAATCTAAATTCTGATAATTTCTTTGCTATTTCCTTTTTTGCATCTCTGTTACATGCTTGGGCAACTTGTAGGGTAACAAGTTTGACCCAAAAATCCTTAATTCAGTGTGTTTTTCATAGAGGTACCAATCTCCAACTTTGTTCTGCTCTGAAAGCTGTAATATTCTTTTCATTTCTTCACTGATCCTAGGCTGTTCTGATTTGTTTAATATGCTCATTGTTGGATGCAAAAATAGTTCTGAAAACTCTGAATAAGTGGAATCACTAGACTTTTTTCTCAGTAATGAAGTCCAAAAGATAATTGATAGAGGTTTTCCCTCTACATCTATCTTTTTCAAAGAAATTGGAAATTTGTCTGCTTGAGAGAATAAAAATAAATGGAAAAGATAAGATGAATATCTAAAAACTCCTTCTGTGGATAATTTAGTCAACTGTTAATGGATGGCATCTGCTATGAAATAAACATAGTCAAAGATGACTGCTAGAGGTTGACCAGGACAAATTGTGGACAAGAAACTAAGAATAGATTCATCAGTATACTCATCTGTAAAATATCCAAGGATAAAAGAATGCATAGAGATAATCTGTCTAGGACCTTCAGGAAATTTAGCTGTGGAGTATGAAGGATTTATCTTTGGAATGTCAACATGAGAAGGCATAAAATTTTAAGAGATCATGAACCTTTTAGGGAAATCTATGCCAAGGTATAACTGAGTTAATGCCTCTACAGACAAGGGGACTGCCTGGGGATCAGGTTGTAATTGAAGCATTTGATTAATTGACTGGGCTGTAATGGTACAAAGTATTTCTTTTTCTGCATTTACTATAGCCCTTTGATTTGGCTCATAGTAGTTTTGATAAAGTCTGATGAGTTCTTGACCAAGATGAGTCAATGGGGCTATATACTTAGGAAAATGGGTTTCCCAAATTGTAATATCATCTTTGTCTAGATATTTTTCATAACACCAGTTGTGTATATCTAGCAAATTAAACTCAATAATAGGGTCTGCAATTTTATAGTCAAGATCAGTCAAAGGAATGTTTTCAGCAGCAAACACAAGTGGTTGAAGGGGATTTAATGTTGTAGCAGATTTGGGAGTGATGGCTGGGGTAGGCTTAGGGGCTTTGGATCCCTCAGATTTAGGTGTTTTAGATCCTACAGGTCTTCTTGTGCTCTATTTCTTAGGCATTTTGAGTAACTGCTGCAAGATTAGACTGTTTGTAGGAGTTTTTATTTTAACAGAGAGGAAACTGAGCAATTTAGATTAAGGATGGCTTCTTTTGGGATTTTTTCTCAATTAAGTTTATCTGAGGATGTGAAAACTGGCATAAAAAAGAAAACAAGGGTTTTCTGAGTTGATTTGATTGAAAAAATGGGTTTTCAAGGTAATTCAGAGGTTTTGGCCGTTTAAATCCTTAAATTTTATCTTTAGACTGTGAAATTCGAGGAATTTGGCTTTAAAAATTCTTGAAATGGAAAACAGGGTTTCCTGCAAAAATTTTGCCAAGGTTTGGCCTCTTTTTTGGTATTTTTAGGAGGTTTGGTTCGGTGAATTTCCTAATGAAAGGCCTGGTTCTATTAAAGATGGTTTAAAATTGAATATGCAGGCTTTAATTTATTGAAAAATACCTTAAAAACACAAGTATTCGGCTTTTGAGAATTTTTTTTTTGGAAAATTTCGGCTGATTCTGAGGTCTTTAATGGCTAATTGAAGCAGCGAATAGCTTTTAGTCAATCTTCAATGGTGGAATTGTGGTCAAATTCGGAGTTTGGGGACATAAATCGACAATCAGGACTTAAAAAGGTTTAATAGAGTTGGGAAGAGTTATATCAGAGTGCAAATGCGCAGATAACATAAAAAATAGCTTAACCAAAGGTTTTAATATTGTGATTCAATTACCATAATTGTCATTAAATGCAGGTCTCATCAATGGCGGGAGGTGGTTTTCAAAATTTAAATGAAACCGAAGAGCGATTATCGTGTGAAAATTGGGCAGTAAGTGGTTTAGAACCAAATGAACGCGATCAAATAAGAAATTGACACGTCAAGGAGAAAGAAATGAGCAAAACTGCCCATTTCATGTGCATTTTGGATTTGGTCGTTCGATTACTTTGTGCGCACGATATCACATTTGGGCCGTTGGATCTTGATATCAGGTGCGAAGGGTCGAGATCAAAAGGAAAGATGCGTCTTAAGGAAAGGTGGGATCGGGGTTTATATGGGGGCTGTCGGCTTAACAAATGGTTTAAAACCTTTATAAAATGGATACGGGTGAAAGGTTGTATACATGTATTGCAAAGGTGCAGACTTTTGCATGGTGGGGGTTAACGTCTTTTTTTATATAAAAAGAGTTAATTCGATTCAAAACTTAGGATATATGCTAAAGAGCGGGATTAAATATGTTTTGTTTAGATCATAGGTAATATGCCCTAAATGAAACACATTACCGCAAATTTTTATTTTATTTATATAGTATTAAACCTTTTGAATGGTTTAATAACCATATAGGGCGGGATATTTGATTTAATGATAAGTTTTTAGACCAAAGCGTGTATAATTGGGGTTTTATTTAAGCATATGGATAATAAACTTTGGTCAAAACATTGTAATAGTGGATTTTTGGGGATATTTAAATATAGGGAATTAAAAAGTAGGATAAGGTATTTTTTAAGGATTTAGTAAACTAAGTTAAAAGTTAATATGAAAAGGGGAATGGAATACACACAAAAATATATAAAATAACTACGTAAAGTGTAAAAGTAGAAGCAAAGCATGTTTTTATATCATTTCACCAATACTTAGTATAAAGTATTTTTGAGGGTTTTTGTATGTTTCTAAATGAAGGAAGTTAATTAGATGGGTTTATATGTTTCATTAAGCAAGAATGAGTCTTTACTTATAAAAGGAGTTATAATGTATGAATGAGAGATGAAATAATGATGAATGGGGATTTAACATAAGAATTTAATATTTTCAACTAACCAGTCATCGAGCCTTGGGTCCGGTCCCAACAAAAGTCAGAGAAATGCTTTGAGCCTGTTTGAGTGATAGATTAGAACATTAAATATCTATAGGGGAAGGGAAATTAATAATTTTGCCTAATAATTGTTTATTACATGCT
This sequence comes from Pinus albicaulis, assembly GCA_034641835.2. NCBI lineage: Eukaryota > Viridiplantae > Streptophyta > Pinopsida > Pinales > Pinaceae > Pinus > Pinus albicaulis. Next base: position 10,425,343 of record CM076578.1, on the reverse strand, counting down.
TTCTCCACTTCTTTCTACCTACCCAGCCTCCTTCTAACATTTTTTCTTCATTTGGCAGATGCATTTAGGCTTGCAACCTTGAAATATTTATTCTTTTAAAGCATAAACTAACTAGATCTACCTTATTTCATCCAAGGTCTCAGATGAAACTGTTGAGCTCCTCATTATTCTCTACCTATCTATTGATTTTTCAGGATTAAATTTTCTGACAAATCTTTATTCACTATCTAAAACATGAAATTGAAATGATGACAAGTTAAGATTAAACAGTTTAACTTATCATGGATTATGGCATTTATTGACACTCTGCCATAATTATTTATTTTGCAGAAAAGTAAAAAGTAGTGGCATTTGGACTTGCTCACTTTCAGGTCTTATTCGCATCTTTTTTCTTTTTGGGGTCTATATTTTTTAAGTCCTTTGATCTTTCTTTTAGGACTTTTTACCCTCTTTTTGATTTTTTGATTTATTTAATTTTTTCAAAATATGGGAAAACAACTTGTAGAAAGCAAGGTATGTACATATTTTACAAGACTATCAAAATTCAATTCAAAATTATGAATCCTATATTTATAGGACCCTAAAAACGGCTTCACATAGGGATGGCATTTCCTGGTGAAATGTCAAGAACATTGTTGGTTAGTAGCCTTCAACTTTGATCATGATGTTCCAGTAATTTTCTTCTGTTTTCTGCATAAAAAACTCATATTTATGACATTTTACCCTACAAAGCTTAGGGCCTTCTCTCTAGGCTTCAACTTTGTAAAGAAAATATCCAATCCAATCTAAAAACTTCAATGGATATTTAAAATGATGTAAAAGTAAATGGGACTAACTATTGGTTAGCTCAGATGAATAGTAGTGTTTGAGCATTCTACCATTTATTGGTCCTTCTTGTATATATGTTCCATCCAAATATTTGATAAAGAAAGCATTATTACCCCTATATCCATAAATTACATAAGGTCCTTTCCACAAAAATTCAAACTTTCCATGTTTGCCTTTGTCTTCTCTTCTAGAATCCGACTTTAACGCTTGATCTCCAATGAAAAAATCATCCTCTTTACTTCTTCTATCAAAAATTTTCTTGATTTTATCCTGAATGACTTGGGATTTCTTATAGACCTCTTCCCTTGTTTTTTGTAGATGAATAGTTTGATTAATTCTCCTTTGTATATCATTTATTTCCACTTGTGATTCTTGAATGATTTTAATTACTGGAACACCTAAGGATGATGGAAAAACTGCATCCATTCCATATACAAGTTGGTAAGGGGAAGTGCCAATAGAATTTTTAGTAGTAATTCTATCTGCCCATAAGGCATAGACTAACATTTTATTCCAAGTCTTTTTGTTGTCTTCAAGTAACTTTTTTATGATATTTACAATACTTTTGTTTGAGGATTCATCTAAGCCATTACCCTGGGGGTAATATGCAGTAGAGTGACCAAGGGTAGTATGATATTTATGACAAAAGGCGATCATCTTTTTAGATTTAAATGTTGCTGAATTATCAGTAATTATCTTGTGAGGGCATACAAATCTTGACAAAATGTTATTTTCCATGAAAGAAATAATGACTGCATTAGTGGCTTGTCTAGTAGGAATAGCCTCAATCCACTTTGTGAAGTAATCGGTGGTAGTCAAAATCCACTTATGTTGGCCAGAGGATGGGGGGTGAATTTATCCAATGAAGTCTAAACCCCATTGTTGAAATGGCATTTCAGTTAAAATAGGCTTTAAGGGTAAAGGTAACAATTTCTTTTTGCCTTCAAAAATTTGACATTTGTGACATGAAGTAACAAACTTTTTAACATCAGCAAACAAGGTAGGCCAGTAAAAACCAGCTCTGAGGATCTTGTCAGCAATAGTTTTCCAATATAAATTCCCTCCACAGTCACCTACATGAAATTCTTCAAGTATTTTATTAGCTTATTCCTTTAGTAAAAAATTCAATAATATCCCACTATGATCTCTCCAAAAAAGTACATTATCTAAAATACAAAATCTCATTGCTTTAAGTTTTAGAAATATAGCTTTAGTCCTTGATAATTCAGTAAGAGATTGTAAGTTTTTAAGTACAAAGATGATATCTGAGTACCAAGGTGAATTTAGAAAGGCTTCACTGATCATTGGAGTCACCATCTCTTCCTGGTCATCAACCTGAGCAATAAAATTTATATTTAGTGCATTGCAATCAGATTCAGCCATTAACCTGGCTAATCCTTGTCCTTTAATTAGTTTTGTGGGTTTAATTTATATTTCATATTCTAGGATAGTGGCAATCCACTTACCTCTTCTTCCATTAGGACCATCTTGAGTAAGAATGTCTTTTACTACAAAATTAGGGACATAGGCAATTATGTAAGAATAGCGAATATAAACTCTGAAGTCTTTGATGGCCTTAACCAAAGCTAAGGCTTGTTTCTCCATTATGTTATATTTCAGAGGGGCATCTCTAAGGGTCTTACTAAAAAAAGCTATAGTTTTTTCAAATCCTTGATCATTCTTCTACAGTAAAACTGCAACAATGGTATGCTCTGAAGCAAATGAAAAAATTATGAAATCTTTTTTGAAATCTGGATTGATTAAGACTGATGTTTTAGTTAAATCCTGCTTTATGGATTCAAATGATTGTTTGGCTTCAACATTCCATTTTAGAATTGAGTCTTTTTTGAGCATGTTGTTCAGTTCTCTAATGATTTCAGCTAAGCTTGAAATAAATCTTTTCAAAAAATTAATATTACCTAAGAAAGCTTGTAATTCTTTGATATTTCTAGGTGGATGAATGTTCAGAATTTCTTCTATCCTAGCAGGATCAATTCTAATTCCTTCTTTTCAAATTATATGTCCTATTAACTTACCTTCCTCTAATCCAAAAAGACTTTTCTTGGGATTTAAAGAGATTCCAAATTTCCTACATTTAATAAAGACCTGTCTCAAATGATCCAAGTGTTCATTATCTGATTTGGAAAATATAGTAATGTCATCCAGATAAATTACCAAGAAGTTATGAATTTCCTATGCAAAGGCTATGTCCATAGCTCTCTGAAAGGTTGCTCCCGCATTCATCAGACCAAAGGGAATTTTCACATACATGAAAGTGCCCCAAGGAGTGGTGAAAGCTATTTTAGCCTGATCTTCCTTTTGGCCTAGGATCTAGTTGTATCCTGAGAAACCATCTAACAAAGAAATCCTAGAGGATCCAACTACCCTTTGTAATATATGATCCATCTTTGGTAAAGGGTAATTATCCTTTAAAGACACTTTGTCAAGATTTCTAAAGTCGACACATAATCTAATTTCTCTTGTTTTCTTTCTTGTTGGAACTAGGTTTGAAACCCAATCAGAGTATCTGATTGGTGCAATGATCTGGGCATCATACATTCGCTTTACTTCCTTTTCTATCAAAGGTAATAGAACATGATTAATTCTTCTCAACTTTTGTTTGAATGGTTTTTTATCCTCTTTTATTGGAATTTTGTGTTGGATTATGTCTGTACCATAAGATTTGAGATCTTCATAACTCCAAGCAAAAACATCTTTGTATTCCTTAAAAAGATCAAAGTATTTTTCCTTTTCTTATAGAGGTAATTTTTTAGACACCTTTATCATCTTTGGTTTTAATTCTGTCCCAATATTACATTCCTCAATATCAGACTCAACTGGCTCCATTTTTGGCTTTTTAAGCACATCATTGGAGTCAAAGAGATCTTCTAAAGGGGTTAAACCTTTAGGCAAAAAATTGTCTTTGAGATCTAACATGTCAATTTCTTCTTCAATGATTTCTTCAATATCTATCTTCTCTAAGCTATCTATGTCAAATTGATTAAATACAGTAGGTCTATTAAATTTATGTACATCTATGTTATCTATTTCACAATCCAAATCTGAATCTATATTACAGTTTGTATTTATTTTGCAGTTTTGAAATTCTTCTTCATTGTTTAAGAAATGGTAAATCTGTTCATCCTAAGAGAAAATCTGCCAATACTTGAGGTTATCTGAAATAATTGGTCTATATTTAACCTCAGTAGTGTACCTGTGTGTTGGTTGGAATAGTAAATTGCATGTACTAGCAAAATTTTCTAGGCATTGTGCTTAAGTATTTTGTTTTCTAGGTATAGCAGCAAATTTGCATTCCAATAAATCATCAATTAAATATGTCACAGTGTATCTGTATCTAGCTAGTGTAGGGTTATAAACATAATATACTGCATTTATTTGCTTTATGATTAATTATGAATCTCCCATGATTAGTATTATTTTTCCTCCTAAGTTTCTAATGATCTGGAGGCCTAGAATGAGTGCCTCATACTCAGCCATATTGTTGGTGCATTTGAAGTTGAGTCTGAAGGCATGTCCTTCTGAGTGATTAGTCTCCATGTTTGTAATCCATACTCCTGTTCCTGCTCCTAATTTGTTAACTGAGCCATCAAAGTCTAAGTGCCAAAGGGATTCATGAAATATGTTGTCATTGTCTGGTGTTGGCTTTTTATCAATCAGTTCAGTTTGGATTTCACTATTCTCAGAGTTACATAAGATAAAGGAGTCCAGGTCAGTTGGTGTAGAATAAATATGATTATTTATAGATCTTTCAGCACTACTGACCATTAAATTCATCAATGTTTCCCTATATAGCTTTTTAAGTTGACCAAACAATGATATAGTAGCATAACTCTTGTCTAATTGTAGAGATCCCTGCAACTTTGCTCCCCATGAGCGAGAAAGTAGCATACCATACTTAGGTGGGATATCAGCTACCACAATGTCCATTAATATACTCTTACGAGGGTATTGAACTAATGTCACACATAATTCTTTGATTAATCCTAAGCACTTAACTTTGCTAGAATCAAATGAAAACAAATGTTTGTATGGCCTGGTTATTTCTAGATTAAGAGTTTCCATTATCGCTTTAGGCATTAAATTATGAGAAACTCCTGAATCTAGCATAGCGTTATGGAGAATTTGATCATGAATGGTAAAACTGATATAAAAGGGAGGGACTGATCCATCTGCATGCTTTCCATTTACATCAGGGCCAGAGATCAACTTTGGTTGATCATCATTCAAATTAATTGCATCTTCACCATCATTCATATTTAGTGTTTCAGTTATGGTTGATTTGTATAAGTCATTTTTTACCAATTCTGTTAAAGGAATGGATATTTTTAACTTAGAAATTTCATTCTGAATATTAAATGAGGGTTGAGATTTACTAATTTGAACTAATTCATCTTTAGTAACTGTAATTTGACTTGGTTTTTCTTGAGTTTCTACAGTTGTATTTCTATCTTCAATTGTTTTGACATTCTCTGTCTGAGTTTTCTGAGTTTTACTGCTTTTAACCTTGTTTTCAGGGACTGTTTGTGTAGCAGTAGAAGTTTTATCAGACTTACAAATATTAGCAGGTGTTTTTGAATTATCAATTTTTGGATCTGCTGGTTTAGGATCAGCAGAAGGTGTTTTTGGATCTAAATTTGCTGATTTAACAGAGCTAGAGGCTTTTGCTAAAACAAATTTCTGTGTGTCTTTTGAGGCTCGAGCCACTTCATCAGTAGTGTCAACAATTTTGGGACTTGATAATCTTTTAGGACTAGAAATGGGTTGAGAAGAATGGGAACTTTTCTTATTTTCCCTTGGGAGAATTTGCAAAAATTTTGTTTTTGGTGCTTCTACATTTTTCTTATTTTGATTTTAGGAATTGTTTTTGGTAGAAGACGCATTGTTTTTCTTGTGTCTAAGGTTATACTGACTATGTATTTCATTTATGGTAAATTCATAACCCTGTTTATAGTCAAAGGATTCACTGGACTCTAATTTAAGTTGTTGAAGCTCAAATAGTTCCTGATCTTCCTAAGTGAGGAAAATGGTATTGTTTTCATCTATTCCCATTAGATGATTAATGTCATCCTCATCTTCATCATTATTTTAAGAACTTTCAGCATAGTTCTCCTAGAATGGGGGCCTAATTGTTTGGTCAGCGCCTGTTTCTTTTACTTTTCCCTGTTTTATTTTTTTTCTAAAGTTGGGATTTCTGATCTGTTGTTGATTATCCCAATGGGGTCTTTTTTCTATATTATCTAGTCTATCCATCATTCTTTTTAAGGTTTTGGCTAAGCTATCTATTTTTTCATTTGAATTTGAATTTTCTTCTTTGATAGTCACCCTTCTTTCATTTCTGAGTCTAGATTTTTTAGCTAATATGTTTATTTCTACACTAACAACATCTAATTGCATTTTTTCTAAGGTGTATGCATCTCTTTCCCTTAATTGATAAGTCATATCTGCATCAAATCCATCAGGGAATTTGAGCAGAACAGAATAAGGAGTAGGCGTAAGAGTTGCAGGAATAGAATTATAGACACTATTATACCTAGTGCAGTAATCTTGAACTGACTCATTTGGGGCTCTTTTTAATGCATCAAATTCAGATAATATTTGAAGAGGGTTCTTTTTCTTTTCCTATTTATTAAAAAATGTCCTATGAAATACATCTAAATCAATTATGCTACCAACAGCTAGATCTTTAAACCATTTCTTTACTTCTCCAGTCAAAGTTTGAGTGAACAATCTCATTTGAACATCTGAGTGATCTATTTCATAAATTTCAAAGAAGTCTGTGATTTTAGTTATGTGTTGCTAAGCAGTATATTGTGTAGTACCATCAAAAAATGATATTTTGTTTTGATAGTCTTGAGGCATGTCATGCAACTGTTGAGGTAAGACAAGGGGAGCATATCTAGTAGCCATGGCTAAAATCTTAGATTGACTAGAAGATCTAGTAAAAGAACTTGGCGCTGTGCTGGAAATGATAGTAGATGAATTGAAAACTGTACCAGAAGTGCTGGGAAATGATATTGGGATATGAGTGGAACTACTAGGAAATGAGAATGATGAATTTGAAAAATCAGAAGGTAAACTAGTGGATTGAGTGGATGGTGGAAAAAGTATTTTAGGCTGCAAAGGCAGTCCAGGGATAAATGGGTCTGTGGATGAGTTGGGAGTGGTATTTCTATATGATGTAACAGCATACAGAGATGAATCTACAACTGATATTATTGTAGTGTGTAACTGAGAAACTGGAGGTTTGTTTGTATAAGTAAAAAATTTAGCTAATTCAATAGCCTCATCAATATCCTTAAGAATTGTAACATTAATTTCTTCAATTTTAGTCTGATATTTAGCTTTCTTTGATTTAGATCTTATTGTAAAAATTTTCTGTTTTGTATTCAAGAATGAAACAAAAGCAGGGTCTACAATAGTAGTTTTTAAATCATTTTCAGATTTTCTTTTAAATAAGGAATGCTCAAATTTCAATATCTTGCAGACTAACTAATTCTTGAGGTAATGAATTGACTCTTATTAATGATATTTCAGCTTCTAAGTTTTCTGTTTGTTTTTTCTTTTTTCCAATTCAGTCTGGGTTATCTACTATGACAACAGGTTTAGGATCTGTGTTAGACCTGGTATAGTAGGTTTTCCTAGAAGCTATAATTACTATTTTTCAATACCCACAACCTATAAAAATAATCTTGAAATAAAAAGATAAATAAAATAATTTTCTTTCAAGACAATTTTATGACTGAGGATTGGTTAATTCCCTAGTATGGTCGCCAGTATGTTATCACTCTAGTAAATTCTTAAGTTGAGGGATTTTGGATTTAAGTCAAAGAACTCTAGAGGTAACCACAAACCTACTTCAAAATCTAGAATATAGCCTTCCTAGGGTTCAGAGAGGGCTCTCTCTTTAAAGTTTAACTTTGTTTGATTTATAATATTAGGCTAGTTATGAAAGAACAATTTGGTTTTGGTTCAAAAGGGTTTTGTGGGAAAAAATCACTTGGAGGTAAGATAGAGAGAAATATACTTATCCATTGGGCTATGGGGTCTAAATCAAGCTAGCAGCACTAGAAATCAAGGCCAAAAAGGTACAAATATATTCAGGACAAGATAGATAACCCTCAGAGATTTGGGAAAGTGGTTTTTTATGAGGTGGTATGATCGAGATAAAGGGCACTTAAGGATCCTTTGATCCAGAAAATGGAAGTAGAAGGCAAAGGTCAAACGGGAGAAGGAGCAATTAAGGGTTCCTTGCATCGGAAACCGGAAGAAAAAATTAAAATGGAAACTAGTTAAAGACAAGGAGCACTTGACTAATCCTGTAGTAATAATCCTAGTTACACATTCAAATAGAACAAACATTAAATGAATGCATGAAACTTAGAAAAGGAAACAGTGACAAGTAGGAAGTACTTCACTCATCAGCTTATCACAGAGATCCTGAATTATGATGCCAGAGAGCTTGTCCAGTCTGCTACTTCGAATTCAAACACACAATAGCCTCCAATGTTCAACAAAAATGTCTATAATAAGTCCAACAATTTTATTCCACACTGAATACTTCTGAAATTGAAGTATTTATACAAAAAGTATTACAAATATCGTAGAAGAGTTCTAGTAATAGCTTTAGGAAAAAGAAAATATCATTACATAATAAAAGGGACAGCTGCTTAACAAACTAGCAAGCTGTCCTCTTTTATTCAAAATAAATAGAACTGTTTTGCTAACAAGGAGCTTTTAACTGCCTATGTGTCCTGCTTGCTGGCTGTTAGATATCTTTATGCACTTGAATTGCCTTTGCTGATACTCTTTAACCTGATGCTCTTTAACGCTGATACTCTTTAACCACTAGTTTTACTGTTTTACTGCTGTAAATTATCTTTTTAGTAGTAAAAATCAGCAACTATCTTTTCATTTTATCTCTCTTTTGACTGTCTTTAGGTAATTAATTCACTGTTTTTACCTTCCATCTTTACATCAAATCTGTGAAAGTCTGCCATTTTTCTGCTTTTGGAATTTTGACATTTTTCAACTTCCTGAAATTTTCATCAGCCTCTGTGTATCTTGCAAAAGTAGGCTTGATGACAAAGAGGCGCTTAATTTCATGCTGTAGAAAAAATAAATCCTCAACATATTGAAGTAAAACTTTGCCTGTAGGAGTACCTTGTGCTAGTGGTTTGTTTACTTGTTCTTTAGAAAATTCCCTGATCTTTTTGTTATAGTCCTATTGTGGCATGAGCTTTTCATTGAATACATGTATGTCTGGTAAGCCTTTCTCTCTGATATTTGTATATTTTACCATAAATCTAGTTATGGCAAGGTTCAATGTTTCACACTTTTCTTCAAGATTATTCATTAAGCTCTTTTTAGTGACAACCTTTTTTATTTTCAAGATTGTCTCTGTCCTATCTGATATTTGCAATTCTTCAAGTTCCTCCCTGTTCTTGCTGTTTAGAAATGTAATGAGTTTTAAAGCCTGTGCAAGCTTATCAGTCAACTCATCTTTTGTCTTTTGTATCTCTGTTTGGGCTGCTAATAGCAGTTCTTTATGCTCATATATAACCTGAATTGAAGGCCATTGATTATGAATGGCTTCAATTATGTTAGTCCAAAGATGATTTTTAATATACGAGATCTGCTCTGTGAAAGCAATTCTTTTTGTAAATTCTTGAGCTGCTCTCCCAATCTGATTTCTTTTTGCTCATGAGTTCTGACATTGATCTGAGTTGTCTTATTTTCCCTCTCAAGATTTTCAATTTTCTTGTTCAGTATGTTTATCTCATCTGTATTTAAAGAGATCTCTTCCATGGCTTTGACAATCTGGCTGGCTTCATCTGTGTGTTGTACATTTGTAGTAGAAGATTATGTAGCTAAAATGGTCGCTGAAGTCACTGGCACTGCAGTTGCCAGTGGGCCCTTTGGTGCTAATTTCTCTCCTAAAGTAGAGGGCACTTCTGTAGTAATCACTGAGATGCCTAGCTCTTTTACAGTCTCTTTCTCTTGGACAAGCTGGTCCATTTGTGTTTCTATCTCCTTAATTTGTGCTATTAATTTAAGTATGAGCTCCATCATCTCTTCTTTTTCACTTTTATCCTAAAGGATTTCCTTTGTTTGTGGATGCTCACTTTGAGGAAGCTTGAGCTGTAAAACTTGTAAAACTAGTTCCTCTAAGGCTTTGATCCTTAGGTCCTTGGCATAAAGTGATGCTTTATCCATCTTCATTTGATCTTGCATATTAAGTATGGTATTTTGAAGTTTATTGGAACTCATTGCTTTGGTTTCCACTGTAGAATACAACATTTCAGAGGTCTGTCTGTGGAACTCAATCTAGTCCAGCTCATGAATATTCTCTGTGTCTACCTCAAGGTCCACCTTTTTATAGTCTGATACTGTTTTGGGTGCTGAGGTAGTAGGCTGTAAAAATTACATCATCATTTTATTGCTAGAATAGTCAAATGCTGATAATAACCTATTCTTATTTCTAGGATTTTGCTTCAAGAATTGAGAATATATTTTTGTCTTTATCTCCTCATTCTTCTGCTTAATTAGCTTATACCTTTCCTTGATGTCCAAGTCCTTTTCCTCAGCTAGCTATGAGGAAGAGGCTTCCATGTTGTGTTGATTCTTAATCATCTGTGTGTCATTCTGATTGGCTGTTGTTTCCTTTTCTATTTCCATAAGTGTTTCATTGATTATGGTTATGGCTATATCATCATTGGTTACTGGAGCATCTGTCTCATCAACATCAATTGCTACTTTCTCCTTATCAACTGAACTGAGTTTAAGCCTCTTGTTATAGATTATTTTAAATTTGGTCTCAGTTGTTGTCTCTATTGTATAACCTCCTTCCTCTCTGACTCTCTTTATTGATGTTTCTGGTTGTTTGACAACTTCCAAAGTTGGTATTGTTCCTGTTTGGCTTTCTGCCTCTACCAAGGTGTTTTCATTCCATTCAATTTGATTTGCAAACTTTTCTATTTCAGGCTTGGACTCATGAATAAAGGGTGTTAATTTACACTTCACCCTTAGCTTGCTTAAGATCCCTTGTGGATCATAATTCCATGGAAAACTCTCATCGAATCTAAATTCTGATAATTTATTTGCTATTTCCTTTTCTGCATCTCCGTGGTTGATTATGAATGGCCCAAATTGATTCTTTAACTTAAACCGGGTCTTCTTTTGGCTGCCATAAATTTAATTGAATCTGCATTGAGAAGTTGTCTAAGATATTCAAGTGCAAAAATTATCATACACACATGCTTGGGAAACTTGTAGGGTAACAAGTTTGACCCAAAAATCCTTAATTCAATGTGTTTTTCATAGAGTTACCAATCTCTAACTTTGTTCTGCTCTGAAAGCTGTAATATTCTTTTAATTTCTTCACTGATCCTAGGCTGTTCTAATTTGTTTAATATGCTCATTGCTGGATGAAAAAATAGTTCTGAAAACTCTGAATAAGTGGAATCACTAGACTCTTTTCTCAGTAATGAAGTCCAAAAGATAATTTATAGAGGTTTTCCCTCTACATCCATATTTTGCAAAGAAATTGGAAATTTGTCTGCTTGAGAGAATAAAAATAAATGGAAAAGATAAGATGAATATCTAAAAACTCCTCTTGTGGATAATTTAGTCAACTGGTAATGGATGACATTTGCTATGAAACCAGCATAGTCAAAGATGACTACTGGAGGTTGACCAGGAGACATGGTGGACAAGAAACCAAGAATAGATTCATTAGTATACTCATCTGTAAAATATCCAAGGATAAAAGATAGCATAGAGATAATCTATCTAGAACCTTAAGGAAATTTAGTTGTGGAGTATGGAGGATTTATCTTTGGAATGTCAACATGAGAAGGCATAAATTTTTGAAAGATCATGAACCTTTTAGGGAAATCTATGACAAGGTATAACTGAGTTAATGCCTCTATAGACAAGGGGACTGCCTGGGGATCCTGTTGTAATTGAAGCATTTGATTAATTGACTGGGTTGTAATGGTAAAAAGTATTTCTTTTTCTGCATTTACTATAGCCCTTTGATCTGGCTCATAGTATTTTTGACAAATTTTGATGAGTTCTTGACCAGGATGAGTCAATGGGACTATATACTTAGGCAAATGGGTTTCCCAAATTGTAATATCATCTTTGTCTAGATATTTTTCATAACACCAGTTGTGTATATCTAGCAAATTAAACTCAATAATAGAGTCTGCAATTTTATAGTCAAGATCAGTCAAAGGAATGTTTTCAGCAGCAACCACAGGTGGTTGAAGGGGATTTACTGTTGTAGAGGATTCGACAGTGATGGCTGTGGTAGGCTTAGGGGCTTTGGATCCCTCAGATTTAGGTGTTTTGGATCCTACAAGTCTGCTTGTGCTCCGTTTCTTAGGCATTTTGAGTAACTGCTGCAATATTACACTGTTTGCAGGAGTTTTTATTTTAACAGAGAGGAAACTGAGCAATTTAGATTAAGGATGGCTTCTTTTGGGCTTTTTGCTCAATTAAGTTTATCTAAGGATGTGAAAACTGGCATAAAACAGAAAACAAGGGTTTTCTGAGTCGGTTTGATTGAAAAAATGGGTTTTCAAGGTAATTCAGAGGTTTTAGCAATTTAAATCCTTAAATTTGATCTTTAGACTGTGAAATTCGAGGAATTTGGCTTTAAAAAGGCTTGAAATGGAAAACAAGGTTTCCTGGGAAAATTTTGCCATGGTTTGGCCCCTTTTTTGGTATTTTTAGGAAGTTTGGTTCAGTGAATTTCTTAATGAAAGGCCTGGTTATATTAAAGATGGTTTAAAATTGAATATTCAGGCTTGAATTTATCGAAAAATACCTTAAAAACACAGGTATTCGACTTTTGAGAAGTTTTTTTTTTTTTTTTCCCAAAAAATTTCGACTAATTCTGAGGTATTTAACGGGTAACTAAAGCGGCGAATAACTTTTAGTCAACCTTCAATGGTGGAATTGTGGTCAAATTCAGAGTTTGGGGACATAAATCGACAATCAGGACTTAAAAAGGTTTAACAGAGTCAGGAAGAGTTATATCAGAGTGCAAATGCGTGGATAACATAAAAAATAGCTTAACCAAAGGTTTTTACCTTATGATTGAATTACCATAATTGTCATTAAATGCAGGTCTCATCAATGGTGGGAGACGGTTTTCAGAATTTGAAACGAAACCGGAGAGCGGTTATCGTGTGCAAATTGGGCAGTAAGTGGTTTAGAACCAAATGAACGTGATCAAATAAGAAATTGACACGTCAAGGAGATAGAAATGAGAAAAACTGCCAATTTTGCGTGCATTTTAGATTTGGTCGTTCGATTACTTTGTGTGTGCGATATCACATTTGGGCTGTTGGATCTTGATATCAGGTGTGAAGGGTCGAGATCAAAAGGAAAGATGTGTCTTAAGGAAAGGTGGGACTGGGGTTTATTTGGGGGCTGTCGGCTTAACAAATGGTTTAAAACCTTTATAAAATGGATGCAGGTGAAAGGTTTTATATATGTATTGCAAAGGTGCAGACTTTTGCATGGTGGGGGTTAACGTCTTTTTTCTATAAAAAGATTTAATTCGATTCAAAACTTTGGATATATGCTGAAGAGCGAGATTAAATATGTTTTTTTTAGGTCATAGGTAATATGCCCTAAATGAAACACATTAGCGCAACTTTTTATTTTGTTTATATAGTATTAAACCTTTTGAATGGTTTAATAACCATAGGGGGCGAGATATTTGATTTAATGATAAGTTTTTAGACCAAAGGGTGTATAATTGGGGTTTTATTTAAGCACATGGATAATAAACTTTGGTCAAAACATTGTAATAGTGGTTTTTGAGGATATTTAAATATAGGGAATTAAAAAGTAGGATAAGGTATTTTTTAAGGATTTAGTAAACTAAGTTAAAATTTAATATGAAAAGGGGAGTGGAATACACACAAAAATATATAAAATAACTAAGTAAAGTGTAAAAGTAGAAGCAAAGCTTGTCCTTTTATCATTTCACCAATACTTACTATAAATTATTTTTGAGGGTTTTTGTATGTTTCTGAATGAAGGAAGTTAATTGGATGGGTTTATATGTTTCATTAAGTAAGAATGAGTCTTTACTTATGAAAGGAGTTATAATGTATGAATGAGAGATGAAATAATGATGAATGGGGATTTAGCATAAGAATTTAATATTTTCAACTAACCATTCATCGACCCTTGGGTCAGGTCCCAAAAAAAGTCAGAGAAATGCTTTGAGCCTGTTTGACTGATAGTTTAGAACATTAAATACATATATGGGAAGGGAAATTAGTAATTTTTCCCGATAATTGTTTATTACATGCTTTCTCCACTTCTTTCTACCTACCTAGCCTCCTTCTAACGTTTTTTCTTCATTTGGCAGGTGCATTTAGGCTTGCAACCTTGAAATATTTATTCTTTTAAAGCATAAACTAACTAGATCTACCTTATTTCATCTGAGGGCTTAGATTAAACCGTTGAGCTCCTCATTATTCTCTACCTATCTACTGATTTGTCAGGATTAAATTGTCTGACAAATCTTTATTCACTATCTAAAACATGAAATTGAAAACATGACAAGTTAAGATTAAACAGTTTAACTTATCATGGATTATGGCATTTATTGACACTCTTCCACAATTATTTATTTTGCAGAAAAGTAAAAAGTAGTGCCATTTGGACTTGCTCACTTTCATGTCTTATTCTCATCTTTTTTCTTTTTGGGGTCTATATTTTTTAAGTCCTTTGATCTTTATTTTAGGACTTTTTACCCTCTTTTTGATTTTGATTTTATTTTATTTTTCAAAATATGGGAAAACAACTTGCAGAAAGCAAGGTATGTACATATTTTACAAGACTATCAAAATTCAATTCAAAATTCCGAATCCTATATTTATAAGACCCTAACACTATCCACAAGGGAATGGTTTAGCTGAATCATCTAACAAAAGTTTGGTAAGAATAATCTCCAAGATATTGGAGAAAAACCAGAAAGCCTGGGAATCTAAACTGAAATTTTCTTTATGCGCTAACAGAGTGACAATAAAAAAATCTATTAGTACATCACCTTTTCAAATGCTTTATCGAACCAAGGCTATTTTTCCAGTCCAATTAGCCATTCCTATAGTTGAATTTCTGCAAGATCATGAAGCTAAACCAAATGACATGAAAAAAGGACTTTATCAGATCATAGAAGTGCGGCAAAAGCAAGAACAAAAATATGATTTGGTAAGAAAATATCAACAAGATGTAAAGCAAGTTTTTGATAGAGGAACTAAAAAAAGAAGATTTTTAGATTGGATATCTGGTGTTGAAATGGGATGCACAACATTAAGACCCAAGTAAGCATTCCAAATTTGATGCTCTATGGCTTGGTCTTTTCATAATCTCCAATATTTTGTAGAATAATACTTTTGAGTTGCAACATCTTGATGGGACAGAATTGTTTGGAGGCCCATGTAATGGGCGGTTCCTCAAAAAATTCTTTTACTAAGGCTATTGGTGGCCTAAATTCACTGTAAATACCAGTGTGTTTCATAATAAGACTCCATAGCCCAATGAAAAGGCACTGAAACTGCAAAATATTCTTATAGCCTCACAGGGACATCTTTATCCCCTGCAGAGCCAATGTTAGCACCGTTCTATGCTAAGTCATGAGTATGTTTTAAATTTTTTGTTTTTAGGATAAAAATTTGTAAATTTCAAAAAAATTTAGAATGCTACTGAAAATTCCAGTAGCTTCTGTTTTAGCCATGTCGAATGGTCTATTTTAATTCTATTGTATATCTATTTTTATTTTAACCCAATGCTACTAGAAATTCTGGTAACCCCCCCATTTTTTATTTTTTATTTTTTAATAAAAATGCGCATATGATTTTGTGTTAAGCCATGTGTTTCCATTATCAACTACGTTTTAAACTTTTTATCATGAGTTAGGTCACATGATAGGAAATGTTTACATTGAGTGATGTTAAGTTAAGTCATGGTTATACATGGAGCAAGCTAGGAGTCAATCCGCAGTTAAGAAAAGACAACCACTGTTTGTCCTGTGTGTCAGCTAAGTCGTTATATCCATATGTCGAGGTACATATTAAGTGTTAAGGTAGATCACGGATATGAAGTTTTAATGTGATGGTAGTGTTATCACCCAAAAATTCTCAAAACATCATTGTGTCAAATTTTCTTTTGGTCATGATTTCAAGGAGGTCTAAAAGTCATTTTAAGTCTTGGTAAAGGGTAGGTCATAGTTCTATAAGTTTTAAAGGTCATAGGTCCACTCCATGATCAATAAACTCTGAAAGTTTACCTTGTTTTAGTCATGATGCCAAGTAGGTCTTAAGTAATTTCATTTATGAATTGGGTAAGTGATAAGGTTGAAGTCTCAAATTTATCATTTCCATTTCCAAATTAAGTTTAGAAGTCTCATTTCATGGTTTAAAGGTCCCATCATCCATTTAGAAGTTAGGTTTTTTAACTTATGAAATTTTTTTTTGCAATAAGCCACGAAACCACATTTTCATAGCGCAACTAGTGTAAAAAACCAGTTTTGTGCTACGAAAACACTGCTATTTCATAGCACACTACGAAACCATTGAAGCAGCCTTTTTTTCATCAAAAAATCTGTTTTTTTGGTTTTAGTAGTCAACTTCCAAAGGGGTTTCTGAGAAACTGAAAACTAATTTTTGAAACCTGAAAGAGGCTTTTCTTCCTAAGATACCTAACTACAAAAACCTTTCTCAATTTCTTCAAATTCATTATGAGGTGGTAGAAATTGATGACTCAACTTGCACTACGAAATTGCTGAAAGTCATTGAGAGAAAAACTCTACTTTCTGGCCACAAGAAAAGTTATTTTGGAATTATGAAGGAGGTTTATCTTCATAAAATCTCTATATACAATAACCTATCTCACTTTTCTCACAAGTGTTACCCGTTGGGAGATACAAGGCTTTCTTTGAAGCCATATTTTCAGAAATCAGAATTTTCTGGTTTTACACAGGTTGTTCAAAGACAGTTTCTGGGTAGTAGGAGATGTATTTCAAAAAATAAAGAGAGGTTTTTGTTCAAGACATCATGTTCTAAAAAAGCCTCATTTAGTTTCTCAAAATACATCATGGATGAAAATATAAAGGCTTTTTCCCAAGACCTAATTTTCAGGGAAAAAATAGGAAATCTGTCTCTTGATTTTTAGGATAGTTTGGGTCATCATCAACAGGATTACATCAAAGGTGGAGGCAGCATCAAAATTAGAATTCATGGTATTTAGATGGAAAAACATGTAATACTTATTAGATAAGGTTGTTAGGAGCATATTTAAAGAGTTTTAGTCCTATTTGTAATAGGACTCTATTTTAGGTTTGCAACTGTCTTATGTAATAAATACCATGTTATATGGTTAGGATAGGTGTCATAGGTAGGAATTCGAGGTGTCTAGTGGAGGATAAAATTATACTATATGTTAAATCATCTATAAATGATCAAGAGGTCGAATTCTACAGGGGTTGGAGACTTTTTGGCAAAACTGGTGCATATTGTAAGCAGACTGTGTGTTATTTCAACTTAATGTAGAGATTGGTTTTACTACTCAAGATTCACAAGGGGTTTATGTGTTTGATATTTCTATGGATTTTTTCAATTACCTATTTTCAGTGGTATGAGCATGTGTTACTTATAATTCATTGGATAATGCTCTAACTTCCTTCACATGCTTGTAGACTATGTTTATTCACTGTGTTATTGTTTCACTTATAAACCTAAACTCCAAGTGCCTTGACTTCCATGTTTAGCTGATTACGATGTTTTTTTGAAGACTACTTTGACTCCATAATGCCCAATGTATAGATGCTGATGTTAGCTTCAACCTACAAGTTGGAAAATGTTATCTAAGCATACCACTTTGTAAAGCTTTGGATTGACTGATATATACAGTAATAATACCACTTTCCTTTCACCCAAGATTCTTAGTGTATTTCAATGAGTTTATGTCCTATCATTTGAAATTTTTTTCTTCCATAGTTTAAGTGCTTATTACTCAGAATTCATGACTGATCATGCTCTGACTTCCTTTAAGTATTTAGCTATAGTGAAATCCCTTTCAGTAGTTTTGCTTTCAATACCTTGATGCATCATTACTCAGAATTCATATACCACATGCTCTGACTTCCTTTGAACTTCAATTTATTGGGATTTTCCTGAATGTGTTATTATTTCATTGAATTATATACAAGCCTCAGCTTCCACAAGGAAAGCCTTTTTCATCTTTATCCCTATCACTAACTCCATAGCCCAATGGTAGCAAGTCTCCATCTTTCAACCTATAAACATATAAAATCATAAACCATAGAGTTATCCATCTATCTACATCTTTAATCAATATCATTAACCCTTGAGAGAGCCCTCTCAGGCTAAGGAGGCTAAGCCTCAGCTAAAATATTGGTTTGAAATAGTTACACTGAGATTGACTTGATGAGTAGCCTATCAGGGTTCTATTTTGGTGATAGCATTTTGGTGCGTCTGCCAGGAGTCTGAAGATATACATCTCCTGAAAAATCATGAAGCTGAACTCTTGAAGGTAGCAGGAGCTCAGGAATCTTTTCGAGGCTGCACAACTACCTTGGTGACTCCATTGTTGAAGAATTCAAAATTCATAGATTCTTGGTGATTCCACTGGACTTATGAAGAACTCAGATGCTGCCATTCTTGTTTCAAGGTATGCATGTATAAATTTTTCAGGAATTCATGGTTTCCCAAATCATTTATCCAAGGATACATATTTTTTAAGGAATGGTCCAAAATTCAATGGAGAAGATTTGAGTTTGACTTTGAAGCATATATCAGATTTCTGTGATTTTACTGAGCTTCTTAGAGTCAAACAGGAAGATGTTTGCATTATTTTGTTCTATGATTCATTTCAAGGGAAATGTAAATAGTGGATTGAAAGTTTTCCTGTCAGATCTATTAAGTCATTTGTAGACTTTTGGCTTATGTTTTTGGAGGAATGGATAGACAAAACCGAGTTGGTGGCAAACTCTCCTTCAATTCAAGGTTTCAAAAAATGGAATGATGATCATATTAATGAAGAAATAGATGAAATTTTTTCTTTGTTCTTGTCTTCTTATCTAAAATCATTTGAGTGCAAAACAGAAGATAAGATTAAATTTTTGGATGAAGTTGCTAAGAACATTGAGAAAGACATTAAAGATTTACAAGGTCAAATTCAATCATATAGTCTTCATGATCATTATCATTCTTTTCAAAAGATTTATATGGCAGAACACAAAGAGAGAATGTTTCTACCTTTCTCTTTTGAGATTGAGGAAGAATGCACTATTTTTGAAAATCAGTTTTAAATGCAGTTTGAGAGCACACAACTAATGTCTTATCTAGTTGATCAAAGCATGTATGTGTGGTCCACAGTTGTAGAATGTCATGAGAAGCTCCAAACAGATCATATCATCTTTGATCCTATAGCTAGCTACATGGAAAGGTTCTACAGTCCAGATTTTCAGTTATATCTACATTATGAAGATCAGTTACATCTCATGTTGCCTTGGTCATTTCAGCATCAGGTTTACTTTTGGTTCAAGCATAGTCAAAAGATTAAAGTGTCAGATCAGATCAATGAATGGCTTCATTGGAAGTTTCATGTTCCTTGAGTTAAAGTGGAAAATTGTAGCTGCTAGGGTAGGTAGGAATGCGAAAATAAGCTCAAGGTAGGTTGAGCAAAGCATTTTTTAGTAGGTGCAGTTTGAGTCCTTCTTGCAGAAATCATTAAAGCTCGAGGAGAAGCTTGGAAAAATTTCAGAATTTTACTCTAAAATATGGATAGCAGCACTAGAGCTACTAGTTCTTAGTGTACCACAGGGGCACACTATCCCTAGTGGAGCCACTGTTATCACCCAAAAATTCTCAAAAAATCATTGTGTCAACTCTGCTTTTGGTCATGATTTCAAGGAGGTCTAAAAGTCATTTTAAGTCTTGGTAAAGGGTAGGTCATAGTTCTATAAGTTTTAAAGGTCATAGGTCCACTCCATGATTAATAAACTCTAAAAGTTTACCTTGTTTTAGTCATGGTGCCAAGTAGGTCTTGAGTCATTTCATTTATGAATTGGGTAAGTGATAGGGTTGAAGTCTCAAATTTATCATTTCCATTTCCAAATTAAGTTTAGAAGTCTCATTTCATGGTTTAAAGGTCCCATCATCCATTTAGAAGTTAGGTTTATTAACTTATGAATTTTTTTTTTGCAATAAGCCATGAAACCATGTTTTCATAGCGCAGCTAGTGTAAAAAACCAGTTTTGTGCTACAAAAACGCTGCTATTTTCGTAGCGCGCTGCGAAACCACTGAAGCAACCTTTTTTTTCATCAAAAACTCTGTTTTTCTAGTTTTAGTAGTCAACTTCCAAAGGGGTTATTGAGAAACTTAAAACCCATTTTTGAAAACTGAACGAGGTTTTTCTTCCTAACATACTTAAATTCAAAAAGCACTCTCCATTTCTTCAAATTCATTATTAGGTGGGAGAAATTGATGACTCAACTTGCGCTACGAAACTGCTGAAAGTCATTGAGAGAAAAACTCTTCTTTCTGGTTTTAGTAGTTCACTTCAATATCACTTTCTGGCCACAAGCAAAGGTATTTTGGAATTCTAAAGGAGGTTTCTCTTCATAAAATCTCCAGATACAATAACCTATCTCACTTTTCTCACAAATGTTACCAGTTGGGAGATACAAGGCTTTCTTTGAAGCCATATTTTCAGAAATCAGAAATTTCCAGTTTTACATAGGTTGTTCAAAGACAGTTTCTGGGCAGTAGGAAAGGCATTTCAAAAAACCAAGAGAGGTTTTTGTTCAAGACATCATGGTCTCCAAAATAATCCTTAAGTTTCTCAAAATACATCATGGATTAAAATATAAAGGCTCTGTCCCAAGACCTAATTTTCAGGGAAAAAACAGGATCTGTCTCCTGATTTTTAAGACAGTTTGGGTCATCATCAACAGGATTACATCAAAGGTGGAGGCAGCATCGAAATTTGAATTCATGGGATTGCAGATGGAAAAATATGTAATAATTATTAGATAAGGTTGTTAGGAGCATATTTAAAGAATTTTAGTCCTATTTGTAATAGGACTCTGTTTTAGGTTTGTAGCTGTCTTATGTAATAAATACCATGTTATATGGTTAGGATAGGTGTCATAGGTAGGAATTCGAGGTGTCTAGTGGAGGATAAAATTATCCTATATGTTAAATCATCTGTAAATTTTCAAGAGGTCGAATTCTACAGGGGTTGGAGACTTTTTGGCAAAACTAGTGCATATTGTAAGCAGACTGTGCGTTATTTCAACTTAATGCAGAGATTGGTTTTACTACTCAAGATTCACAAGGGGTTTATGTGTTTGATATTTCTATGGATTTTTTCAATTACCTATTTTCAGTGGTATGAGCATGTGTTACTTAGAATTCAGTGGATAATGCTCTAACTTCCTTCACATGCTTGTAGACTGTGTTTATTCACTGTGTTATTGTTTCACTTATAAACCTAAACTCCAAGTGCCTTGACTTCCATGTTTAGCTGATTATGATGTTTTGTTGAAGACTAATTTGACTCCATAATGCCCAATGTATACATGCTGATGTTAGCTTCAACTTACAAGTTTGAAAATGTTATCTAAGCATACCACTTTGTAAAGCTTTGGATTGACTGATATATACAATAATAATACCATTTTCCTTTCACCTGAGATTCTTAGTGTATTTCAATGAGTTTATGTCCTATCATTTGAAATGTTTTTCTTCCATATTTTAAGTGCTTATGACTTAGAATTCATGACTGATAATGCTATGAAATCCTTTAATTATTTAGCTATGGTTAAATTCCTTTCAGTAGTTTTGCTTTCAATACCTTGATGTATCATTACTTAGAATTCATATACCACATGCTCTGACTTCCTTTGAACCTCAAGTTATTGGGATTTTCTTGAATGTGTTATTCTTTCATTGAATTATATACAAGCCTCAGCTTCCACAAGGAAATCCTTTGTCATATTTATCCCTATCACTGACTCCATAGCCCAATGGTAGCAAGTCTCCATATTTCAACCTATAAACATACAAAATCATAAACCATAGAGTAAGCCATCTATCTACATCTTTAATCAATATGATTAACCCTTGAGAGAGCCCTCTCAGGTTGAGGAGGCTAAGCCTCAGCTAAAATATTGGTTTGAAATAGTTACACTGAGATTGACTTGATGAGTAGCCTATCAGGGTCCTATTTTGGTGATAAAAGGTCATTCGGTTTGATCACACATGAACGCTGCCGAAATTTTAGGCCTGTCATAAGGATATGATGGAGGTGACTGCCAGCTCCAACTCCATTCAACTCCAGCTACCTGTAGCATACAATTTGAAACACCTCATCCAACTGAAGTTAATCATGACTACCACAAGGTGTATTATACTGTCCAAGATATTTCCCATTATGAAAAATCTCATGCATGGAAAGGTGAACCCACATATCTTTTTAAACCACCGAAAGAAAGGGAAAACCATTAGTTTTGAGTTTAACTGTTGGTGAATGAGAAGCTCCAGTGAGAAGCTTTAGGAAGGAGACCCAAATTTTAGAAAGATTTCATTGAAGATACAACAACCCCTATTAGGTGAGCTCCCATAATCTTGACACCTAGTAGATTACAACAGACAACATTATTTATTATTGAAGATGACTAAAAAAGGAGGAAAAATAAAACGCATTGAACCCCAAGGACTAATCTAGTTGATGCTAATCCTAATATGAGAATTTTATTTGTTCAGGCAGGGTGGTAGCTATTGTGTTCAAGACTAGGAAGCTCTCATTTAGGAGTAGCTAAGGAATTTTCGCTCTCTTTTAATGGGCAAGAAGCAAATGTATATGGCCTCAAATTGTAGGTATCAACAGAGTCTATTGCAGAAGATTTCAACCTTCCACAAGAAGGAGAAAAATGGTTTAAAGGCCAATTATTCACTGGAGGAGACCTGAAAAATTTCATCAAATATGGACACAGGAAGGAATTCCCAATAGTTACCTCAAGAATGAATGGGCTGAGACTGTCAAGCTCATCAATATTTTCCTTACGTGTGAGAGGAGGTATACTATTGTTTTTCTTTATCATATGAGATTTTTATTTCATATTGCATGTATGAAGACCCTCAACCTACCATTATTTATGCTAAATATATTGACAAAGATGTCAGCTAGGATACAAACACATACAACTGTATCAGAATATATCTTATATCATCAGGCTCTTATTTAAGTATTGGTTGAGGAAGAAATCAGGAAAAGAAACAAGTCATGGGAATGTTTTCTATTTTACAGGGTACGCTAATGTTGAAGAGGTGATCCCCTCTGCGGACAGAGGTGATCCCTACTAGTGCAGGTTCCTAATTGCAAATAAACCAACTAGCGATGAAGGCTTACCTGGAATCCAATGCTGTCGCTCGTAGAGAAAGTAGCGCTCCCGTTCCTTAGCTCCGGCAGATCATAATCCTCATGATCTCCGTGATCGGACACCTGCACACGTAAGAAACAAAACAAACGCAAGCGTAAAATCCAGTATATGCAACTATATGTCAGTCAGAGAAGAAATAAATCATCATCATAATCAACAACGAGAGTGGAACCATAACCAATAGTCGTTTATCATTAATCAATCAAAGGAGGATACAACCTGGCTCTGACACTGAATTCTCCTTCAGAGGGTTGCCAGCGGAACACGTCTCGAAAAATCCTGTCGAGGATGGAACAAGCTTCTCTCTTCGGATATCTCGACAATAGTCTCCCTGCTTGGATTTGGCCTTAAGGGAATGAATCAATGCTCTTGCAGCATAAGGCTCTGATGGCTCTTGGGAACTTGGAGACTAGCTTGCAAAGGAGATGAGCAAGCTTATATAGATGGAGGAAGGGGAGTTGGGATCCCTATAATCATGGGATTGGCCCTATCCTCAAGGAAGCTTCCATGAGAGGTGGCAAACCACTTCTTCTACATGGAGAGCTAGAGCTAAACCTCCCAAATCAAATGAGATACCAGTTTATGGATTGGTTCGGACGAAACTTTCGCCATTTATTTTTAAAAAACACTCCTTAAAATGGCTGGCGCGAGTGCGAATCTGAGATAGAGTGCCAATTGGCGCGCCCTATTTGAATGATTTCCCCCATTAGCGGGGGTACTGAATTGGCTTCCCGTGCCAATGAAAAAAGGGGTGTTTTTAGGGTTTTTCACAAGGAGTTGTCTTCAGGGCAATGAAAGCTCATGTTCAGAGGGATGTCATGAAAGTGGTTTCAAGTCATGTCATTGCTCACAGGTCATGAAATGAGCCCTCCAATTGTGCGGGATGGGGAATTGTAGGGACGGTGACAAATTGTTGTGTAACAGATGCCCCCTAAAGCATGAGGCCCGAAGGAGAGGGAGGGGTGAAATGCTTTACGAGAACGTGTCCAACTGAAAACACTGCCGTCGGAAAACCTGCGTAGAGAAGTACGACTGATATCTCAGATAAATGATATATATGTGGTATGGACGCAGCCATCCATAACATAGTATGTAATAATCCAGATCCGAGGCATGGACGCAGCCATCTAGCGTGGATCGATAAATAGACTCAGGTATGGTCGTATCCATCCGGTGAATGATTCATGTAACTAATCATAAAAATCCACAGAATCGTAGCCTGGATCCCAATTGACAAAATCCAGGGTCTTGTGCTCCATCTCGACCCGAACAAAGTACAAGTTCAAGCATGTGAAAAAGTGAGCTGAAGTCGAACATGCAAGAAAATCGTCTGATTACCAGCCAGTGATGAAAGCTGTTAACAGACGCGAGAGGTACCACCAATGATGAAAATGGCCCTCAAGGTACTATAGGTACAATCTATGGCATGTGAATTAATGAGCTGGCGTCGAACACCCGTAGAATCACTCGACCGGAGGCCAATGATGAAAACCTCACGTCAAATGCGAAAAACCTGCCATTGAGGCATGCAGGCTCCAAGGTACCAGAAGGGAGTCTCCAGATCAGCTTCCTGGATAATGAGCTGAAGTCGACAGGAAGTGACCTTGATCGAAGGTGGGCCATAGTGTTTCCCACATCATCGATGCAAGACAGAGGAACATAATGTTTTTGTGAATCACGATCAGATGAGAATTAGAGGAAGGTTGGTACTTGCAGAGGTCAACTTCTCTTGAACACATAAACTGCACGACAATGAGTTTGGCAGTATTTGAAATCAATAGATCAGAGGTCATGATGACGAGGCAAAGAATGGATGAGAGGTCAAAAGGGATCACCCAAACCCACGGAGGCAAGTGAAAAAAACGAGATGAGATGTCCCCAACTCGACACGAACGCAGACCAGTGCCATGTTCAAGAGCGACATACTGCCGACACGACAATGATGTTGGTTCCATTTTCCCCACCATTTCTGGTGAGTACCTCTTTATTTTTACACAATCTTGAAGAGGATACCATATGCTTGCTATATAAGCCCATCCTAGTACATTTAACGAGCCCTAGGAAGGAGGAACTCGGATACCGTCATTACGACTGAATCCAATGTCATCAGGGTTTAACGAGTCTGACAAAGGAATAACTCGGTGTCTTTTCATGTTTAGAGAGTTTGAAAAGACAACGGAAAAGTAAAATCCAATGGCCCCTTTTCGTAAATAGTTCCTCAGACCCGAAAAGGTAGAAAACAATATATGAGAAAACCTCCTAGTCGCGATAGGCTAGGGTATTCCTTTTTCGTAAATAATCTATCCTAGCCCGAAAAAAGGGGTAAACGTATACTGGGTAGATGTCGTTTCGTGTCCACTTTAACAAGATCGAAACGACAAGGGCCTCGGCAATCTTTTCATGTTTAGAGAGTCAGAAAAGAGCTGAAATTTGACTCCTCCTGGAGGAACGAGTGGTATAAAGGGTAGCAACTGGTTCCGGTAATGGTGGAACTCATCAGAACAAGTAAAGGTTAAGAGGCTGGCTAACAAGACCACTCATCGCAGCGGTTCCTCAGGAACGGGTAAAAAAATCAAGTGAAGGCATATGATTGGCCAAGCAGATAGTGACGATGGAGTGAGAAAACCAAGGCTCATCTGGAAAAAGCAGGCTGATAAAATGGAAATCACAAGAGGTAAAATGGGAAAGGTTTCATTTTTACACAAGCTTGAAACGGAAACAAACTATGCTTGAAAAAGTAAGCATGCCCCCAACATGGTGACTCAATTCGAGGTACATGCCCCCCAAGCTTCAGTCCATGCACCTGAGTAAACAGATGGAGGGAGTGAAGGTTCAAGTTACGAGATCTAAGAAAGACTCGACTGGGATTTTACGAGATCGGATCAAAGACTCGAATTGAACGAGAATGTGTTTCATTATTTTAACGAGGTTGACATATTAAAAGAACTATCCTCAGGACACCTTGTTTCATGGTTTAAGGAGCTTGGCACAAG
Source organism: Pinus albicaulis (assembly GCA_034641835.2). NCBI lineage: Eukaryota > Viridiplantae > Streptophyta > Pinopsida > Pinales > Pinaceae > Pinus > Pinus albicaulis. The sequence goes on along the minus strand of CM076578.1, from coordinate 10,399,008 downwards.
ACAAGGAACTCTGCTCCGACAACCTTGTTTCATTTTGTAAGGAGCTTGACACATGACAAGGAACTCTACTCCGACAACCTGATTTCATTTTTTAAGGAGCTTGACACAGGAAAGCAACCATGCTCTGATGAACTTGTTTCATTTTTTAAGGAGCTTGACACAAGAAAAGAACCATGCTCCAGCCAGCTTGTTTCATTTTTTAAGGAGCTTGACACAAGAAAATGAACCGTGCTCCGACCGACCTCATCATAATGAACAAGAAGCCATCGCTTCCAAGAGTTCCACTCCTGATGGAAGGAAAACATCCTGGAATTCCGGACCCAATGCCCCCAACACCTGATGCACAATGGCACTATCGCTGGGTACAGGCATGGGGTAGGTAGCCACATAGTTGACCTGCGGTGGGGCAGATACAACGGGTGGATAAAAACTAGGAAGGGATGATGGCGGGCCAATTGCCACATCAGGACCAAAGAACGAAAGTTGATCAATGGTCACAATCCGTCCTTCATGTGGAAAACAGACCACGCGAAAGAGGGAGGAGACAAGCGCTCCCATGGCATAGGTTTAATCGCGCCCCAAGAGCAGATTGAAATACAAGGGGCCTGGAACAACCATCACATCCATATGGACGGTTTTACTTCCCAATGTAATAGGTAACCTTGGAAGGATCCCTAACGGTTGACTAGTTCTTCTATTAAATGCCAACAGATTCTGCGTAACAGGCACAAGCGGCGGCGAGCCAAAAGCTTGCCAAGTAGTTGAGGATAGAATACTAACAGATGCGCCTTCGTCTATAATGGTTCTGGGTACGACCAGACCAAAAGCCTGTACTGTGATCTCAAAAGGAACATAAGACGGAAGGCGGTATCCTGCGAATCGATTCTAATCAAAGGAAGCGACCAAACTACTTGGAGGGGCTACCATCAACTTCTGAATGCCATTAAAAATGGCGAGAGTTTCCTTTTCAGCTGTGAAATAATTCTTCTGGTGAGGCAGGAACTCACCTGATGCATATGCACATAAAACCTCTTCTTCTGCTTCTTCTTCTGAGTTCTTCTTTCGTTCAAAAAGAATAGCTGCCCAAAATAAATCAGAAGCATCTGTTTGTAGAATTAAAAATCCATTACCTGGAGGTTTTAGCTCTGGGAGATGCTGGCATTCATCTTTCAGTAATTTGACTGCTTCAGTTGCTTCTTGTGACCATCCAGAATTTAAGTGCTGTCTAATTGGAGCAATCTTCACGGACAATCTGGGAATATATTTATGTACATAGTTAAGCACACCTAAAAATATTTGAATCGTCTTGGTATCCTTAAGCTCATCAGGAAACTCAGAGAGCTTAGTCAGGACATGCGGTTGCATCTGAATTTTACCGTTGATAATATGAATACCAAGAAAATCAACACTATCTTGAAACAAGACCATTTTCTTTTTAGAAAGAACAATACCATGCTTTCTGATTTCATCTAGAAATATCTGCAAATGATTCAAGTGGTCTTCAAGATTTTGACTATGAATCAATATATCATCAATATATACAACAATGAAATCATATTTACCGAAAATAAAATCCATGCACCTTTGGAAGAAGGCAGGCACATTCTTCAAACCGAAGGGAACAACTTTCCATTGGAAGAATCCTGCAGGACAAGTGAAAGCACTTTTATGTCGATCTTCTTCTTTAATTTGTATCTGGTAGTAACCAGATTTCATGTCAAATTTGCTAAAGATCTTGCTGTGCTGAATCTTCTGCATAATGGTTTCCTGGCGGGGCAGAGGCTAATTGAAGCTCTTGGTGATAGCATTCAATGGTTTATAATTTATCACCATTCTAGCTTTATCTCTTATGATTTCAGAATGATTTCTTACCAGGAAAGCAGAGCATGAATAATGAGAGTCACTTGGTTCAATCAATTGAAGATTCAAAAGTTCTTCAATCTGCTTTCTAATTTCCTTTTCATCACTTGGAGTACAGGGTATAAGTTTTCCTTTGACCCCATTGTCTTGAAGAGTTATGATCTCTTTTTGAGGACTCTCTATACTCCAAAAAGCTTGAGGATTTTCTGAACAATTTTTTAACAATTCATCAAAAATAGCAACTTGTGCTAGAGACCAATTAGGATTTCTGTTTTCTTTCTGCTTAGTTTTATTTTGACTCTTTTCTTCATAGATTTGTAACACTTCTTGCCAATTGTTAGAGTCTTTCAAAGGTCTTCTTGTACCTGCTTTCTTTTGGCTATTCTCTCTTCGTGCTTCTTAATTAGCCAAGGTTAATCTTGGGACTGAAATTGCCTTTTTCTTGATATTGAAGATAAACTTATCTTCGCTAACAGTAACTGGTAAAACAGAATTAATAAAAGGCATGCCTAAAAATAAACTAGCAGAATTTTCATAATGTTGAACAACGGAAAACTTGATAATAATCCCCCCAATTTTTAAAGAAAAATTATCCACATAATGGGTGAGATTCACGGAGCCACCAATGGTCTCGGAAATAATAATGTTTTGCAAAGGTTTCCATAAACCTTTGAACAAAGAAGGACGAGCTAGGTTATTAGAACCACCAGTATCAATGAAAGCATCGACATTAATCCACTCGCCTTTGATTTGGACTTCAACAGGAATGTACAGAAGATTGTTAGTTTTAACAATCTTTTTAAGAAAGGAACTTTCTGCAGTATTGACAGTTGTGGGAGCAGGAAAAGATGAAGACTGAGAAACTGTCTTAGGATAGGGGCAAAAAGAATTCAGACACTTGTTGGAGGAACTCTTAGGACACTTGCAAGTAAAATGACCTTCTTGCTTGCATATAAAACATGCATTGTCCTTCTTTGGTTGCCGACGCTTTTTTAGGTATTTAAATTTGCAGAAAGGCCTTCTGGGATTGGCTACTCTTTTTGGTTTGTATTTGCCATAGCTTTTGGATTTTCGTTTCTTAAATGGAGTCCATGGCAAAACAGAATGACAAACATCAAGACCAGGAGAAAAGTTTTGAGCATTCTTCTGCCAACAGAGATATTTAACTTTTTCCTGACATCTGAATAAAAGATCTATCCAATAAGTTTGATCAATTTTCTTTCCTTGGACTTCAAGATCTTTCATAATGAGATCTCCTAGATTACCAGGCAGTTTAGATAAAAACGAAATATTTTGGGTCGAATCATTAGTCAGATTGGCTTTATAAATTTTGGCCATATAATCAGTGCCAAACTGTTCTAAAAATTTGACATCTTTTAATTCCATACGTGCCAAATCTGTAATGATTTGTTTTTTCTCATCTGTTGGTTCAGGAACAAATTGGGTTTTGAGTAGCAGTTCTAATGTGGCTAATCCTGCAGTAGCTACATTCATCCTTTCTTCTTCTGATGGCCCCATCCACCAGTCATAAACAATTCCGGCCATCCTTTTTTCGGCTAAGGAAAAAATAGAAATATTGTCAAGTCTAGAGACAACTTGCATTTGATAGAGGGCACCAATCCAAACTCGAATGGATTCAGCTGGATTTTTAGATTTATCTAAATCTAAAACATATCCACTAGAATTAGTAGCAAACAGATCTTCTTCAACTCTTGGATATTTGGGAACCTCTCTAAAAACATGAGCTTTATGTAAAGAAGGTAAAATGAAAGAAGGAAACTTAGTGGCAGCATTTTCCAAAGTGGCTATCTCACTTTTGGGCTTCTGAAAATTCAATGATTTAACTGGTTCTAGTTTCTTTTCAGAGTCTTGAACACTAGATTCAACACCACTTTCTTCTTGTTTTTCATCAATATCCCAATAGTTGGGAGTATCCATAGAAATAGAAAATGTAGGAGCCTTTGATTCTCTTCTTTTTCTTTCTTTCTTCTTCCTTTCTTTGGCTTCTCTTCTTTGCCTTTCTTCTTGTTGTTCATCTTGGAGAAGCTTGAGATTAGCAAGAATTTGTTCAGACTGAGAGCCGAGATCATCAAGAACATCTTCGGCATGTGCACACCAAGTGGTAAGATAATTCCCAATCTTATAGACTTGATCTAAATCAGTAGGATTTGTAGCATTATGTTCAATCAGAGGGGCACAGTCAGCTCTAGTTGCAGGCTGTTTAGACATTGAAGAGGTGGTACAAAATTTTGTTTTGGGCGGCCATTTTCCACCTTTTATAAAGCGACGATTGCCATATTTCCATTCTTCTATAGGAGGATAATGAGTATTAGAAATACGATGCATTTTGTTTACAGCAAGGAAAGGTTTAGCTTCTGGTATATACAATTCAGTTGAAGACAACTGAGGCTCAGAAGGAAAAACTTCTTCAATAGGTGGACGATCATCTCTATTTGACGAAGATGTTTCAGAAACAGACATTGGAACAACATATCGACATGGTCTGACAAGTGGTCTAGGAATCTTTGGTTTAGGAGGAATAAGCTTGACTCTGCCGTCAGAGATAGCAATACGTTTGAGTTTTGATTCGGGCTTCTTGTCATCAGTAATAGATTTATACTGGAAATACCAATTGTTTGGAAGTTCAGTAGGGTCATAAAGAACACCTTCAACTTGAGCATTAGACAGACCTACAGTGACACAATGGCATTTTTAATGGAATTCAGAAGTTTGAGCTATATCTAGCCCCAGCAAAATTTTTGATAAGAACAGATTCCATGAATTTTAAATATTTCTTATCAGCCAAAATCTCAAAGCAACTCGCAAGAGGAAGATTATTGGCATGGCAGATATGGTTCCATATGTATGAATTTGATGTAGAATGGGTTCCTAGTATTTCGAATTATTTAACAGACTCTTTGACCAGAGATATGAACAAAGCTCACACCCATCAAAGAACCAGCTTATTTGCTCTTCCAGGTAAATCGGTTAAAGATGATAATTTTGAAACCTTTGTCAAAAGATTTCAGATCTTAGAATTGGTTCTCAATGATTTAGTTGGAGAAATAAAAAATATTGTTGGGTTGAGAATAAAGAGAAACCAATGGATTCAAAGATGCCAAGCATGGAAAACAAAAAATTTAGGTGTTTTACTGGGCTTAGATGAAGAACTGGTAAAGGTATATCCTCTACCTAACATGAAATTAAAACTCTGAGATGGTCTTTCCCTGGTGTTATGGAAGAAGAAGGAGCATCCTCCACGACCTCCATCTCGAAGGCGGGAGGAGTATCCTCAGGGACCTCCATCACAGGAGGCGGAGGAGCAGCTTCTTGAGATATAGGGACAAGAGAATTTTTCTCCAAGTTCGAAGAATCTGAAGAAACCAGAAGAACATGAGGGGTATGAGATCCACTCTCAACAGAAAAGACCTGGTGCACCGTAGATGGGGCCAGCTCAACCGATCCCACGACCAATGGTTGGTCAGGAACAAATTCCTGAATTTGAATTTCCGGGGGAGCAGGATTGACCAAGGGTGACTCTTGACCAATCGTGGCATCAGCTGGTGGAAGACTCAAAGAAAGCTGTTTGTAACCAGCCGAAAGGCATGGTGCAGAAACAGTCGAGTTGTCCAAAACTCTTTTGGCTTCATCTATATGCGGACAAAGGTGAATGGCATGGTGCCCTTCACACAACTTACAGGGATTGGTAATCTTACCCTGCTTCTTAGGAGACTTATCAGCAGCAGTCGAAGACGTGCCCCCAACCTGACTCCCAAAAGCCAAAGGCAACATTGAGCGACCGTTGGACCATGCTTCAAGCACCTTGGGAATGCCAGGGCAGTCTCGAAGAATATGGTCTCTTGTGCACAAAATGCAAGGGAACTTGACTTTCCGTAAAGGGTTGGAAGGTTTATCAATGGAAGACGTCTTAGGCGCAATAGCCGCAGAGCTAGCCTCTCCTTTATCTAACTTCTTCTTCTTCTTCTTCTTAGCCACCTGGTTACTCGAATCCAGACTTTCACCAGGCGAAGTAGAAGAGGAGGACACAGAAACAGACGAAGAAGGGGAGAGGTCCACCTTGGAATCAACATGACGTTGCTCAGGTGGAGGAACTGATTGACCAGTAGTCGAGACATTCGGGACTACAGAGGTTGAAAACAACCAAACAGGCAACCCAACAGTTAACCCAGGAAGGGACAACGTTTCCATATAAGGAGCACCAACATTTCCAAAAGGAGGAAAATGACTAGGATTCCCATCGGAGGGGATTCCTTGGTTGGTGAACTCTGGAAAAGTTGCCATCAACGACTCAAAACTGCACACGGGCTAAAAACCAAGGCACATAATCAAACGGCCAACAAGCAAATTCTAACAGGGCGTGTGATCGTAGGTGATTTATTTTACCACATTGAAACTTAGAAAATTCACCGTTTCATGTTTTAAGAGTCGAGAAACGGATGAAAGGTGACTCTATCTCTTTCAGTTTTGAAGCAAGCGTGAAAGGAAAAGCGCTTGATGATCTTTTCAAATTTAAAGAGTCAGATAAGATCAAAATGACTACTCTAGAATTCTAGGCAAAGGGTGTACCAAATAACCGTCAACTGCAATATACACCTTGGTTTCAAAATGAAAGAGAAATCAACCAAGGACTTGACGTATGTGCAGGAAATCTCCCCGAATGCTGTGTCTGGTGTATCACGGGTATAGGGTGGCAGACTCGGCTTCCTATGGATAAAAGGATAGCAACCTAGTGGGGTCTCCCTTTATATACGCGACGGTATGGGGAGCACAAGTCCGTACTAGTGCTATCTAAAGCCAAGAGGCGAACGACAACTACTAGGTTTAAAGACGCCAGAACACGTCTCTAGCCTAGACCACTAAATGTTTCGTTAATTTTCCAATGATGCCTTAGTGTAAATTGAATAAATTTTAATGTTAATCTTCAATTATGTTTCAATTTCTAGGCCCTAGCAAGTGTTATGTCTCAAAATCTCCTATATGCACACTACATGCCACAGTATATCATTTCATTCGATGAAAGCTAATTACAAAAGAGTTAAGAGCTTTTCACACAATAATAAAATGATCAGAGAACAACCAAAAAATTCTCTAATGCAGCTAATGGAAACCAAATGGAAACCAAAAATTTTTCTCTTAAAGTCACTAATCACTAATAACACCGAAAATATTTTAATTTGCACTAACTAGTCAAAAGCAAAAGAGAATTTTTTTTTTGTATTTTCAATGTTTAATAGCAAAGTGCACTAAACAAAATGAAAACTAATGAAAAGAGAAATTCGAGAATTGATGAGGAAAGAGCAAAACAAACAAATTTCATTCAATGTAAACACACAATCAGATCTCCAAATTGACAAAACAGTCACTCAAAACCAAGAGAATCCCAAAGACTCAAATGGACCATGTAATCTAGGCCCAAAGCGAGACAAAGTGAAATTCGAATGAAGAAGAGAACAAACACTCAAATAACGCAATAAAATGATAAACATCTGCCAAACGAATGCAGAGGAGCAATCAAAGGTTGACTGAACAAATAGAAACCAAAAACTCCCAAGGGAGGCGCGACACACAAGAGCACCTAGATGCCCTAGGGCTAGAATGTGAAATCGATGGAAACGGGAAAACAACCAAAGGACAAGGGTCATAGCCAGTCAAATAAGGCTCAAGAACACTCAAGCAGTCGAAAAAATAAGACCAAACACACTGATCAAGCTCAGGAAGCTCAGAACAGAGCAAACCCTAGTACTTCACAGGATTGGCGCGACTGTGAGGCTGAAACTAGCGCCAGAATGGAATTGGCGCGGGTAATACACTAGCAACCTGCGCTAATGGGCGCGACTATAAGGCTATAAAGCGCACCAGTCAAGTTTGCTATGAAAAAATAAAAACAGGCAATCCAACAAGCAAACCAATGATGATGAAGCTGACCAAAAGCAAAAATCACAAAAAAACCGATCAAGCAAGCAGAATCGAGAAACAACCGAAAAGACAAGACAATACTCCAAGTGTTCAGTTCATAAACTAAACCGGAGATTGACTGAAGCAGCTTTGATCTACTTCTCTAATGCAGAGCAATAGCGTTTCGAAGGCTATCTGGCTAACTTTAGGCTCCGTCTGTAGCTTACAAAGCAAAACAATAACAAGCTAGACGATCCCCAGTGGAGTCGCCAATTTGTTGAAGAGGTAAATCCCCTCTGCGGACAGAGGCGATCCCTACTAGCCCAGACCGGGTCTAGCAACAATCGTCACACGCTATAGTGCAGGTTCCTAATTGCAAATAAACCAACTAGCGATGAAGGCTTACCTAGAATCCAACACTGTCGCTCGTAGAGAAAGTAGCGCTCCCGTTCCTTAGCTCCGGTAGATCACAATCCTCACGATCTCCGTGATCAGACACCTGCACACGCAAGAAACAAAACAAACGCAAGCGTAAAATCCAGTATATGAAACTATATGTCAGTCAGAGAAGACATAACTCATCATCATAATCAACAACGGGAGTGGAACCATAACCAATAGTCGTTTATCATTAATCAATCAAAGGAGGATACAACCTGGCTCTGACGCCGAATTCTCCTTCGGAGGGTCGCCAGCAAAACACGTCTCGAAAAATCCTGTCGGGGATGAGACAAGCCTCTCTCTTCGAATATCTCGACAATAGTCTCCCTGCTTGGATTTGGCCTTAAGGGAATGAATCAAGGCTCTTGCAGCATAAGGCTCTGATGGCTCTTGGGAACTTGGAGACTAGCTTGCAAAGGAGATGAGCAAGCTTATATAGATGGAGGAAGGGGAGTTGGGATCCCTATAATCATGGGATTGGCCCTATCCTCAAGGAAGCTTCCATGAGAGGTGGAAAACCACTTCCTCTACATGGAGATCTAGAGCCAAACCTCCCAACTCAAATTAGATACCAGTTTATGGATTGGTTAGGACAAAACTTCCGCCATTTATTTTTAAAAAACACTCCTTAAAATGGCTGGCGCGAGTGCGACTCTGAGACAGAGCGCCAATTGGCGCGCCTTATTTGAATGATTTCCCCCATTGGTAGGGGTACTGAACTGGCTTCCCGCGCCAATGCAAAAAGGGGTGTTTTTAGGGTTTTTCACAAGGAGTTATCTTCAGGGAAATGAAAGCTCATGTTCAGAGGGATTTCATGAAAGTGGTTTCAAGTCATGTCACTGCTCACAGGTCACGGAATGAGCCCTCCAATTGTGCGGGATGGGGAATTGCAGGGACGGTGACAAATTGCTATGTAACAGCCAACCTGCACCTACACCAGATATTCCAGCTCAGCTATCTCTAGCCTCACAACAACATCCTCAGACTGCCAAGCAGAAAGGGAAAAATCAAAAGCCAACTACTTCATCAGTTGGTAAGATGACTAAGAGAAAGGCTAAGAAGGAGAACATCCACAAAAAGGCTAATGGCAGAAAAGAAAAGGCTCCTTCAACCAAGGTTTAAAATAAGTTGGAGAAAGGAGAAGGTTCATCAACCAACAAGCCAAAATAAATGAATATGGTGCCTCCTATTTCTCCTTTTCCCAAGGTTTATACCATAGCACAGAGAGGAAAGTCTATAAAAGCAGAAAAATCCAAAGCAGAGGTGCTACCAGAAGTTTTGGAAGTAGACATTCAACAAAATATTCAGAAGGAATATCAACCCACTAAGTCTGATGAGGAGCTCCTAAAAGATGCAGGGTATGATATTAGCATCAAGAGAATTAAAAAAGATGCAAAACCAGTTTCCGGTAGCAAGAAAAGACATACAAGAGACAACAAAAAATTTAGGTTGAAATCTAAAGCCCAATAATCCAAGTTTGTTGACAGAGGTCATAGATGTAGAGAGGCAATCGAAAGGGTTACAAACTGTAAATCTTTCAATTGTAGAGTCTAGTGGACCCAAAAAGAAAGATAAGGGTAAATCATCTTCAGACCAGCAAATAGAATCCTCAAAAAGAAGAGAAATTTAGAAGGGTTCAGAAGAGAAAAAGACCATTACCAAAGAAACAATCACCAAGACCACAAGGTCAAAATTAGCTATTGCTAAACAATCAGACTTGGACAAGCTTGCAGAAGTTGCATCCCATATAGAGGAGAGGTAAATTGATGTCCTAGTGAAATACCTTTTTTCCTACTTGTTACATTTTTTAACAAAAACCCAATTTTTAGAATGTATAAGTCTGCAAAAGTTTTTTCAAGTATTTTCTGTGCATTTTTGCAAAAGAAACAGAGCACTCCCAGAAATTCCAGTAGCATTACATTTTTGCGCAGTTACAGGTTTTTACCAGAATTTCCGGTAGCGCCTGTTTTAAATGACTTTTGACAGTTGTCAGCAAAAATTTTGAACCAGTCCAAGGATGATAAGGACTCATAATGATATGGATATGTTAAGTGATGGTTGATAAGTGGTTATGAGGTTGTTAAAGGTCACATTTAATGAAGGCACATGGTTGTTAAAGAACCAAGGTCATGGAGAGACAAATCATCAGAAAAATGAGAAGCATGTCAACACACTCAACAACACAGTCCAAACTGTCTTCTTTTCTCTTATCTACATCTATCTTGTTAGTTATATTTATATAGGATATATTTTTAATGACCTATGACTCCTATGTAATGTGAGGAATAGTAGATCCTTCTTTTTAAGAGAGATGGAGTTGGTGCCTCTCTCTCTATAAATATCATTTGCGAATACCATTTCAGGGTTGGATTTTGGTCAACTTGCAGACTTATCATAATAAATAAAACTCCTTTTTGCACTTCATGCTGAAGGATTTTGTGATTCAAGAGCTATCTAATGAATGGTGTGTTTCTCTCATTGTTTTATACTTTTTTTTATGAGTTCCAACAGCTAGTAAAATGTGAGTAAGAGAAATGTTATAGGATCTAATAGTTAATTATCTATTGTTTAGTATTCTGGAAATCATATATATGTTGTGTATATCATGGTAGTGAATTTTTCATGAAAGAATTATGAAATTATTTATGCATGTACTCTGCTTTCTAAATGTTGTTTCCTTTACATAAAATAGAGTTTGTGTAAAAGGCCACCCTTGTAGATGTGTGAATGATTTAGGACATGCATATTTCTTAGACTGAGTACCAACTATCTGTCATCTTTCATTTGTTACAATCTTCTCCCCTATACTACCAATTTACCCATACAATTTATACTTTCCACAACTTTCCAAATGCATGAAAGTATTAAAGAATAAAAATAATTTCAATCTCTTTAAGAATCCATCCCACCACTCAAAACCTTTAAATTTAAATGAACTATGATGTGTAAGGCTTACTCCTTTGCATACAATGAATGACTCCTTGTGCTAACAATCAGGGCTCAAAGTTATGCCCTTGGAAAGTTCAGTCTATTAGGCCCCAAATTTTCCCTTTTATCACCTATAACTTCTCTAAGGAATTTCCACAAAAATTTGTCCTCGAATCAAAATTATAAGTTGAAATTTGTGTTCGGATCAAAGTCATATTTTATTTTGACTAGTAATTTCCTTAATTCCGATTGCTAGGATAAAATTTATATCCCTAAGAAGTTTGGGTTGGTTTCCCCCAATTTTTCATCTGGTTTCCGGGGCTTAAAATTTATTTTTTGGGTTACATAATCCTCCTATATTTTTAATGTCTAGAACATGACACTATCTCTGTCTCAGTGCCTTTTTCTTCTATGTATACTTTAGCAACTTCTCACTAAGACTATGAAACAATATATCGAACTAATACAATCATTACAAGGGAATACAACATAATAACTTTAGCAACCACCAAAACTAAAACTATAAGACAATGACTTAACTTACAAAAATTGATTCTATTTGCTTTGTTTTTCATGTAAACAAGATGCCTTTTCAATTATTTTTTTTCCACTGAACACTACCCACATTGTTCACTATAACTTAGGACATGTAAAGATATCAAGCATCTCCGACAACATACATTCAACGTCTACTCATTATTCAAACATGGAGAACCCACAAACACTTAGCTTTAGAAGTTTTCGTTCCTTATGTTTTTCCTATATAGGGAACAATGCCAAGGCACCCTATGGAGGCTTTGAAAAAACTCTCTACTTTAGGCCTCAACTTGGCTCTTGGGGCAAAGAGTGTAACCCTCAAATATTGACAAAGATGATTGTTTAGAGTCTCCTCAAAACAAGTATCTTATGCACACCTTAATTCCATATTACAATGATTGTAAGATAATAAATGTTCAAAAATAATGTAAACTAAATAAAATATCTCTTTCTAAACCTTTGGACCATGGAATTTCCATTGGTAACCTTAATCCCCATTACAATTGTAGCAATAAAATGTTTCATTTGACTTATGTGTTAGTCAAATGGAGACATTCGATTTTCCACATTAGCGGGATGACTTTGATTGCAGTTATCTAGAGTGACAGGGATTTGTCTCCTAGTTAAATAAGTAAATTCGAGTTATAGTCTAGAAGTAGAGTTTTGCATGGGTTGATTGCTAAAATTTAGCAATATAGTGGAGTTATTGTTAGTTAAATTTAGTAAGTGAGCTCCAGTCTTTAGTGGATTCAGTAGGAGTTCAGTTGAGTAGTTATAATAGTTGTTAAATCACCGATCTCTCAGTAAATTGATCAACTTACTAAAAATAGACCCAATCATGCATGGAATTCAAATTTCCTAGTTGAGTGGAGGCAAGAGGAATCAATGTATTTATTATTATATACTAGAGAGTGTATAAAATTTGTATGCAGTAGGTGAGACTCTTCTCTTTGGAATTGTGCAAGATAATAGGGGCTTCTCATATTATTTAAGATCTAATTTCCTTAGGAATTTCGTAAGGAAATAGGGAGCAGGAGGCCAATATTTTTCTAGGTCTTTTGCAGAGCAATTTCAGGAGGAGGAGATCATAATTTCAATTAGTGTGTCCTTCATGTTTGAAGTAGTCATTGTAATTGATCAATTTTTTCTCATCTGATATAATACAAACAGAGGAGGGGTTTTTCCTAGTTGGGTTCCCCTATAAACTCATCATGTTCCCTGTGTTTTAATGGTTGCATCTTATTGCACGTATTTTTATCGTGTGTTTTCCTTTCCGCATAATACTAGAATAAATTTGTCTCTTGAATTCAATTAAATTTCATTAGTAGTAGAAAATTGCTTGCAATTTCTACATGGTATCATAGCAAAATAAGGATACATAGAAACCTTGTTCCAGATATTCTCTAGGAAAAAAATTTATTTGCAGAGTTTTTGGTGCATATTCCCATCACTGCCGGAAAAATGTATTTCAATGGATTGAGGCTTGAGTATGCATTGGAGGGCACCTTGAATTTTTGCACTTGGAATTATATGAATTTAAAAGTAACGCACCATAACACAAATATAACCACAAATACAGAGATGCAACAGAAATAATACTTAATTTCATTAGTATCAAAGAACTAAAAAAATGCTTACAACTAGAATGAAAATAAATTGGCTCGGGCGATGGTAGCTTATCTCTGATAAGATATGTGGCAGCTACATTCCTCTAAAATGTGTTACAATGAGGATCAAGGGAATTTTTACTATTAAAATACAAGAGAAAACCCTAAACAACAAAAACCCTAACCCCAAGAGATGTAACACCAAGAGTTTGTGGGCCTTGTTGGGGTTAGTTAGGAAACCAACATCCGGGGTCGTAAGTTGGTCATATTATCTTTGTTTGGTGCGTACAATACCTCATTGGAAATATCTCTCCGAGTACCACATGATTTACTGCAAGACTTTGGGATTGCTACAGACCTCAAAAAACGTTGTTCAGGGGGTCAAAATTGCTCTAGAAGCTCAATACCTGAAAAACTGCTAAAAATAGTAAATGCTGCTATAAACAAGGAAACTGATGAAACCATCTAGGTGGAATAGGTGGGTGGCCACCAATATACACCTGTATCATTCCTTCCACCTTAGGAAGCAATGGTACCCATTACATTTAGAGCCTCCATGAGGTGAGGAAATTTCTGTTGAACTTGGTCCCTGGTGAACCACTTGCCCTAGTAAAGGAGTTAGCGTTCTTTGAACACTCGATATAGTTGTATCCTCTATTGGAGAGTGTTATTAATCAGTCTATCCATGATCCTATCAGTTGTGGCATATTCCATGTAGCATGGATTTAACTCTCTTGGTGTGAGTTGTTCTGCAATGTTGGATGTGTCCAATAATGGTGGAAAGTATGGCCGAAGGCGATCCACATTGAATACTGAGTGTAGGCCAAGGAGAGATGGAATATTGAGATCGAAGTTATTGTACCCTACAGACTTGGTGATGTTGTATAGCCCATATCAGAGTGGGAAAATCTTGTGGTGGGGCCCAGAGAGGCGCTCCTTCTGCAAATGTAGCTAAACTTCTTTCGCCCACATGGAACTTTTGCGATACCTGATGTTGATTACGTCGCTACTTGTAATTAGCATTGGCTCTGTCCAAAATGTCATGGACCTATTGGCATATGTGTTGAATTCACTCAATTAAGTTCTTAGCCCTTTCAGCTTTGGTATGGACATGAGTCGCATCTTCCTCAGTAGCTACAAATGGTATAACCACATCAATGAGACATAGTGGGTGGAATCACCCCACCTGAAAGGGGTTGTGGCTAGTTGAGCTATGGAGAGCTCGATTATAGCTGTGTTGGAATTAGGGGAGGCTTTCATCCCATGTGCATGGATGCTTCGAGTTGTACATGTGCAAAATGTGTACGAGCATCCTATTGACAACCTCTGTTTGGCCATCAGTTTGGGGGTGGAAATTCGTGGACTTACTAAGCTTGGTGTCCAATATTGACTAGAGACTTGACAAAAATGTACTCAGGAACCTAATATCTCGATCTGAGATAATGGACCATGGGATCCCAAAGTGCACCCATGCTCATTCAAAGAAAAGATTAACAATGGCTTCTACTGTGATATTCTTCTTGCAGGGCGCCAGAATGTCCATCTTAGAGAATCTGTCGATGACCACGAAAACATAGTCATTGCCATGCTTAGTAGAAGCAAGGCCCGATATGTAATCAATGGATATGGATTCCCAAGGTCAACCAGGAGTAGGAAGAGGAGTATATAGGCCTTGCTTCTTGATGTTCATTTTGGAAATGGCGCAATCAGTGCAAGACTTGATGTACTTCCCAACATCTTTTCAAATATTTAGTTAATAGAAATAATTCTGCAATACTACCATTGTTTTCTCTACCCTGAAATTTCTAGTGACCTGACAGTAGTGTGCCTCCCAAATCATCTTAACCTAATTGCATGAAGGAAAAAAAAGGTGTCCCAGGTGGCATAACAATGCATCTTGAAGGTAATAATTTGGAACTTGTTTTCCTTCCTGGAGAATTTGGTGTGTGTTGTTGAAGTCTGGATCACTCTTATAAAAATTCAGCCATCTCAAAGTGGGGTGCCCACAAGGGTCAAGCACAGTGGCTAGTACCATGACGGTGGTCGGATGAGGCAATCTGCAACATTGTTGGTTCTGCCATTCTTGTACTTAATGTTCAAATGGAATTGTTGTAGGTATTTGTACCATTTCTGATGGTGATCATTATGGAACTTCCCTTATGTTTGTATGACCTGTAGGGGTCGGTGGTATGTGTGGATGATTGTTTCCTTCCTTAGAATGTAATGCTTCCACTATCAGCATGCTTACATAATGGAATACATCTCTTTGTTGTGGGTGGGATACTTTCGGACTATATCTGAAAGTGTATCACTGTGATATGCTACTGGATGACCCTACTGAGTAAGAACTACACCAATCAGATAGTCAGAGGCATCTATCAAATGGTTGTTGCAGGTCTGGGAATGTGAGCACTAGTGTAGAGTAGAGGTGATGCTGCAAATTAGAAAATGCCTTATGTTGGGATTTAGACCAGAATAAATTTTCTTTTGATTCTCCCTTGGTGACTTGACTAAGAGGCCAAGTGATATGAGAGAATCCCAACACAAACCTGCGGTAGAATTTGGAAAGTCCCATCCTAAATGACTTGTATCTTGGTTGGGTCCACATGCACACCACGCTCATCAATGATGTACCCTAGGTATTGAACCTAGGTCATACCAAAAGTGAATTTTTCCAAATTGGCACACAACTTGTGTTGTTGCAGGGTTTGGAGGACTCGTCGAATATGGTGGAGGTGCTCTTCCGAACTCTGGCTGAAGATCAGGATTTCATCCAAATACACCACCACGAATGAGTTGGTGAAAGGTCATAAGATATCTTCCATCAACCTCATGAAGGTTGTGGGGATATTTTTCAACTCGAAAGGCATAATTAGCCATTCGAAAAGGCCCTCCTTGGATTTGAAGATAATCTTCACTACATCATAGGGTTCAATTAGTACCTAGTGATAGCTAGACTTCAAGTCAATCTTACTGAAATATTTGGCCCCTATGAGCTGGTTCGAAGGTCATTGATTCGTGGGATTGGATATCTATTCTAGACAGTGATCTTGTTCAACACCCGATAGTCAATACATAATGTCCAGGTGTTGTTATTATTTCGTACTAACACGATCGGGCTCCCACAAGGTGAGTAGCTTGGCCTGATGTTCCCTTTATGCAATAGATATTGGATCTACCTCTTGATTTCATCATTATCCATAACAAAGTGTCGATAGATCGGCCCATTCAGTAACAACGCGCTTGGGGTCAGATCGATGGAGTGCTTGATGTGACAGTGTAGAGGTACCCCTATAGGTGAGGCAAAGATGTCCCTGTATTCCTCCATGACCTTGTCCATCTACTGTTGTCTTGTGGGGGAGCCCTGTTTGGAGGCCGTGGCCACAATATTCTTCTTGCCCTAAGGGCGAATCATAAGGAAAATAAATTTCCTGTTTATGGAAACAATCTTACTGCATTGCTTTGCAGTAATCAAAGAGATGGCGATAGATGGTGCTAGATTTGGTATCCTGTACAACTTATTTCCAAAATTAATAAGAACAGAGCAAGGCCTAGACTCATGAAAAACATGTTGCTTCCAAATTTTGGTTGGCCTAAAAATACATCAAAAACTTCAAGACGAGAAACATCACACAGTGCCTCATCTGTGAAGGGCTTGATGGTGTAGGGAAGGAAAAATCGTTGGCTGACGCAGAGATATCATCCTTAGTGAAGTTGTTATTGCCTAAATCTATCTCAGGCTGAAGGAAGGCAGAGTTCAGTGTAACATCAAACCACGCTCAGTGTGGTAGCTAGCCCTACTAGATCAGGAGAGGGCTCTCTGTAGGTCAATCTCAGCAAAGATAATCAATAAGGCTTGAGATGACTTGAAATAAAGCTGATTTTAGTCTAGGTATATAAGTAGGAGGTTTTGAGTTTGATTTTTGGGGTTTTTGTTGGAATCAAAGGGAAAGGCAGTTTTGGGTTCGGGGATGAGGCCTAGTTTTTGCAGAGTTCTGATTAGGGCAAGGAAGGAAATTTTTTGATGATTTGAATTGAATGAATGGATGTTTCAAACCAGTGAGGAGATGAAGAGGGAAATAGGCTCTCAAGAATCCTCTTCAAATAGATGAAAACATGGAAAATTAAACAAAATTTTAAGGTAGAGCACAACAATCTAATGAATTCTACCTTTATCATTCATTTGTTTAATTTAAGAAGAACAGAGAAGGGAAATGGTACACATAAAACATCAGTGAACTTAAAATTACATAGAGAAAAACACCATCAAAATACAGAGCCACATGGATCCCAAAGAATGCTGCAAACCCTGGTCTATTCCTTTGCCAAAATTGCAGATATGAAATGTACAATGAAGTGCCAAGCAATCCCAAGTGTCCAACCCTGAAAATGACTGAGAAAATACATGACATAGAGAAGCCTAACTCCTCCCATGCCTCTAGGGGTCGATATCACCATTATAGGAGCTGTTTTAACCATATCTAAACTAAGAACTGAAGAATAGGCAATGAAACAACTTGCCTCTATAAGATAGGAAACTGATTCATTCACTCACATTTCACTTTTTGGTGAATGAATCTACTAAGATGAGTAAAAATGTGCCAAAATTATGTCAAAGTCATGAAATTACATCAAGTTACATCAATAGTTACATGAGAAAGTCAAACTGGCCAAAACTAGGCGAAATTCTGAGCTGCTGAGTGAAAAATAGGCCAAATTTCCCTATGCGCCGCGCCTGAAATCTCTATGCATAGCACAAGTTTGAGCCTGATTTTGAGGGCCTTCCCGAAGTCCAAATTGAGCGAAGGATAGCTTGTTGGAAAGCTCTACCTGTCTACTTTCCAACCCAAGTAGAATTTCTGAATTTTGTTGCCATTTTCCCCTCCAAAAATCCAATCTCCCAACACTGCTTCCTGTGTGTGCAAAAGGTGGCAGAAAGGCCATTTTTAGGGTGTTTTTGACCCTTTAGACAACCCAAAACTTGTCAAAATCCTTAGGTAATCCATAGGAATGCATAAATTTTGATGAAAAATCTAGAAATGCAAAGTTTTTCCCCTGAAGAGCTGCCAATTATAAGCGCGCGCCAAGTGGCGCTACGCGTCGGGCAGGAAAATCTGTTTTGAGACCAAAAAATTCAAAATTGACAAAATGTTTCCCAAATTTCTTGAAATCTGGGCTGAAGGTCCCTCATCAAGCACTATGCTGGGTCAAAGAAGCTTCAGCCAAAATTTTGAGCCTATCATGCCTTTTGCGACGCTTTAGTGCCCTTCTTAACTTTGCCTTCAGGATTTTGATCCTCGCTTTGCAAACATGAGTTCGCGCCCAATAATGGTTCTTCATGTGTCTGAGCATGTTCTTCTCCTTTTTTTCCTTCTCCAGCAGCTTCTCAAGATGAATTTTGACCCTCTCAAGCCAAATCTCCCGCTCAATGGGTGTCATGTCGGTTTGGCTCCTTTGGGTAGCTTGCTGGTTCTCACGGATGTTTTTCAACTCCATGATTGTCTATTGATCCTCCAACTGTCTTTTCCATTGCTCCAAGTAGTTTATGGCCCATTGAGCTCTTTGCAATTTTTCGGTCAATGTGTCTATTTCAGCCTTCTGCTCCTGAATGGTCTCTCTCAACTTTGAGCTTGGAGAGCTCAAATCCTCATTGATCAACACAAAAGTTGTGTCTTGGCCTCCTGAAGGGCCCTCATCCTGCATAGGCCTCTTTCCTCTATCTTGTACCTGTACCTGTGATTTTGATGATGGAAATGAGACCCCTTCCACCCCAGGTGGAGATAGTACTCGCCGGGCTGCTGCAAATAATCTTCTCGTGCCTCTCTGATAAGTGACATATGTCGGCACACTAATAGTCTTTGCCTCCTGATCTCCATACTGATGTGAAGGTTCACCTGCATCATGGAAAACCTCCGGAGGAACCTGAGGAGCTGTGAAGAACTCATGGGAAATGAAATCTTCCCATGGAATACCCTGCAATCCAAGCTGATGTACAACAATGATCTTGATGAGCGCATAATGATAAATATTGTTGTGCTGCTGCTCGGAAGTCTTCTTCTGCAAAAGAGTGGTCATCCTCTCGATGTTCCGACACATGAAATAAGGAATGTTCATCATCCTCACTCTCATGAAATGCAACAACAACCAGATGTGGTAGGCATAGAGGCGTGAGAACCGACCCTCACAACTGAAGTATCTGATAATGAGTTTCATCAGGGGCGCATAGGATTCTTTCAGGAACCGGAATGGGAACACTCTGCTGAGCTATCTCACATAGCTAGGCCTGATGTATGGTTCATAATGCACTCTGTCCACCTGTTGTATTTTGTTCCACTTTTCACCCACATTCGGTATTCCTGTTGCTTGGGATATGGTTTCCGGTGTCAAAGTGAAATTTACACCAGCAAGAGTTACCTGACCATCATGTAAATGTAATAAAAATAAACGATCCAACTCCTGATGATGACGAATCCTAGCAATCATCTCACAATACTGATAGCATGACTGCTCTCGAAAACATGCCATGGCAAGTGGGCAAGCCTGCAGTTCGGTCAATGAGGTGGGCTCCTCCCTCACATGTCTTCTACCTTTTCAAGGCCTCCGAGGTGCATGTAGCTCAGTGGTAGAATCACTATCTCTATCATATGATGTGTCAGTGTCTGTCTCCATGGTGTTTCAAGGTCAATGCAAGGTGCATGTTGGTTTGAATGAGATGAAGAATGAGAATTTGGTGCTTTGTTTCAATGCCAAATATGTGTCAAAGGAGAGGGACTATAGGAGATATAGGGCAGTGGGGACAATGGGGTTTAATCAATAGATAATTTTCCCTTTGAAAATTTGACAAACTTAGGGACAAGGGACAGTCACTGAATTTTTGGAATTCTTGGGGTTTGGGAATTTTTATACAAATGAAATAGGAAAGGGAAAATGATGGGAAATGAAATGATTTATGGATATAAGGGAATAGGGCTTAGGAATGAGTGAATTTTAGAGATGTAGGGAGATGGAAAATGGATTGTAATGATAATATAACACTGATGGGAAAGGAACAATAGGTGGGGAATGGAATACATGGCACCAAAATCAAATTTTAAAACTTGAAATTCAAAACCCTAAGGAGCAATTTTTAACAAGGGAATAGGGTTTAAAGTTTTTGGCATTTCAAATTCTTATATTCCTTCTTTCAAACAACACCAAACACTGATCAATGGCAATTGCAAGATGACTTGAACTTACTTGGAGCAGAGGAGACCGTTTCGTTTTGAAATTTGAGGGAAATGGCAACAAATTTTGTTTTTCGGGCCAATGCGCCGCGCGCATAACCCAGTGCGTCGTGCTCTCTGTGTGTGCCGCGCTAGTTCAACTTTGCACGGTGAAAAACAGCCGTATGCGCCGCGACATTTTTGTGTGCCGCAGGTTGCCCAGTGCGTCGCGACGGTAAACTCACCAACAGTTCAGCCTTCCAAACACTTGTTTCGCTCTTCCACAATTTGACTTGGCTCTTTGATGATTTTGCTTGCAAATGGATTGTTAAATGTGAAAATATGTTATATATACAAAGGATCTTTATTTTTCATTTGGAACACCCACTTTCTATTGTTTGAACTTTGACATTTTCACATAAACTCTGTTTTTTGCTTCCACTTTGATTTTTTAGCTGAATGATGAATATCTTGTCTATTTTTTGCAGGGATAGCTGGCATGGGGTTGGCAAAGGTGACCAGGGTTGTGCCTAATATACTTCACAACTGAAAAACTTTTGAAAATTACATGGCATTTATTACAAAAAACAAAATTGACGATTTTTCTTCAAAACAGAGTTTTGAAGAAGAATCATTATCAAGCATTATGACGATGAAATTTTTGCAATGAAAACTTATTTCGAACCTCCCTCATGTGCCTGCTGAAATTATTAGACATTCTGAATACTAAATTAACGAAACCCTAGACCTAATGAGACTAAAAACCCTAAAATGACCCTTTGTTGACCAGGAGACCAAAAATGTCTGTAAATGACTTTAAAATTGATTTTGATGAACAGACAGAGTCCAGCAGGTACATGACATGAGGGATATGAGTGAAAAGACCCTTCCATCAGATGATCCATGCTCCTAATGGAATGCAGCTGATTAGACTAAATGAGACACCTAAAATGAAATGCAATGAAAGAGATTTTGATCTCTGACGGAGGGATAAACATACCAACTCTAACAGAAGCCACCTGATGGTATATGGTTATGGGTATGTTATGGTTGGTAGGCCCAAAAATTTCACGACCTCTACTGAAATGAGTTTATTTTGGCTTCCGTTGTCGATAATGAACTCTAGTGAAGAACCCTTCACCCACATTTGGGAATGAAAGAGGCACTCCCCCTCTTATGCATCTCCGGGCTCATCCTTCTAGAGCTTGGTGGTGGAAACGGTGGTGCCGAGCTTTGCTTCAATGATCTTCTTCCATTTGTCACTCCCCTTTTCGGGTTCTAACTCAAAGTTAGAACATGCATCTAATTCAGATGCCTTCAACTCGGCCACTAGTGACTGCTTGGCCTGACACTCACTTATGTTGTGAGTGGATCTCTTATGGAATTCACACCATTATCATGTTCCTTTCTTTGTCTTGGTGGTGTTGGTCTTTGCTTGCAAATTTGGCGAGTTGTCCTGGGTTGCCCCACCTTGGCATTTTCCTTTGTTCTACAGTTTGGGGGTGACTTTCCCTTGCTTTGGATTCGCAGATCCAAAGTCTCACATCTTCTGTTTAAATTTTTTCTCAATCTTGGTAGCATATCAGTATGCCGCACTAAGCGAGGATATGTTGAGGAAATTCATTTCCTACTGAATGTATATGTGCAAAGAACTACTATACTTGAGCACCAAATTTTTCTCTGAATATTTAATCCCCAAAATTCTGCGCAAGGTATGGAACAAATTCGTTAGCTCATGCACATCTTGAGCCCTTTGTTGCCGCAACCTAGTCCATTATATGTACTTTTCCTCATAGCTCCCCATGGGGTAACATCGTTCCTTGATTCCATATCAGAAATAATTCCAAGTGGGTGTGGCTAAAAATAGTGAGGTTTCTCCTTTGTCTCTCTATTCACAATAAGTTTCCCACCAGTCCTTGACATGGGGGGCAGCTTTGAGGAGTGCAAAAGTAATATTTTATCTATCGGAAAAATCATGAACTGAAAAGTATCCTTCCAACAGGTTTAACCATCTATCTATAATGTATGCATCTATCTGGCCTTCAAATATGAGAATGTCAAAGTTGAATAGTACCTTGAAGGGAGTGGCGCCTCTAGAGTGACTGTCAGATGAAGGTGCGTTGCCTGTGGGCATCCGTCGAAGGATATGGGAAAATTTTTCCATCATTGCGTTCATTTTTTGCTCAAGGGATTATTCGAGCAATATTTTGATAGGATCTCTCACTCCCTTGTCTTTTTTTCTTCCACCATAGGAGGTCATTGGGGTTTGCGAGGTTGGTCTTGCAAAGGTTCAACCTATTCGAGCCCTAAATCCTTATACCTTGACTGTGTTGGGGACATGCAAATAAAAACAAATAAATATCAGACTGCTCTGATAGGATCTCCCACTCCCTCGTCTTTTTTTTCTTCCACCATAGGAGGTCATTAGGTTTTGCGAGGTTGTTCTTGCAAAGGTTCAACCAGTTCGAGTCCTAAATCCTTATACCCTGACCGCCTTGGGGACATGCAAAGAAAAACATAGAAAGAGAAAATTTCTCTGATACCACTCATCCGAATTTAAAAAGGAATGCAACATAATACAGGAATATAACCAAAAACACAGAGATGCAGTAGAAATAAAACTTCATTTCATTAATATCAAAGAACTACAAAAATTCTTATAGCCAGAATGGAAATAAACTAGCTTAGGCAATGGTAGCTTTTCTCTGAGAAGAGATGTGGTGGCTACATGCCTTTGAAAAGTGTTATAATGATTATCAAGGGCCTTTTTATTATTGATCAACAAGAGAAAACCCTAAGCCGAGGAGATGTAATACCAAGAGTTTGTGGGCCTCGTTAGTGTTAGTTGGGCAACCAAATTTCCATGGTCATAACTTGGTCATATTATCTTCATTTGGAGCGTATGATACCTTGTTGGAAATATCTCTCCAAGTACTACAAGATTTTCCCTAGACTTCTTCCTTAGGTTATGATCTTGTTGCAGACCTCAAAAAAACATCGTTTAGGGGGTCAAAATTTCTCCCGAAGTTCAGGACCTAAAAAAATGATAAAATTAGTAAATGCTGCTATAAACAAGGAAACTAATGAAATCTTATAGGTGTAATAGGTGGGTGGCCACCAATATCCATCTGGATCATGGAAAGACAAGATGGAAGTTGTCTTGGATGATAATGGAGTATGGGAATACACACAAACTGATATTCTAAAACTAGTAGCATCAAATGCATAAGCACTTACTCAGTGGAAGAAAGACATAGAAAAAGCCAAGAGGATTATTTTGGAGGGTGCCAAAGATCATGTGCTTTCGAACTTACAAAAAAATGAGACTCCTTTTACAGTGTGGAAAATTCTCACAGATCTATTCCAGAGCAATAATGATGCCAGGAAATCGGAACTGAGATACAATCTCAGGAACATTCACATGCAGAAAAATGATACCATTCCTAAATAACTATCTGGGTAGAGATTTTGAGATACCGTAGAACATGCTTAGCTGCCTTCCAAAATAATTTGGTTGGCCTAACCACAACTTGGCTCAGTTGGTTGACTGCATAACACATATATGGTCGTGTGTTCACAAGATACATCAGTGAACCCACCAACTACCGGTAAATAGTAGCATCCACTTCATCACCTGAAGTGGCATCCTCCTTCCTCTTGTTGTTCGCTAGAGGTGTCTCCATGGGTTTGAAACTCTTCAGACGGAATCTATGTAGTATCTCATTTTCTTACTTGCCTTGAGACACAAATAGGTCCCCATCATCTTGTCATACTTCCAATTTGAGGAAGTAGTGCATGAGACCCATGTCCTTCATTTCAAATTCTCTTGTAAGGTCCTTCTTGCAAGATCTGATCAAATTCTCATCACGAGTTAAAATAAAATCATCAAATTCTAAGACAATAATCAACAATTTTCCTTCTACCAATATATGATAGAGGTTTGCATCCGCTTCACTTTTGGTGAAGCCCAAACTGGTGAGATAGCTATCGATCCTGGTGTACCAAGCATGAGGTGCTTGTTTGAGACCGTAGAATGCTCGCTTGAGTCTGCATACATAAGAATCCCGATCAAAAGTCTCAAAGCCTTCTAGTTGCTCAATGTACACCTCCTTCTCAATAAATCCATTGAAAAACGTTGTTTTTACATTCATATGGCGGATCTTCTACCCCATTTGCGTAGCTAGAGCAAGAATTGATATAATGGATGAGTACCCCTCTACAAGAGAAAAGGTCTCATCATAGTCAATCCCTTCAATTTGAGAGTACCCCTTGGCCAAAAAACTTGCCTTGTACTTTTCTATGCTTACGTTTGCTGCCTGCTTAACCTTGGCGATCCATCTCGAACCCAAAACTGATTTATTTGCTGGTCTTGGGAACACTTCCCAAAAGCTATAATTTACAATGGATTCGTATTCCTCCACCATTGCATCAACCCATATAGGTTTCTCTACTACTTCCTCGAAAGAGGATGGCATAGTCTCTATAAGCTCGGTCATTAGAGCCATGTAGCCAGTGTACCAATCATGTGACCTTCTTTGCCTGTACAAATTTGAAGGAGCACCCAAATTCTCCCTTGCATCCTGCACAAGTCCCTCAGCTTCCCTGGTTCTTTTACCTTCTCTGGATGGTTCTTCTTGAGTGGTCGTCTCCACTCTTTGCACCTCAATTTGTGGTTGATCCACAACTTCCCGAGGCTCCTCCTTTGGAGCTAAAATGTCCTCCTCTGGTGGGATCCGAAGCTCCCTCTCAAGAGAGCACCAAATTGCTTTCTCATCATCAAATTTTGCATCCCTTCGTAAAACTGTCATTATGAGGGATGACAAGTACACATAGTAGTAGTGGAGAGTGTTTGTGTAACTCACAAATACCCCCAATTCTTCTACCGACTCTAAATTATTCCCTGATTCTTTGGAGACATGGCAGTAAACAAAGGCTCCAAAAATATTGAAGTCGACACATCCGACTTTCTTCCTGAGAAATCCTCCTCCGGTGTAATCATGCCCATAATCCAATGAGGACTCTGGTTTTGAAAATATACTGTTGTGTTGCGTACCTCGGCCCACAAGTGCAGAGGTAGGCCTTGGTCATGCAACATTACCCTCACTGCTCCCACAATGCTACATTTATTTCTCTCAACCACCCCATTATTTTGTGGGTTGTGGGATGTTTTCAACTCTCGTTGAATGCCTTATTTTGCATATAAATTTTTAAATTCATTTGAAACGTACTCACCTCCATTATCGCTCATGAGAGCCTTCACCTTCTTTCTGGTTTCTTTCTCAACCAGTACTTTGAATTCCACGAACTTAGAGAATGTCTCATCTTTCTTCTTCATGAAGAAGATCCAACACTTCCGTGGATTTTGTGTACTTCCCCAAAATACATCCTTTGCATACATCATGTTGCTCAAGTTCTCCTTTAGGAAGGCCTGTGGTTATCTGTTGCATAATATTCACAACGCCATGATGCAAATGGCCAAGTCTTCAATGCCAAAGTTCATCGACATCGCGCCTCTGCACCTTCTCCGCCTTAATGCTTAATGTAACACAATCTTCCACATCTAGCTTATACAGGTTCTTCACATGAACCCCGATCAACTTCACCTGTCCCGTGGCTATATGCATCAGGAATTTCTTTCCTTTTCTAAAGATCACATCATAACCACGGTCTTCCAAAATTGCAACATAGATGAGATTTTTCTTTAGGTCCGGAATGAACATAACATACTTGATCCTGAGAGGGGAGCATGTCTCTCTCTAAAAGGTGACTGTACCAATCCCTGTCGTGTTATACCTTCCGTCGTCCCTCATCTCGATGTGCATCTGCAAGCCTTTCTCCTCCATGTCACTGAAAAAATCTCTACACCCTATCATGTGGAACGATGCACCTGAGTCCAAGTACCATGCGCTCCCCATCACTGTGTTAGCCATGCATGCGATAAGGGTAAAGTCAAGCTCGAAATTTGAAGCCAAAGCTTCACCCTCCGCTCCTCCCGAGTTCTTCTTACTTCCCTTTTTGTGTGGACACTTCATGGCATAGTGCCTGAATTCGTGAAAATGGAAGCATTTAATTTTGGACAAATATTTCTTCTTGCCCCCTTGGCTGGACTCTAGTTTTGATTGAGATTTATTCCCTTTTCCCTTCTTTTCCTTTCCAGCCAATGCAAATTTTTCTTCATCCTCACACTTGGATGAAGTCCCATCTCTAGTAATCCGCCTTATTTCCTCCTATACCAAATCAGATGATAAGTGTTCTTAATTCGGTAGTTTCTCCCTCTCGTTCACTGAATCTTGATAGCTATGCTAGCTCTTGGGAAGGCCCAAAAAGGCTAGGCTTACCAAGTCTTCTTGAGGGACATTAACATTGACCCCACCAAGTTGTATCACGGCATTGTTTGAACTTGCTCAGATACTAGAGAATAGTGTCATTCTTCTGTATCTTGATACTTGGAAGTTTATCCTTGAATGCCAACTTCTTGCGGTCACTATTATTCTCAAACAATTATGTTAGTGCTTTCCAAATTGTGAACGAAGTTTCTTTTTCGTGGATGCTTGAGAGAATGTGATCCTTACTTCCTCCAAGATTATTATCCTCGCCTTGTCTACATATTTCTTCCACTGAGCAAGGTTTTGGACATCATTTTCTGGTGGTTTTGCAACATTTGTCTTGATGTATTCTAGCAATCCATTGTCATCAAATACTACCTCCATGTGATCCTTCCATGCAACAAAATTAGAGGTGCCTTCCAAGGCATACTCTAGCCTTAGTCCATTGAAGGCCATATTCTCAGCTCTCAAAAATCCTGCTACACTAATCTTAAAACTTGAACCTTCTGAGAAACAACTTTGAAATTCTTGCACTACTGTGAATCCTGCTCTATTACCATGTAGAAATTATTTTGTAGATTTTCAATTTCTTATGAGTTTTTAATCTAAATAACAAGACACCAACCTACTCTACTGCTCTGCAGACGTCAATTCAAAATTTAGAACAAAAATATTAGACATGCAATAATAAATCACACACATGTAATAGTATCTTTCCTTGGGAAAGAAATCTGCTGAAAACCCCAATGGCTTCTTGAATTAATATGATGAATAGAGATGTATTACAATTTATTTTCTCAACTTAGCACAACTTGTAAGTGCATAACCTATCTCTCTGCTCACTGAAAGGCTTTGACCCAGACTTAGTCAATTTCTTCCTTTGATTGAGCTCCCATTTCCTTGTGTTGTTCCTTGAGAAGTTAGGTCCCTATTATTTAGTAATTTATCCAAAATGGATTGTGTAATTCCTTAGGTTGATCACCTAACTGCATGCAACACCTGTACACTCAAGACTAGTCTACAATTGATGTTACACTGCCTTGGAATCTCCACCAAACCTGGGGAACTCAATTTTTCTGCATGCACTAGTTATTTTGGGTTGATTGATTAGTTAACTAGATGATCACTGAGTTTGACTAAAGTCCCACTGCTTAACTAACCCTCCACTAGTTCCTTCAATTGTTGGAACTAGTTTAACTGAAAACAACCTGAGATAACTGACCTTGATTTTTATAAATTAGAAATCACACATTCTTAACTAAACTATCACTCCCCCAACTTGTATGTATTGAGTAAACTGAGTGACACAATCCATGTCACACAAGTTAACTGCATTCAAGTTGTCTGTTGATGTGGAAATTTTATTTTTCTTAATTTAATCAAGGCAAAATCAAATTGAGAATTTCTTGCTGCATTTTTCAACAACGAAAAAGAGTCTTGTAGATATAGAGTAAGCTCTCCTAGGTCTTCTTGAGGAAGATTGGACACAATTAACAAAGTGTTATTAATGTGAGAATTAGTGAAAGAGGGTTATTAAAAAAATTATTCAATCTAACTGTGAGGATGTGATCTAGGTTGGATCATTATATTTTTTATCAGCCATCTTGATGCTTTTATAGTGGAAAAATTAGTATCAAATCACAGGATAATTTTACTGGTAGGTCCTAGTTAGACGAAATGAGGTTTTGAACCTTCTTGAGGTAGTTTGAGGAATTTCCTGAAGTTTTTTTGGGTCCAAAAACTCTTTGTTGCTCTAAAAACCCTACAATTATTTTAGACTCATATACCTTTCCAAAAATGTTGGAAAGGCCTCAAACATAGTTCATATGCAAAAGTTATGCCAGCCAGAAGCTTCCCTCCATGCTTTGACTACCATGATTCAAAAGGTTTCCATGTTGGTCCCCTTACTCATGGAAATTGGGTTAGATACATGAACATAATGAAAAATAATCTAGAAGAGTCAATATTGTAACTCTGCTTAAGTGTTGAAGGAGTTAGTTTTAACCAATAGTAGGCTAATAGGTTGAGTTATAACCGAGCCACTAAGAGGAAAACATATTTTATTCTATTCGAGTGCATTTTATTCCATAGATGAGAAAATTAGCTACAATTGGATACATAGATTGTAAACATAGAGAGTTTGTGCTCTGTACTAGCCCACGATCCATAAGTCTCACTCCTTTATACTTGCATCTCTTTCCATTTAGAGAAATATTAGAGAAACCTCACCTTCCAATTGGGTTTTCTCCTGTGTGTGTTTCCTAGAGCATACGTTGTATCTTTGTGGTTTGTGAGTGTTCATTTTGTCACTATTCTCCAATTTATATATTTCATATATTGCATCCATAAGCAAAAAAGACAATTTGATAAATCTAGGAACCTAAGGAAAATTAATCCTATAGTTTAGATTTCATATTTTCAATATATTTTATCAAATCTATTATGATGAACTCTCGAGTGGAATATCCTCAACAATTTATAGATCACAGTGGTTAATAAATACCTAAAGGATAAAAATTAATTGAAGGCCACCTCATCATTATTCTTAAATTTTAATTTAGTTACAAAAAAGGGGTAAGAACTTAGTATTTAAAAACGATAAAAGTTAGTTCTTAAGACTTTCAGAGGGGTTTTATTTTTTCCTAGCTTGTAGATTTTATATTTCTCTTAGTTTATGTATATTTCTCTAGTCTATCAAGAAATTTTCTTTCTAGTGTTTATGAACTTATGGATGATTTTGTTTCAATTATGAAAATTAATGTTGTATAGTTGCTCCCATTATCTTTCAGTGTAATGCCAAACAATGACCCAATTCAAATACATGCTATTATTTCATGTCTTATATTGAATTATTTTAAATACTTGGGTGTGCTATTTATCTTTAAATGAATTATAAATGGTCACAATATACTATTGCATGCTTAGTAATAAAGAGTGCACTTTTTTTGAAGTGAAGGTTATCTAAATTTACAGTTTCTTCTAAACTGTGGGATTCATTTCAAGATTGCATGTTATCTTTCTTTGCATACTATTGGACTCATCTGAGGATTACCCAATATCTTTCATGTCCTAGTAAATATTAAGGATTGTTAGCCTCAATAGTATTTTTGATGTTTTTTTGTATTCTATAGTGCCAAGGACTACCATGAAATTCTTTTTGGTGCTTAGGATTGTAGAAATTGCAAGAAATTTTCTACTGCTAATGAAATCAAATTGAAATCAAGAGACACAAATTTCTTCTACTATTACGTGGAAAATTAAACACACGATAGAAACACATGCAATAACATGCAACCTATGAAACACTAGCAACACAATGATTTTACAAGGGAAACTAACTGGGAAAAACCCGTCCTCTGTTTGTATTATATCAGATGAAAAAAAATTGATCAATTACAATGACCGCTTTACACATGAAGCACACCTTGTGCTGCAATTCTGATCTCCTCCTCCTGAGACTTATCTGCAAAAGTGATCAGGAGATCATGTCCAAGTTATGCAAATTGCTCAAATATGAAAGTGTTCAAAACTTGTTGCAATGTGAACGACCAGAAAGGTCTTGTCACTGTGATTCTAGCGTCGTGAATGGTTCTCAAAATCGAGGTCGTATGCAAAAGTTATTGAGGTTTGAAGTCTCCAGTAAACTCCATTTTTCAGTTGACCAAGTTTGACTTTTAAACTTTGGAAAATTTTAAAAAACAATATTCCAAAGAATATTTTGGGAATATTCCTTGGAATATTCCCTAAAATATTCCATTCGACTAATCATACTTTGACAAGTGGCAGTATTGAATTGGAGGATGGTTTGACTTTATTTATTGTGGCCAATTAGAGGGTGCTACGTGGAAAGCATGGAGGCTGCCACGTGGCCCCAGGTCGTGGAAAAATTGGCATTATAAAATTTATTATGACTTTGCGTGAATTGAACCATGGTCTCCCACCTACCAGCATATGCGCTATACCAATCCGCCTACACCGTGTTGCTTAACTACTATAGGCAACAATTTATAGTTAACCTTTGAAAAATGAAATGGTGGAAAACCAAAAGGGGCTAGCCTAACCCTCCATGCGACCAGGCCCCAGTGACCAGGCGCTAACAACTGTGGCAGAATTTTTTAATGAAGTTTAATTATCCACTAAGACGTGGTTTAGCCCTTAAACCCATCATTAGCGCATAAAATGCGCTTAGTTGTTAAGCCTGTTTAAACCACCATAATCCATGTTTAATTTAAACTAATCTAGAATTAAAGAAATGACGGAATTTATGGCGGGTCTGAAAATTTCGGAGGTCGACCAACATTAACGCTCTTATCTAGTAGCTACTCCACATTTGGTGGAGTTTATTTAGGGATATTGGGAAAAAAATTGTTTTTGCCATAACTCCCTCATTATTGAACCAAATTAGATGAAATTTTAGTTAATTTTGGGTCTCTTCAACCTCCTGAACAGTTTGGAATATGTTTCAGGTCAAACAGAGGTTATCTTCAACACTTTTTTCTTCGAGGAAGATGAAGGGGCCATCAGGACCACCATGACGCCAAATCAGTTTGAGGCCTAGCCAGGGGAGCTAGAGTCCTTTTCCAGAGTTCCAATAGTCTAAATTGGATAATTCATATGTTCTGAATCTAATGAGATGGTTTTCAGAGCCTGTAGAGAATTTTTGAAGTCCTAAAAGCTTCATTAAATTTCCAGGGGCCATTAGTGCCAACTTTTGCCAACAACAGTGCAGGGTTTAGCCAGAGTTGCTTAAGACCATATGAAGTGAACCAATGGTCATTATTGACTGAAAAAATCATTCTGAATCTATTTACAGAGGTTTCATCAAGTGTTAAATACTTTTAGAGGTCGAAAACTCAGCAGAGACATTTTCATTAACCCTAGTGTCAAGGGGTGTCGATAGGTGATTAAGGCGAAACTGAAGCAGGCATAGGCTATTTTTGATGAACCAAAACTCTATCTTGACTATTTCAGTCATTTTGGAACCAATGGAAGTGGTTTTAGAACATTTTGAAAACTTTTAGAGCTTGAAAAGTGGATGTGAAGTTCTAGGCAGCCCTGGGCAAACCGTGGAGGATAGCCTATTTGGGGAATGCGTGCTCAATTTGAGAAATTTATCACTTGATAGTTGATGTCTGATGTGTATTGGATACAAAAGGAGTGGTTTCACTAACATAAACAGAATTCTGAGGGATTTTGTGCCATTTAGAAGCTCAGAGTAGCTTAGTGCACCCACAGAAGGAATTGTGTCAACAAGAGCCTAAAGCTGTTTACAAAGTTAGGACAGCCAATTGAGGGATATTTATGGTATTTTCAGTCTTTTGGATCATTGTTGTATTCATTGGAATTAAGTATTTACTTGTAAAAAAACTTACCACAATCCCAAAGAGTTCAGTCATGATGACAAAGCTCAAAGGAGACGTAGCCTACGAGATTTCGAGTGAACTCCTAGACTAAAATTGCTGTTGTGTTTGAATGATTTTTTGCTGCATTATGTTGTTGTCATACATGTTAAATTACAACAAGAAAAAATGAATTTAAGACACATAAACAATAAAAATTCATACACCACTTTCAAGTAAATAATTCCACAAAATTGTCAAGTACAAGCTAGATAATTTTAATTAAAACTGAGTGGTAGGTTATTGAAATACATACAAGTTATCCAGACCATTTTCAGATTAAAAAGACAACCAAATATTGGCCTCCTGCTCCTATTTCCTTGTGTAATTCTTGAGTAAATTGGCTCCTAAATAATAAGAGAAGCCATTGTTTTCTTGCACAATTCCCAAGATAAGAGTCTCACCTACTGCATGCAGACTATATACGCTATCTAGTATACAATAATAAATACATTGATGCCTTTTTCCACGACTCAACTAGGAAATTCAAATTCCATGCATGACTGGGTCTATTTGTAGTAATTGATCAATTAAATGAGAGATCAATGAGTTAAAAAAATTTATAACTACCCAACTAAATTACTACTTACTCCATTGAAGACTAGAGCTCAGTTAACTAAGTGTAACTAACAATAACTCCACTAGATTTCTAAAATTTAGGAATCAACCCATGCACAACTCTACTTCTAGGATATAACTTGAATTTACTGATTTAACTAGGAGATAAACCCATTTCACTCCAACTAACTGCAATCTAAGTCATCTTATTGATGTGAAAAATCGAATTCTCCATTTGACTAAGGCACAAGTCAAATGAAGCCTTTTTTTGGTACAATTTTAGCACTCCCTCTTAGAAAGAAAAGGATCTTGCATAAACCCGATCTCGATCCAGTGGATTGTACTGTAACACAATTAATACTCCCTTTCACTATTTTTGTTTCTACTGCAACTGAGAAGCATCCAAAATACTGAATCAACTGTATCTTTGAGCCGTAACTGTCTCCTAAGTCTCTGGCTGCTACTAACCTGTAGTTGTTGCTTAATATTTGGATGCATAAAATTACATTGATATTTTTTCTACTGAATACTATGGGTCCACATAGTAAGGGTAATTATCCATGAGAATAATATACTACAACTACTACCACTCTTCTATGGATCCGACCAAAAACTTTGTAACTCTGAGACTAAGGTTATACATCACCCCACCTCACTCCTGGAGGTATAGTTGCATGCATGACGAAATCTACCTCTATATTTTAAATATTTTTAACCTGGACACCAATTTGTTTTACCTGTCTAGTAGTAACATGCTTCAGATAATATTTCCCCAACTGAGCACCACATCATATCCTCTATCCTCAAGTACAACTATAGAAATTGGATTTTTATTCAGACTAGGCACATACATTAAATCCTTTAGGTGAAGATGGGATCCTGACTCACTCTTAAAGGTGACAATTCTAATCCCTTTGGTACTATACCTTCAATCATCTCCAATCTCTATGTGTAATTGTAGGTCCTTCTCCTCTAGGTTGTTGAAGAACTCCTTACTTCATTTCATATGATATGAGGCACCAGAGTCTAGGTACCACTCAATCCCTCTTATTGTGTTTTCAATGCAAGAAATAAGGGTGAAATACAACTTAGAATGTGATGCAAGTGCATCTCCTCCTGTTGTTGTTGGAGGCTCCTTACTGGATTTCCTGTGCAGACACTTGGTTTCATAGTATCCATACACAGTGAAAGCATTTAATTTTTACTGAGGTCTTTCTTCTTTCCATGATTTTGGATGGATTCTTCCTTGCCTTGGGCCTTCATGCCTTTTGCCTTCTTTCTTTTACTAACTAGAGCATAGTCTTATTCCTCATCTGCCATGGACGTGACACCATGTCTTTTGTTTCTTCTGATCTTTTCTTACAACAAATTAGACCAAAGTCTCTCCAAATTTGGTATCTTGTCTCTTCCATGAATTGAATCGTGATAGATATTCCATAATTTCGGAAGGCCAAGGCGATCGAGGGGATCTTGCATTAGTTCAAATCGACAGGGAAGTCTAGTATCATCTCTAGTTTCTCTAGTGTTCCAGATGAAAGAGGAAGTCTTCGATTTATTTTGGTGCATGGTACAACTGACTTCATGGTGTTGGAAATGTAAATGGTTCTATGATGAATGTTAAATGTTGGATGTAATGCTAAGTGGTAAACCCTAAGGCCAAAATCCTAAGTGGTAATTCTATGCTAAGTGACAAGACTACATGGTATGAAAAACCAAAGTCCTAAATCCTAAAGCTAAAAACCTAGCACCAATGTTATGGTCCAAAGTATAAACATATGTTAAAAACTTATAAAACCTTTCGGGCTATGTTAAGGTTTTAAACTATGTAACAAAACCATATCATATTACAGTCTAACCGTATGGGGTTTTAACCGTCGGAGCTTGACCACAACGGAGTTTGACATGTGAACATTGGAGGTTAACGTGCAATTGCAAGCAAACCGCCGAGAAGACCACAACCGTTGGGATGTGAAGCTGTCACATGTGGATGAGTTAGGCCGTTTGCATAATCGCCGGAGAATGGCTGCCTAGGTGGCATCCAACGTATTGACCGCCAGGAGCTGTCACATGCGGTTGTCAAACCTCCGCCAATAGCCAAGACCGTCATGGTATATTTTTATAATATGGTTTATATTTGGGTTTTGTATTAAATATGCGCTCTGTTATTTTAGTCCACCATGTAACAATGTATTAGGTGCTTCACCTCTATTGCACTGAGAGCAATCTATCCCTAATTCATTCAACCATTTACTATGTTAAGCCAAGAAGCTCGAGATGAACTTGGCCCAAGGCCTATTTAAACTTAGCCATTTCACCATGGAGGAGGAAGATTGTTTTTGAAGGCTTGTACTTAGAATTATGAAGAGAGAGGTAGTTTTTCTTTCAGGTGTATCTTGGTCGTCCGGAGGAAAAATTGGGCGCCTAGATGGGCATTGGAAAGCTAGGAGAGAGATATTTCTGTTGGAAGAGACCAGAGGTGCCTGTGATCATGTTTAGTCTAGTGAATTTCTGTGTAAATACTTCCTTGGATCAATCCTTAATAAAATAGATGCCCATCTTGAAAGTGAACCCGAAGACGTAGTCCACCAGGGACGAACTTCGTAATCAATGTTTGTTGTCTTCTATCTCTGTTATTTGCATAATTCATATTTAATTATGCTTCTTAAGTTTTGTATTAATTCGTAAAATCAATTGCTTTCCTTCAGTCTTCCACTCTAAGCGATCAAATTAACAATCAATTCACTTTGGCTAATATTTAATTCTACTTTAGTATTATTTCAGATCTATTTCATATCATATATTTTGGTATCAAAGCAGGTTGTGTCTTGTAGGATTTTTTCTAGTGAATGTTAACCAGATCTAGGTTGTGACGTGGAGAAGGAACGTTCGAGGAGATAGACCCAGAAGTTGGAAAGTGGAAAGTCGCTCAACGATCGACAATGGGAGGATCCGATGTAGGTGAAAATCCTAAAGTGAAGGTCATGGACAATGAACAAATTCAGAAAATGTTTTTGAACATGCAGCGGATGTTGGGAGAACTCTATGAAAAGTCAAGAGATGCAACTTCTTCTTCAAAGGAAACAAAGAAGGAAAAGGGAAAAGGAAAAGCTGATAAAACTCCTCCTCCTCTATCATCTTCATCATCATCATCTTCTTCTTCTTCCAGTTCAGATTCTGAAACAAAAAAGAAACCTCAGAAATCATCTCTTTTGAAACTTGATGTAAAATTTGAACTACCTATTTATGATGGTGAAATGAATCCTGAGAAGTTAGATAACTGGATTAAACAGATAGAAGTGTATTGTAGAATTCAGAACATTTCTGATGAAAGAACAAAAATTCAGTTACCTACGCTTAGAATGGAGGGAACAACTTTAATCTGGTGGGAAAGTAAAACTCAAGTAGATTTAAAGTGGGAAGGTAAAGTCATATCTTCATGGTCTATGTTTTTAAAATTTCTCAGAAAATAATTCTGTCCTTTAGGATATATGCAACAAGCTGTTATTGATTGGCAGCATTTGAGGCAAAGTAAAGGGCAGAATGTTTAGGAGTTTACTCATGATTTTAGAAAGAAATCTTTGGCGCTTGGTATTCCATTGGATACACGTAAACCTTTATTGAAGTACATCGGCAGTTTACATTCTTATTTACAACATACGTTATTGATGTTTAATCCCACTGAATTTGATGAAGCGTGTGTTCAAGCCATACATATTGAATCAGGTGGCGGACCATTCCAGTTTTCACAGAAAGCATCCAAACAGTCGGAAATCAAGGATTCCAAAGACAACAAGAGGAAGGGCAGTTCGAAGGAAAAGAAAACAATGACAACTCGGAAGGAAAGTGAAATACCTACTTGTAATCATTGCCAAAGGATCAGACATGATGAAGCCAGATGTTGGAAACTTCACCGAGAACTCAGACCAAAGAACTTCTAGAAAAATAAAGGTGAAAAGAGGGCTAATATAATAATCCAACAAGATTTAGGCTCCGACTCTAAGAATGAAAGGAAAACAACCGCAATTGTTTCGACAAGTAAAATTTCTGACACTAGTTCAAATTCTAGTACTTCTGCATCTTCTTCGAACATAAATCATCTAGATGAGGATAAAAGAGTTGAATTATTTCACATAAGGGTAACTTTTAAGCACACAAAAATAGATACATTATTTGACAGTGGATCACAGGCAAATTTAATATCTGAAGAATTAGTTAAGAAATTGGGTTTGGAGACACAAAATCATCTAAGACCATACCCATTAGGTTGGCTAAAAGAAAAGGCTCAGATTAAGGTCACAAAGCAGTGTTGTTTAAAATTTTCCATCACAACTAATTACATTGATGAAGTGGACTCAGATGTGATTCCATTAGACATATGTGGAGTAGTGCTAGAAAGTCCTTATCTCTATGATTGTGATGTTGTGTTTCATAGGAAATAGCATAAATATCACCTTAAGAAAGATGGGATCAAATAGATTGTCAGGGCACATAAAATCAAAACACACTTGGATTTAGTTACTACTAATCAAATGAAGATGCTAATAAGTTCAAGTAAAAGATATGTACTCATGGTTGTAAAAGAACAAAATAAGGATCAACATGATGCTTTTTCAGGTTGTGAATCTTAGTTTAAATATAATTTGGTTAAAGTGGTAGATTCTTTTCAAAGTCTATTTAAAGAACAAAAAAAAAATCCTCCTAAACGAGAAATACAACATGAGATACAATTGATTTCTGATGCCCCTCTTCCTAATGTCATAATGTATCGCATGTCAGTCACAAAGAACAAAGAAATAAAGAAACAAATCCAAGATTTGGTTGAAAAAGGCTTCATTCGACCTAGTTCATCTCCATGTGGTTCACTCATAATTTTGGTTCCTAAGAAAGACGAGACATGGAGAATGTGTGTCGAATTTAGGGCCTTAAATAAAATCACAATAAAGAACAAGTATCCTCTTCCCATGATAGATGATTTACTTGACCAGTTGAAAAATGCTGTCTATTTCACTAAGTTGGATTTTCGTAGTGGGCATCATGAAATTCATATTGCAGAAAGAAAATGACATCTGGAAAACTGCATTTAAAACTAGGTAGGGGTTATTTTAATGGTTAGTAATGCCTTTTGGCTTGTGTAATGCTCCAACAACTTTCATGCGGGTTATGAATGATGTATTCCGTCCATACATTGATAAATTTGTCATAATCTACTTAGATGATATCCTGATTTTCAGTTCCAATATGGAAGAGCATGTTAGGCAAGGGAAAAATTGTACCTTAAATTGTCCAAATGTGAGTTTGGGAAAACTTCATTGATGTATCTTGGTTACATAGTTGGAGGTGGTCATTTGAAAATAGATCTAGCTAAAATTGATGTTATTGTTAAGTGGCCAAGACAACAAAATGTGATTGAAGTTAGGAGTTTCTTAGATGCAGTTCAATATTGGAGAAAATTCATTTATCAGTTTTCTTTGATTGCATCACCGTTATATGCTTTAACAGGTTCTAAAGTTTCCTACCAGTGGGGAGGGAAACATAAAAAATGTTTTGATACACTTAATCAGAAAATTGTCACAACACCAATATTAGCTTTACCAAATCTTCAACAACCATTCGAAATTGAAACAGATGCTAGTGGTTATGCAATGGGTGCAGTTTTACTTCAAAAAGGGAAACCTATTTGTTTTCATTCAGAAAATTTTTCTAAGGCAGCTGCAAATTATCCGACATATGATAAAGAATTGTTTGCTTTGGTTGAAAGTGTTAAGAAATGGAAACACTACTTAATGGGTAAGGAAACAGTGATTTACACAGATCATCGGCCGCTTCAGTACCTTCAGTCTCAGACTAAGTTGCAACAATCTCGCCATTACGGATGGATGGAATTTCTTCAGCAATTTCACTTAGTAATTAAGTACAAGAAAGGTGTAACAAACAAAGTAGCTGATATGTTGTCAAGACCATCTTTGAATGCTTCAATAATGTTGCAGAATAGTTATTTAGAACAATATAGTACATATGTTAATTTCAAAGATATTTATGAATCACTAACTCATGGTACTCAGGTGGAAGAAGTCAATTCATGTTCATGACAGGTTTTTATATCAACTAGGTAAGTTGTGCATACCATAGACAGAAAGGGCACATGTTATTTGGGAAGCACATTCTTCTCACATTTCTAAGACATTTTGGCGTAAGCGAGATAATGGCGCAAATTCAAAGGTATTTCTATTGGCCTCGTATGTATGAAACAATTGTTAAGTACATTAAAAGATGTGTTGTGTGTTCGACAAGAAAAACAAGCAATTGAAATATTGGTTTGTATATGCCACTTCCAGTTCCTTTGCGACCATGGGACAACATTTCCATGGACTTTGTTGGAGGACTTCCTATGTCCATGAGAGGGCATGATTACATGTATGTCGTGGTTGATCGTTTCAGCAAGATGTGCATTCTTGTTCCATGAAAAAAGCAAGTGATTGTTGAATATACTACACATATGTTCTTTCAACAGGTATGGGTTCATTTTGGGTTACCTACTTCCATCATTTCCGACCGAGACACTCACTTTGTAGGAGAGTTTTGGTCTACTTTGTGGGGACTCATGGACACAAAGTTGAAGAAGAGCACAAATTTTTATCCACAGGCCGACGGATAGACAGAAGTGGTGAACAGGACAGTGATACATATTCTCCAAGGCTACTGCAGCAAACATCCTAAGTTGTGGGATGAATCTTTACCTTATGTGCAACATGCTTACAATCAAGCCTTACATTCTTCGACTAAGCGATCACCATCTGAAACATGTTTTGGGTATCTACTAAAGTCACCAATGGATTTCATGTTTGGTGAAGAAGATAAAGAGGATGGACACGACGATTCAAATAAAGAAGTTAAGTTCATTCAACGGATACAACATATACATGAAGCAGTGTAGGATCAGTGAGGGAAGAGTCAGGCCAAGAACAAAATTCGTCATGACAAGCATTGAGTGGATCATCATTTTCAGGTCGGTGATCAAGTATGGTTGTATATCAGTAAAGACAGGTTAAAAGGTGAAGGTAAGAAACTGAAACCTATCAAGTATGGTCCTTTCAAGATTGTGGGAAATATTGGAAATAATGCATTTAAGTTAGATTTACCTCCTTACATGCATATTTATTCAGTTGTGAATGTAGAAAATTTGAAGTTGTATGAACTTCTGATGATCATTGATCCAAAGGAAGATACACAGATTCCTACCATTGTGATTTGGCACTTGAGTATATGAATGAGTTGCAGGAAGATACCATCTTGGACAGGAAGGTTCGCACTTGAAGGCGTGGAGATGTTGAATATCTTCGAGTGGGACTCAAGGGCATGAATCCTAGCAAGGCGAGGTGGATGAAGATTCGAAAAGTGAGGGAGTTGTACCCTCACCCGATATATGCTTAAATCAAACTTTTGTTGGTCCAAAAGCTTTCAAGTGGAGAGGATTGATCCAGGAGGATCTTGCATCAGTTCATATCGACAGAGAAGTCCAATATCATCTTCAGTTTCTCCAGTGTTCCGAATGAAAGAGGAAGTCTTCGATTTATTTTGGTGCATGGTACAAGTGACTTCATGGTGTTGGAAATGTAAATGGTTCTATGTTGAACGTGAAATGGTGGATGTAATGCGAAGTGGTAAACCCTAAGGCCAAAATCCTAAGTAGTAAATCCTAAAGCTAAAAAACTTAAGTCCTAAATCCTAAAGCTAAAAACCTAGCGCCAATGTTATGTTCCAAAGTATAAACATAATATGTTAAAAACCGATAAAACCTTTTGGGCTATGTTAAGGTTTTAAACCATGTAACAAAACCATATCATATTACAGTCTAACCACGCGTGGTTTTAACCGTTAGAGTCTGACCGCCGTGGAGTTTGACATGTGAACAACGAAGGTTAATGCGCAGTTGTAGGCAGACCGTCGGGAATACCGCAACTGCCGGGATGTGAAGCTGTCACATGCAAATGAGTTAGACCGTTTGCAGAATTGCTAGAGAATGACTGCTTGGTGGCAGGCAGTGTATTGACCGTCGGGAGCTGTCACATGCGGTTGTCAAACCTCCGTCGATAGCCAAGACCATTAGGGTCTATTTTTATAATATGGTTTAAATTTGGGTTTTTTATTAAATATGTGCTATGCTATTTTAGTCCACCATGTAACAATGTATTAGGTGCTTCACCTCTATTGCACTGAGAGCAACCTATCCCTAATTCATTCAACCATTTTCTATGTTAAGCCAAGAGGCCCGAGATGAACTTGGCCCAAGGCCTATTTAAACTTAGCCATTTCACTATGGAGGAGGAAGAGTGTTTTTGAAGGCTTGTATTCAGAATTTTGAAGAGAGAGGAAATTTTTCTTTCAGGTGTATCTCGGTCGTCCGAAGGCAGAGTTGGGTGCTGAGATAGGCATTGGAAAGCTAGGAGAGAGATATTTATGTTGACAGAGACCAGAGGTGCCTGCAAGCATGTTCATTCTGGTTAATTTTTGTGTAAATACTTCCTTGGATCAATCCTTAATAAAACATGCGCCCATCTTGAAAGCAAACCGAGAGACATAGTCCACCAGGGACAAACTCCCTAATCAATGTTTGTTGTCTTATATGTATGTTAATTTCTGCAAATTCATGTTTAATTATGCTTATTAAGTTCTGGATTAAGCCGTAAAATCATTTTCTTTCCTTCATTCTTCCACACTAAGCGATCAAGTTAACAATCAATTCACTTTGGCAAATATTTAGTTCTACTTTAGATTATTTCAGATCACAAGGAGTGTTAAGATCAGAAGTTTAGATGATTGAAATTTTTTTCCTACTTCTCCAAGTTCATCTTGAACCTGGTACAGACGAACAGAGGGAGTGAAGTTGTATGGCTTCACAGATGCAAATTGGGCGGGGAGTCCATCAAACCAAAAGATTACATCAAGTGGAATTTTCAGTGTTGGGTCTATAGTTGTTTCCTGGTATAGCAGGAAGAAAATATTTGTGGCACTCAGCTCGGTAGAAGTAGAATACATGGTTGCAAGTCAAGCAGAATGTGAGGCGATCTGGATGAGAAAGATATTTGTTGGATTTTTTGGTCAAATGATGGATCCAACTATGATCTACTATGATAATCAGAGTTGCATCAAGCTCTCTGAGAATCTTGTTTTTCATGATCGATCCTAGCATATAGATATATGGTATCACCATTTATGAGACTGTGTGTAAAGGCGGATAATGTTGTTGCAGTACATTCCGATAGAGGAACAAGATGCTGACATTTTTACAAAGGCTATATCAAGTGGGAAGTTTGAGTTCCACAAGTGCAGGATAGGGGTGGTTGATAATCCCTTTCTTGCTAAGAGGGAGTTTTGAAAATTGTAGCAAGAAATTCTCAATTTGATTTTGCCTTGATTAAATTGAGAAAATTCGAATTTCCACATCAATAGACAACTTGGATGCAGTTAACTTGTGTGACATGGCTTGTGTCACTCAGTTTACTCATTAAATTCGAGTTGGAGTAGTGAGAGTTCAGTTAAGCATGTGTGATTGCTAATTTGTAGAAATCAAGGTCAGTGATCTCATGTTGTTTTTAGTTAAACTAGTTCAAACTCTTGGAGGAACTAGTGGACAGTCAGTTAAGTAGTGGGACTTTAGTCAAACTCAATGATCATCTAGTTAACTGATCAATCAACCCAAAATAGCTAGTGCATGCAGAGAATTCGAGTTCCCCAGGCTTGGTGGAGATTTCAAGGCAATGTAACATCAATGGTAGACTAGTTTTGAGTGTACAAGTGTTGCATGCAGTCAGATGATCAGCCTAAGGAATTGCACAATCCATTTTGGAGGAATTCCTAAATAATAGGGGCCAAATTTCTCAAGGAATAATGCAAGGAAATAGGAGCTCAAGTAGAGGCAAAAATTGACCAAGTCTGGGTCAAAGCCTTTCAGTGAGCAGAGAGATAGGTTATGCACTTGCAGGTTGTGCTCAGTTGAGTAAAGCAATTGTAATACATCTTTATTCATCATATTAATGCAAGTAGGCATTAGGGTTTTTAGCAGATTGCTTTCCTCGGGAAAAATACTATTTGCATGTGTGATTTCTTATTGTATGTCTAAGAGTTTTGTTCTAAATTGTGAATTAATGTCCGCGGAGTAGTAGAGTAGGTTTGTGTCTTATGATTTTGATTAAAACATCATAAGCAGTTGCAAATATACGACATAATTTTTACATTCTTCTCATATTGCCTCAAGAAGGCTACTTATCTCCTTTTCATAATTGAACCTAGCCATGAAAACTACAAGAAGAACTTTGATTTCATCAAACCTAACGAAAATTACAAGAAAAACTTTGATGTGTATCCCTTCACAATATCAACAATTTGGTCTGAGATAATTTTAAGTAGAACAACACTTCCCCTCTGAGTTCCCTTACCACCACCTTAAGAGCATGATGCAATAATATCCTAAAATGCCTCTTATTCTTGAGTCATACCCAACATATTTCAACAAGCTTCCACAATCTATTGCAAATGCTTTATTCGTAGTTCAACTTTCCTCTCTCTCA
The DNA here is from genome assembly GCA_034641835.2 of Pinus albicaulis. Classification (NCBI taxonomy): domain Eukaryota; kingdom Viridiplantae; phylum Streptophyta; class Pinopsida; order Pinales; family Pinaceae; genus Pinus; species Pinus albicaulis. The sequence continues at coordinate 10,355,666 of CM076578.1, read as the reverse complement.
TTTATTGGAAATAGAAGTTGGAGTAGGAATTTATAAATGGCTTTATATCTAATCCCACATTTTGGACAAGAAAATCTATAAACCTTGCAACACCAACCCTTCTTACATAAACCTTTTTCTATTGGAATGTTAAGAGCATCATTCAATATTAGTAGATTTAGATTCAGTTGCACTTCCTATTCCCTTTGTTGGAAGTGGGGCCATTTCTCTATATATGACATTGTGCCTATTAGGGACTTCACTCCATATCAAACCCAATGAATATGTTTTCAAGACACAAATCAACAGAAAGAGAATAATTACTACTGGTTTGTACTTTTTCTACCAATATAATAGTGGTGATACCATAAAGATTGTCTTTGTAATAAGAGACTGAAATAATCTTTGTGTCGTTCCTCTTCATTAGAATTTTTGAAGACTAGGATAAATACCTTTTCATTGGAATTTTTGAAGACTAGGACAAATTTTATGGCACTTCAAAAGTTGCACTTTGTCGATATTGCATTGTCAGTGTCAATGAAAACCAACATTACAACTAATTAGTACAATGAGCTTTTAAAGCTCCTCAAGTGCTTATAGATGAAAGTCACGAGCTCAATAATTGGAAATGAAAACATTTGTTGTTCTTTTTAATCTTTGGCTAAATAGATGCCATAGTGTCATATAGGCTTCCTACAAAAATCAACATATAGGGATGTGTGATAATTTATCATGAGAATCCATTAGTAGTTAGCAAATCCTAGTCTTCAAGGACTCTAAGCACATTGCGTTTTATTTGTCTTTAAAAATGCAAGAAGCTTAGGGTTTTATTTATCTTTGAAAGTGCAAAAAGCTTGTTATGACATTATATAAGACTCATATTGCTTGTGCTAGCCTCATATTTCTTGTCTAGGATAACAAATTTTACTAAAAAGCTGTTTATTTAGTACAATAAAATGTCCAATCACAACTCTATATAAAATGTTAAGACAACCAATTTAAGGAAAAAAAAACTATTTTGAATAATAAAAAATCCAATCATTCTTTTAACGTATCCCATCTTTAAAAAAAATTGTTTTCCTCAAATATCCCTCCTATTTTATGCATAATCCCTCTAATCCTTAAATCCACTTCCATGTTCCAAATCTTGGATGACTGAACATCATCCAATTTAGATGCACGTATGCCAGATCTTGAAAGTCAAGTCTAATTTCTCATTTTAAGGATTTTAAATATCTTTTGCATTATAATGTGCAAATTTAGATGCACGTATGCCCCATTTTGAAAGTCAAGTCCAACATGTTTTGCAATATAACATTGAATTTCTTTGACCAACCTCATTAGTTTCATTATGAATGATGAAGAGCAATTGGGTTACAAGAAACCATTTTTTACAAATTGACAAATGTCAAATGAAATTGGTGCAAAAGGTTATTCAAAACCCAAGACCTAATGTGAACCATTGGAGTTACTACAAAAGCTTTGTACCACTCCAACCCATTGTTATTCATTCATCTTCACAATCCATGTAACTCTTCTCTAAGGCTGAGCACTGGCCAACATGCAGAAGTCGAAGCTTTGTGGACTATGCCAACCCCCTATGCTCTTGAGCTTCACACGTGTCTGCCCACAAATCCCTGGAAGATGGCAATGTTTACTTTCCACGTTTTTCAGCTTCATACATCTCTAAACCAACTCCTCCAAAAATACCAATATTTCCATGCTAGACAGTTTTTCACATCTCTAACCCCAATTCCTCGAAAGATACCAATGTTTCCATCTTTATCTTCCAACAAATGTTTCCATGTTTGGCAGCTCTTCACATCTCTAACTCAAACTCCTCCAAAGATACCCATCCTTGGATACCATCGTCTCCATCCTGAGCAGCTCTTCTAACTCAAACTTCTCCAAAGATACCCATCCTTGGATACCATCATCTCCATCCTGAGCAGCTCTTCTAACTCAAACTTCTCCAAAGATACCAACGTTTCCATCCTTAGCAGGTCTTCCAAACATACTAACATTTCCATGCTTGGCAGCTCTTCTAAAAGCAGTCCCCAACACCTAAAGTTGAAGCTTTGTGGCTGTTTAGCAGCTCTTCCAAACATACTAACATTTCCATGCTTGGCAGCTCTTCTAAAAGCAGTCCCCAACACTTACAAGTCGACGCTTTGTGGCTGTGCAGACCGGCTTATGCTTTGCTTAGTTGAAGTTTTTGAAGCTCGTTGAAGCTTTGTGGCTAGGCAGACCCCGGTATGCTTTGCTTAGTTGAAGTTTTGTGGCTGTGCAGACCCAGATATGCTTTGCTTTTCAGCTTCACACATGCCTCCCCACAACTTCTCCAAAGATACCAATGTTTCCATGCTTGGCAGCTCCACTGACAGAGAGAACCTGCCAACACACAGGAGTGGGGCTGCCCCCAACCCTCTATGCTCTTCCCTCTATGATCTTCAGCTTCACACATTCGTCCTCCCACAGGTCCTCTGAAGAAAACTATGTTTCCATACTTGACAGCTCTTGGACGCTTTGGAGTTGCGCCTACCCCCATATGCTCTTCAACTTCACACATACATCTGCCCACAACTCCACAACTCCTCCAAACATACCAATGTTTCCAGGATTGGCAGATCTTGTTACGCAGAGCACACACCAACACGCAGGAATCGAAGTTTGATCAGCGATGCCAAATCCCATATGCTCCTTAGTTTCTCACATCCGTCCGCCCACAACTCCTTCAAAGATACAAATGTTTCACTGTTCGGCAGCTCTTCTAACTGAGCGCCCCCCAACATTTAGGAGTTGAAGCTTTCAAGGCTGCGCCGATCCCTGTATTATCTTCAGCTTCACACGTCAGTACCCCCACAGCTTTTCCAAACATACCAATGTTCTCATGCCGAACAACTGTTCTAACTCCGAGCACCTACCAACATAGAGGAGTCAAAACTTTATCAGTGGCGCCAACCCCTGTATGTTCTTCAGCTGCGCACATCGCTCTTTCCACAACTCCTCCAAAGATACCAATGTTTCCAGCTATGGCAACTCTTCTAACTCAGAGCACCTGCCACCATGTAGTAGTCTGCAGCACGAGAAAGGGCGTTTCCTTAATTTTCAATAGTATTGGAGTCAGAGAGAAGGTTCCCTTCATGAGTTCTCTTTTCTGCCAGTTTTAATAGGGTTCGAGCATGCTTTTCATTTTTACTCTGTGTCCACCGAACTCCAGCCGGCGTAATTGAAAGCCTTTGGTTGCACATCATCATGAGCTGGTACAAACACCAAGATGATTCAGCGTATTGGGGAGAGAAAATCGCCAAATGGACGATGTTGGTTCTAACAGCGTGTTTTATTTGAGAAGAAATATTGAATCCCTCTTCCATCTCAAGAAAAACAATCAATCCATGGTCTAGAATACGAAGATCCAGAGATCTGGCGAAGGTTTCCTTCAAATCAAGCCCACCACAGTCTATGAATACGGCTAAGGATTTGATATCGATATAAGCAGCCGCAGTGGCCGAGGATGCAGCCATGGCCAAAGGGATAGCAGAAATCTGCGAAAAAAAATATCTCAGGAGAGACATTAGGGTTTCAAAAGTAGAGATACCATGGAGAAGATTGGAGTGCAGCCGTCCACAAATATATACACGTCAAGCAGTTTTAGGGTTGTTATTTTATATTTTTATTGACAATATAAAATTTCAACACACTATCAACCCTCCCAAGTCTATTCATTATTTATTTTAACTTTAGTACGAGAGAATGGGTAGAACTGCTGTTTTACTTTGGAGATATCAAGTTCGAGTCCAGTCCAAGGGATTCTCTTTATAAACCTAGTTACAGGATGTCCCTTCACATGTTGCATCAAACAGTTACAGCTTTCACATGTCGTCTCAAGTAGGTTCAGTTTTGAATGGTTAAATTATTTTTTTTTAAATTGTATTTCCAAATATACTAAATTTACAATTGGAAAATGTTTAAAATATGATATTGGCAATAAATTTGACAGTAATTTATTGGAATTTTGATTAGTAAACTTTGCATTTAAAAACATTTTTGAAGTAACCAAAAAAAATAATTTGATCAAAAAAATTTATTTCAGCTGATTCTTGCTCAACAATTTAAGACATAAAATAATTAGACATTGTCATTTAAAATTACAATTTATTTCCCGCGATGGGGTGGTATTAAGGTTAACAGTTGAGTCACGAAGCATGATTAACGTGTCGATCATAGGAATGGCGTGCAGGTTGGTGGCCCTAGGATTGAGATCCATGCTCTTCACTTGTCACTGCTTCATCCTTGCATGGCACCCTTACAGTTCACAAACCTTAAGTCACCTACCCCGGTCCTGTCAGCTTAAATGTGCGCAAGTCATCGCATATGAGTTTGAGTACGAAATTCCTTTTAACACCGGGTTTCATTTCTTAGCAGCGGCAATGGGTAGGCTTTCTTATGGAAGACTGTTCGCGGGTGGAGAAAAAATTGACACAATTTACAAAGCTCATTCATGAGCATATGATTTTTGGGTTTATTGGGCTTGCTAAAGAGCATGCCCCATCGTATACTTGTCTCTCCATGGATTTCACTCACTATAGTTTTTCCAATCAACGACTCCATCTTCTCACGTCGACGCCCCATTATATATGCATGGGCAAGCTCTCAAGGTGGCGACATTTCTATGTTTTAGGTTCTATTGATGAAGGGTTCCAACCGTCGCGTTGCTCCTTGATGAGTAGGGTGGTCTCTTCTGGCCCTGCGGGAGGTTTGTTTTCTTTTCATTCCTCTTCACATTATTGTTTTTGTTCACCTGCTAATCACTTAGTGGTCTGGTACCTTCTCTGTAGCTCTGTGAGTTTATGTAGGGGTCAATGTTTTTCGTGCTCTTTCTCCATAATACAAGGTTCAGTCCTTCTTTGAACTGGTGGTCATGTTGTCCACCTCTTTGCCTCGAGTCTTTGTGATTATTTCAGAATTTCTTTCAATTGTTCAGTGTTGGTTTGTGGAGTTTGGTATGCTGATACATTTTCCATTTGGTTTTGATATTGGTCATTGTATGTTTGATTTTACAGTAGCCCTAAGGTCTTTGGCCTCTCTCTCTGTCCCTCGCAAATTTTGTTTTTTTGGGAGTTAGGGTTGGCCTTTATGTTCAAGTTTCGTGGCATCGGATTATATCTTACCCTGTCACACAGTTCACTCTTCCTTTTTCCCATAGTGGATGGTGTTTTCCTTGCACAAAGTTTCTACTCACCCTTGACATTGTGTATCCCTAACTCCTTGTTTTCAGTCAATGTCTTTTTCTTTCACTTCCCTAGTTCACAAAGATTGCCTAGTTGTCATGGTGGTGCACCAAGTTCATCTTCTTCTCGTCGTCAGCATTTGTTTGGATGGGAATCAGTGACCAACCACTTCGACTCAGTTCCTCCTGAAGTGAGGAACGAAATTCTTCACCTAAAGGCAAAGGAGTTTGTGGACCGTATTTATTTTTCTGATTCCGAGATTGGAGGAAATAACCTCAAGTGTGTTCCTAATCCAGGGAAATTTCGGAAGCGGAGGCTTCACTTCCTTCCTTCTATTTTTATGCATCATCAATTGGAAACATTGCTTTGTATGGTCATTCGTGATTAGCAGGTCGACAATTACAAATTTGTTGTAAGTAAGGAGGAAATCAAGATAATTCTACGGGGTATTCGCTACAATTTTGATGACATCGTGGCCAAGCTAACTATTGAGATTCAACATGATGGTGATCCTAGTGAAAATTAAGCACCTACACTAGGTGGGGCCCGCAGGCTATTTTTAGGTGTATGTCTATTTTTAGAATGGTGAGCAAATTATACTTATAGCGGGAGTCTATTTATAGATGGTTGAGCAGATTCTATTTATGAATGGGAGTCTATTTTTGGAATGCATGTACGAAGTATGTTCGTAGATCGCATGTCTAAAAATAGAATGCATGTTGATTATTATTATCTCTTAGTAATAATTAGACAATAAATAATAATCTATTCTCTTGAAGCACTTGATTTCAATTGACTGATGTGGCAAACCAGTTGACTGAAGGAATTTCGAGTACTAAGGTTGGTTGGTGGGACATGCAAGTGGACTTCGTTGTAACTAAGTGATACAAAGTTGTAATAGAGTTGGATGTGTAGTTATGTGAGTTGTAAAGTAGTTTAACTCAATTAAGTGAGTTAAACTCAGTTGTGCTAGTTGTAACTAAAGATACACTAGTGAGAGATCAGTGAATTAAATATTAAATTAATTCATATGGAGTGATCTCACATGCAACTGAAGATTTACTATTGTTAACTACATGTATATCAGATCCAGTAGAGACCCAGTTGAGATATAGGTGAAAGGGACAGTTTGACTATCAGTTGTGACATTAGTGGGTGCACACTTGCAACCAAACACACATTGGAGATGCCAATGAGGATTGCGCAATCAAGGCAAGGCAAAATTGAATTCATTCAGGGATTGTGATCAGCAGGGATTGCGCAGTGGAGGGAGGCTATCAGGAGGCAGTAAATTGGTGCATGAATATGCCAATTTTTGTATGACAATGTGAGACGATTGTATATTGTACTAAGAGCTCTTGGATTAGAGTTTTGTATGAGATTGTTTCATGATCCATGATATATACATAATATATGATAGTGGGGTTTTTAGCTTTATGCTTTCCCGGTAAAAACATCTGTGTTATGTGTGATTGATCTTTCTTCATGTGTTTGCAATTGGCGATTAAATTTCCGCAAAGATTTAAGTAGAAGGATTCTGTATTTAACAGTGGCATATAATTGTTAGATCAGAAGAATGCAGGCAATACATAATTGTATTAAAATTTCTACATGTTATCAGAGCAAAAAATATTGCAATATTGAAGTAGTAGTTGAGTTTGTTGGTGGAAACAATTCGAATTTGCTGCAATAATTTCTTGGTGCGACAGTTGAGTAAACATCGAAATGGCTTTCAATGGTTTGTGGCTAGAGTATGCACTCGAGGGTAGCTCGAACTACATTGCATGGAAGGGTAGGATGTAGGCAGTGCTTGAAGATAATGGCTTGAAGGAATTCATCGACAATGATGTTCCTAAGTCCACTTCGACGGATGTTGCATTACATGACGCCTGGCAAAAGAAAGTAGTAAAGACGAGAAGGATTATGTTGGAAGGTGTGAGAGACCATATTGTCTCAAGCCTTCATGGGAAAGCCACTCCATTTGCGATGTGGAAGGCTTTGACGGATCTTTTCCAAAGCAGCAGTGACCATAGGAAATTGGAGCTGAAGGATAAACTCAGAAAGATCAAGATGGAGAAGGGCGACAATATTCCTAAGTATCTCACGAAGTTTGTCCAATGTCGGGATGAACTGGGGAGTGTGGGAATCACGGTTGATGATGATGATTTGGTGAGCTTGGCTCTCTTGGGACTTCCTAAGAGTTGGCAGAGTTATCAAGACACTGTCAACGGACAGGAAAAACTGCTGGATTGGGAATGACTGTGGTCAGATCTAGTGCAGGAGGAGTTCAGGCGGAACACCAGAGATGGCTCTTCATCAAAGCATGATGATGAAGAGGATTGTGCTTTGGATGCCAAGGCAAGGAAAGGGAAGGGGAATAAATCCCATTCAAAATATGAGGCTAAAGGAAAGAAGTTGGATTTGTCAAAGGTGAAGTGTTTTCATTGTCACGAACATGGGCATCTCGCCACTAACTGCCCACAGAAAAAGAAGAATAAGAAGGTTGTTGGAGCTGCAGTTGGTGAGGCCCTTTCCTCAAAGTTTGAACTTGATTTCTCTTTGATCACATGCTTGGTTTCAAACGCAATGGGATCGGTGTGGCATCTTGATAGTGGTGCTTCCTTCCACATGACAGGAGATAAGGAGATTTTCAGTGACTTGGAGGAGAAAGATCTCCAAATGCATATAGAGATGGGCGACGATGGACGATACAATGCGACTGGCATTGGTACCATTACCTCTGAGAGGGAGTCAGGTAAACCATTTCTGTTGAAAGATGTTATGCATGTTCCAGGTCTGAAGAAAAACTTGGTCTCAGTTGCGATGTTGGAGGGCAGAGGTTATGACGTTGTTTTCAGTGATGGAAAAGATTTCCTGCGACATAAAACAACGGGTCAAATCAATAGGATAGGGATTCGAGTTAAGAATCTCTACAAGCTGGAGGTAGATGGCTGCGCTGCAATGGTGGGCAAAGAAGAAGAAGTGGTGAGTCGGGATGACGACGAATTATGGCACAGGCGATTCGGCCATCTTCACCATGGTGCCCTGAAAATTTTGCAGTAGATTTCTACTGGACTTCCCAAGGGTACACTTGCGCAGTTAGATCAGTGCAAGGGATGTACTATGGGTAAGTTTGTCAAGTCCACCTTTCATGAAAAGGAGAACCGTGCTTCGGTGATCCTGGAGAGAGTTCACACAGACGTATGTGGACCATTCTCGGTTGCTTCGACAGAAAAAAAGAAGAAGGTATTATGTTATTTTTGTTGATGAATTTTCTCGTAAATGCTGGATCTTCTTCATGCAGAAGAAGGATCAAACATTCTCAAAGTTCTGTGAGTTTAAGGCATTGGTTGAGAAAGATTTGGGGAAGCAAGTGAAGGCTCTGCAAAGCGATAATGGTGGAGAATACATCTCAAACGAATTCAAAGACTTCTGTAGAAAATAAGGAATTCGGAGAGAACTCATAGCGCCTCATAACCCATAGTAAAATGGGGTCGCAGAGAGGAAGAATAGAACAATCGTGGGTGTTGCACGAGCTATGTTACATGATCAAGGCCTACCAATGCATTTGTGGGCAGAAGCCTGCGGTTTATGTGCAAAACCATTGTCCTCATAGAGTACTTGGCATGAGTACACCTGAAGAAGCTTTTACTGGTAAGAAACTAGATGTTTCTCACTTTAAGATTTTTGGCTCATCTGTTTATGTGCATGTGATCAAGAACACTAGGAAGAAGCTGGAGCCAACTGCTGAAGTTGGGATATTTGTGGGGTACACATAAACACCCCATAATTATCGTGTGTATTTTCCAAACAGTCGAATGACTGTGGTGCGACATGATATAAAATTCAATGAGGAGAAAGCCATGAAGTTTTCGCTTGAGAGGGAGCTAGACTTACATGCAGAGGAGGAACTTTTGGTTCCAAAAGATGGGTCTCTAGATGTGGATCAGCCACAAGAGGAGGTTCATGGAGTGGAGGAGTCCACTCACGTAGAGCCAAACATCAGAACTGGCAGAAGGCGTACCACAGAAGCTGAGAGGCTGAAGCTTGATGCAGCACAAAATGTAGGAGTCCCTACTTCACAGCGCAAGAAGAGACAGTCTCCTGACCTATTCACTGGATACATGGCTCTCATGAGCAAATGTATTGCGATTGAGCCATCTTCCTTTCAGGAAGCAGTGCAGGAGCCCACATGGGTAGATGCAATGGTGGAGGAGTATGACTCCATTGTGAGAAATAGTGCTTGGGAAATTGTTCCAAGGCCGGTTGATAAATCAGTGGTAGGTTCAAGATGGATCTACAAGGTAAAACAAGTTGCTGATGGGAGTGTTGAGAAATAAAAGGCCAGATTTGTGGCTTGGTGCTTCTTACAGATCAAGGGGATTGATTATGAAGAATCTTTTGCACCTGTCGTACGGTATTCTTCCATAAGGACCATCCTTGCTCTCTGAGCACAAATGGGTTGGCACATTTATTAGATGGATGTGAAGACTACGTTCCTTAATGGGATCATTGAGGAAGAAGTGTACATTGAGCAGCCTGAAGGATTTGAGATCTTCAGCAGTGAGTCACATGTGTGCAGACTCAAAGGAGCGTTGTATGGGCTGAAGTAAGCACCCCGTGCTTGGTACACTTGGATCGACATCTAAAACACCGGACTTGGCTTCACCAAGAGTGAGGCAGATGCAAACCTATACCAGATTGTGGTGGAGGGTAAGCTTTTAATCTTTGTTCTTTATGTTAATGATTTAATACGAACTAGTGATGAGCAGTTGATACACTCATGCAAGGAGGACCTTGCAAAGGAGTTCGAAATGAAGGATATGGGCCTTCTTCACTATTTCCTTGGATTGGAAATATGGCAGCAAGAAGGTGAAATTTTTGTGTCTCAAGGAAAGTATGCAAGGGAGATACTCGGTAAGTTTCACATCGAGGGTTACAAACCCATGGATAATCTTGTTCGAGAAAATTGGAGGAAAGATGACGCTACATCTGGAGAGGTAGTGGATGCTACTGTCTATCGACAGTTGGTGGGTTCGCTCATGTATTTAGTTAATACAAGACCAGACATATGCTATGCGATGAACCAGCTTAGTCAAGCGATGGTTAAGCCTACCAAGCTCTTTTGGAAGGCAGGCAAGCATGTCCTGAGATATCTCAGGGGCACATCTGAGTATGGCTTATGGTACAGACAGACGGATGAGGTGAAGTTGCATGGATTCACGGATGCAGATTGGGGGGCAACTCAACAGACAGAAAGAGCACATCAGGAGGGGTCTTCAGTATTAGATTTGCAGTTGTTTCTTGGTACAACAGGAAACAAAGATCTGTGGCACTCAATTTAGTGGAAGCGGAATACATGGCAGCAAGTCAAGCTGCATGTGAGGCTATCTGGATGAGAGAGATCTTGGTTGGTTTGTTTGGTTCTCATTTAGATCCTACAATGATTCATTGTGATAAGAGTTGCTTTAAACTCTCGATTAATCTTGTGTATCATGATAGATCTAAGCATATAGATATCCGGTATCATCATATCAGAGATTGCGTGCAGCAGAAGATCATGTTGCTTCAGCACATTCCTACGAAAGATTAGGATGCAGATATTATTACGAAGGTGCTCACCAAGAGCAAATTCGAATACCATAGAGACAAGATCGAGGTGAAGGATAATCCCTTTTGTTGTTGAGATTCAACGAGATGGTGATCCTAGTGAAAATTAAGCACCTACACTAGGTGGGGCCCATAGACTATTTTTAGGTGTATTTCTATTTTTAGAATGGTGAGGAAATTCTATTTATACATGGAGTCTATTTATTGATGGGTGAGAAAATTCTATTTATGGATGGGCATCTATTTTTGGAATGCATGTGCGAAGTCTGTTCGTAGATCGCATGTCTAAAAATAGAATGCACATAGATTATTATTATCTCTTAATAATAATTAGACAATAAAAAATAATCTATTCTCTTGAAACACTTGATTTCAGTGAACTGATGTGGCAAACCAGTTGACTAAAGGAATTTCGAGTTCTAAGGTTGGTTGGTGGGACATGCAAGTGGACTTCGTTGTAACTGAGTGATACAAAGTTGTAACAGAGTTGAACGTGTAGTTATGTGAGTTGTAAAGTAGTTTAACTTAGTTAAGTGCGTTAAACTCAGTTGTGCTAGTTTTAACTAGTTGTAACTAAAGATACACTAGTGAGAGATCAGTGAATTAAATATTAAATCAATTCACATGGAGTGATCTCACATGCAATTGAATATTTACTACTGTTAACTACATGCATGTCAGATCCAATGGAGACCCAGTTGAGAGATAGGTGAAAGGGAAGGTTTGACTATCAGTTGTGACATTAGTGGGTGCACACTTGCAACCAAACACACATTGGAGATGACAATGGGGATTGGGCAGTCAAGGCAAGGCAATATCAAATTCATTCAGGGATTTTGATCAGCATGGATTATGCAGTGGAGGCAGGCTGTCAGGAGGCAGTAAATTGGTGCATGAATATGCCAATTTTTGTACGACAATGTGAGACGATTGTATATTTTACTGAGAGCTCTTGGATTAGAGTTTTGTATGAGATTGTTTCATGATCCATGATATATACATAATATATGATAGTGGGTTTTTCAGTTTTATGCTTTCCTGGTAAAAACATCTGTGTTATGTGTGATTGATCTTTCTTCATGTGTTTGCAATTGGCGATTAAATTTCTGCAAAGATTTAAGTAGAAGGATTCTGTATTTAACAGTGGCATATAATTTTTAGATCAGGATAATCCATGCAATACATAATTGTATTAAAATTTATACACTAACTAGGGTAGAGTGGTTTGTGATATCTGACTCAAATACTGACTCAAATGAGCAGCTTGAGATTTCGACAGTAATTAATGCTCTTGCTAGGATCTCTCAGGAAAACTCCTCTCCCCTCTCTTCAGTGATCATTTCAGACTAATAGTCCACCATGGTTTTCGCACTTGTCTCTGTAGTTGGTTATTATCTAATTTTGTACTAGTTTTTATAGTGGGTTGATAGTATGCTACTTTGGAACACAATTTGTCATTTTGTCTAGGTCTATTCAGAGTAAAATGGATGAAGCTTGACTATAAACAATTTATTGTAGTCACCATGTTTTTCATAGCTCCATCATATCAATGTTGTTTTCCTTATGCTATAAAAGCCTCAAGGTAGTCTAAACATGGTATTTTTGGACCTCACTAGTAGTAATGGTGTTTCTTTGGTCACCCCTGGTTGAAGAAATGACCTCCCAGGGTGCTTTTTTTTATGTATGAAGAGTTATCATTGTAATATATTTTATCATTAATGGAAATATATTGACGAAGCTTACAGAAAAAATTACAATTTTTTTAATATATAACTACAAAATTTTAAGTAAAACCCATAAAAAAATTCAATAACTACGTTCATTATGATTGTGTTGAATTTCGGCATAAATTTCTATAATGTTTAGCAATAAATAGAGAATTTGGTGATGTGAGATATATTATGAATTGAAATCTATCATTATTATCAACCGTTTAATTTATATGATTGTGCTGATTTGTATAGCCTTACACATTCTAAAAATATACTTTTAAATACTAGCATACCACTCAAATAAATAATTTTGGATTTCTCTAGAAGAAAAGGAACAGTTTTGAATAATTTTGATATTTTAGAACTTTAATATATATAGATAGATAAATAGAAATTGGTTTTAATGATGATGGTAATGGTAGTTGTCTATAATTTTAATTTGGATTGTTGTATCTTAAGATATAGACTTTAAAAAAAAAAAATTGTAAGTTTAAATTTTTTAAGATATGAAATTAAAATTTTATTTTTACATTTAAATTTTTTAAAAGAAGTGTTGGTAAAACTTTATAATTTTGAAAAGTTAAAATGTTAAAAAGTGGGTATTATAGTTATGTCAATTGATGTGTTTATTTTATTAATTTAAGCAATATAAGCTGTGTATGAAGTAAGTGTTTTGATATTTATCATGAATTGATGTTTATTAGTTTTTACTAGCCATCTAATTTATATAGTTGAGTTAGTAATATCTTGAAATTGGTATATAATGTGGCTATACCTAATAAGTACTTTTCATCCTTCAACCTTTTTAATTTTATAAAGATGAATTTTTTTTTTGACTCACTATGTTTTGGGGATTATCAAAACCCTAATCCACTCAAACTCGTGAGACTTTGTTCTTATTTTAGCAATGTCAATTTGCTTCTTTAGGCTAGTCAAAACAAAGATATACTTCTAATTTTTTAGATTGGTTTTGACCACATCTTTATATTATAATAATTTTCTTTTATCCTCTAATTCTCTTCCCTCCTCTCCCTTTCCCAACAAATTACCTTTAAATTAAGATGTAATAATGTTTTTAATATTGTCATCATTTTATATCCAAAGTTGTGTGGTTGGGCAGATTTTTTATTCTCCTTCCCACACGTGTAATTCTTATAAGTGACATATTAACCCATTGTGATTAAGTTATAAAAATATATGCCTCTAAGAGTAGTACCTCTTAAAAAAATATCTCCTAATATCTCAACCCTTATTAAAAATTATAATTTCAATTATTAATTTATAATAATAATAATAATTATTATTATAAAATTCAATTCATTTAAAAATAACGACATTAATTTTAAAAGGTATATTCTTATTATTATATTTTGAAATTACACAATTCTATTTTACATTTTACTATTATACCATTAACATTTTAAAACTACACAGTTTATAATTTTCTCTTTATTAGAAAATAATTTAAAATTAAAATTTAATACTTTTATTAAATATATTTTATATACCAGGAAAATGTTGTAATCAATGCTTAGTCATTATGTACCATTAATTTTATTTTGAGAAACCAATATCTCTCCAGTGTACGTGTACTTCATTGCTTTCTTTCTGAACCATTTTATACATAGCATTGCTTTCTCCGAGCATGGTTTTATGCATCTGTTTTTGGAGAGAGGGAGATGACAATTTTATGCATGTGTTGACATTGTTTAGAGAAGTATGTATTAACATTTCAAAAAGTATGTATTGTATTTCAAAATTGTGTAATTTAAAATTAAGTTGTTTTGATATAAAAATGGGATTGTTGAAGAGTTCAAAGTTATGTTAGTGGGAATATTTTTATTTGAGTGACTTATGTTTATGAAAGTCAGCCAACAAAAAATATATATATATATACGTGAGCAAAGTAATTAATTTTGGATATTCTCTAATCTCAATCTACTTTAATATATACTTAAGAGTAAAACAATTAAGATTGGGTATGTATTTTGAATTCACTTTCTGAAAAAATAAAAATGTATTTTGAATTCGATAATATATATTCTAATTTATATATTATTAATTACTTTACCATCCAGAAATAATGTTTTTTAAACATTTTGATAAATAGTAATGGAATTGAAATTTAGATATGTTATTTACATTTTTCTCATTATTTACATTTAGATAATAATAGTTTTTCTTATTATTATGAAGTGCATAAAAGAGATAAGCTTAAAAATTAATTATTACATCATGCATGATAATATATTTTGTTTCATAAGGATTCAATAATATTGAATTTTTGTTCCAAATTGAAAAATTCTTCATGGAATTATTTCCTCTTTATCCTCGTAAGGGATGTGCATAATCTCAAGTTATTATTATTTTCCTATTTCTATGACAAATCTGATTAGATTGGCAATAGTATCATTACCCATGACGAACAAATTCTTAGGAATTCTTGGTCTCAATATAAAAGACATGTTCGATCTTCTTTGAGGAATATGCATGAGGTGCAATGAATTGATCCATGTATCATTTGATGAACTTTAAGTCAAAGATTCCTACAAGATCTATCAGTACTTATAAGACTTCGGAAGCCAATGAAACTATTTTAGTGAAATTCAATTGCAAAAAGTCCTCAATTCCTGAGCAACCAGACCAAAAACTCAAGTTCCTTTTGGATTTCCTTCCTGATCAGTGAGAACCTGATACCCCTATTGTCATCTCAGCAAATACTCTTTGTTCCACAAGGAATTGTAATGTGTTTTCATGGTATTGCAGGTCTGTTCATTAGCTCTTATCTGTGGTGCACAATTTTGCTCAATGTGGGTAGTGGCTCTAATAAGTTCGATAAAAAAAAAGGAATTGTATGTCTTTTTCATTGGGGATTTCCCGGAGTAAATCGTCGAATTTTCTCACAATTTCTTATGAAGGATATTCAAATGATCAAAATGGAAATTAAAGAAGGTATTTCCCCTCGTTGTGTTCTCTATATGGAAATAAAGGGCCGACAAGAGACAATAGGGTTAATGGTTGCCCATTACATAAAATGTGGAAATATGACTTAGTGAAACATTCTCATTATTCTTTACAATTTGGGATTAATCTTAAAACTCTAAATCTACTCACATACTTAAAATAACAGTTTAACAATGAAAACTGCAATTCAACAATTCTAAACAAATTCTTCATTCACCATATTTTAGTGGATATGGAACAATTTTTGTGTCTTATATCAAACACCCATTTTGGATGTGTTTAGTAAATTATCTAAACCTAAAACGTATTTTAGTGAATATGGAACCATTTTTGTGTCTTATATTAAACACTCCTTTTGGATGTGTTTGGTAAATTATCTAAACCTAAAACACATCAATATTTTTTTTGAGATGTTATAACAATCATATCAGACCCTCCCACACATCAATATATCAAGGTGCCACAATTTTAAAAGACTTCTAAAATCCATTTTAAATTTAATAAAGCTTAATCATCTCTCTATTTAAAGGATGGTTTTAATTTACCATAAAAATATTTGAAATATCAATACATTTAAATTAAAATGCACTTCTTGAAGCAGTAAACTAGGATAACATATTTTATTAATTTTAATTTTATATAAATAAGTCATAATTACATTGTAAAAAGTGAATTATAAATATTTTCTATGATATTTTTAATTAAGTTGAGAGACTTATTTTATAGCCCAGTGTGAAAGGTACGTGTAAGTATGTATGTGTTTAATTTGGAGTTGATATATGTCCTTAAAATAAAAATAAATGTTCTCTAAATGGAAAAGAAATGTCGACTATAAGTAAAAAAATAAAAATAAAAAATGTTATGCATGTTTGATTAGTTCTCTCAAAAATACACTTTAGACAATGAAAATACACCCAGTGTGAAGGTTGTATGTATGTGCTCAACTTGGAATTGACATATGTCCTTAAAATAAAAATAAAATATTCTCTAGATAGAAAAGAAATGTCGACTATAGTAAAAAAATAAAAATAAAATTTTTTATGCATGTTTAATTAGTTCTCTCAAAAATACAATTTAAACAATGAAAAATTACACATTATTTTTTTCACTCTAAAATAAGTTTTCACCTCAAGAAATTTGATCCCTCTCCCCTCATGTTAGATTTGTGCTTAAGATGGATCTATGATGATTTTATTTTTAAATAAACTACATTGATATTCAATACTTTTACTTTTTTAAATGGAAACTTAAAGCTATCAATTGAACTTAACATAAACACTTATATTTTCATTATTTACTTTATTTTATTTGTGCTTAAGATGGATCTATGTTGGTTTTATTTGTAAATAAACTACATTGATATTCAATAACTTTAATTTTTTTAATGGAAACTTAAAGCCATCAATTGAACGTAGCATAGACACTTATATGTTCATTATTTACTTTATGTTAAACTTTAGTCTGAACAATAAACAAAAAATAAAATAACATAGAAGTTGAAATTCCTAAAAATATTTTTTTCATTATAATTGGGAAATTATTGTATTAACCAAAAAAGTTGCAGAATATACAATAGTGTCTTGAGATTACAAAGTTAGTTAAATTTTTATTGACAACTTCAAGTTATACTAGAATCAAAACCACAATATTGTATAACAATAAGATTACATTTGAATGAAGGAACCTAGTAGTATATACCTTGAATAAAATGTCCAATATATGACAAAATTTAGCTTCCATACTAAATTATGCTAGAGGTAGAATATTAAGCAAGCCATGAGGCTTAAGTTGAACTGATGATGTATTTTATGTTTCGGTCGTAGGCAAAGAATATGTATTTAATGTATTTTTTTGATAGAGTATAGCTAGCGATGTTGTAGAATTTTTTTTTGTGAACTGTAATCATTTTGGTATCGCATTTTTCTGGGCTGGATCGTACATCCATGATGTACATTTTATCTTTTGAAACAGAATACAAAGGAATGTGCGCGGGTATGGTGGATGGGCACAAAAATTGCCTTGGGCAAGGTTCCCGCTAACCACAACCTGCACCAAGACTCAACCCAGGTCAACAAACTGGAGTCACCATTAGCGGGAATCATTATTCAAACCCCAAAATCAATGACGGAGAACGTGCCAAGTGGCATATTTTTAGGTGGATAAAGGTCGACTAAGCGCGATTAATTGTTCGAAAATTTACACCCGGTGCGGCGGGAATCTCGCTGGCATGGGGCAAATTTGTCGCTCCACATGGCCGCAAAAGGCAAGATATATAGGACTGTTGATTGGCAAAATTGTTCTATTTTTTAACTCCTATCTTACTCTGAACTCACTACCTGTACCTATGTTTTAACCTTGGAACCCATTTATTCTTGAACTTATACTCATTCCTGCACTCTCTTTATGTTTTTCATATTAAAGGTTACACATAGAATTAATTACTAATTTAATAGATTTTATATCCTAAATAGCTTTTGCAACTCATATATTTTCTTACCTAAGGTAATTTGATGAGACCATGTGTTAATATACGTGGAAGATGAATTGGTGTGGAAACGATTCCTATACCGGCTGGTGGTTCCTTCACTTCCAAGGAAGCTGTCAACGATAAGTTAGAGTTGGCATACGTGGTCGAGACACCTCAACAACCATGTGGGTATCTCGTCAAGAGGATCAGTTCATCATTTATTGGGCTCAGAGTGTAGAGAAGGAAGTGGATATGAAGACCAGGACTTAGGTCATGTGTCTTAGTTTAGCATTTTGGTAACAGCCAAAAGGCTTCAGTTGAACTGCTAATGTATTTTATGTTACAGTCGTAGGCCAAGAATATGTATTTAATGTAGTTTTCTGATAGAGGATAGCTAGCGATGTTGTAGCCATTAGGGGAATTTTGAGGTCTAAAATGGGCCTCCTAAGGAAAATGTACAATCAAAATTCACTTTATGAGAACCAATCACATTTTAGGGGATGACATCATCCCTAATGGTTAAGGTGGCATTGCTTGAGTTAAAGGTACTTACTTGTCACATTCTCAATGGAGGATAAAAACTCATGGTTAACCATGGTAGTGCTCTAAGTACTTTTAAAGTCAAAGTAAAGTACTCATAATAAATGTCATTTCACACTTTTTGAATAAAAGTA
This sequence comes from Pinus albicaulis, assembly GCA_034641835.2. Lineage (NCBI taxonomy): Eukaryota > Viridiplantae > Streptophyta > Pinopsida > Pinales > Pinaceae > Pinus > Pinus albicaulis. Next base: position 10,337,029 of record CM076578.1, on the reverse strand, counting down.
TATTATTGTCATTTCATATTTCTTGAAAGAAACAATGCATATCCCTATACATTTATTATATTATATTATTTTTATATAGTATATTAATTACATGTTATTATACTATTTAAATAATATAAATTTTAATTAATAGCATATAATATAATTAAGAATTTATAAATTTATATTTATATTTTATTTTAAGTTATTTAAGTACAAAGGACAAATGCATTAGTTGTTCAATGATAATGACTTTTTCTTGAAAAGCTCATTCTTATTTATAGTCACATCAATACAATTTTTTTTATTAATTTTATTTTGGTACAACTTTTGAATTGAATTTAACTATGGTTACATGGATTGTGGTGCAAAAAGTGAATTGAAAATTCATAAATATTATTTTATTGGTTTAGCTATTATTTTATTATTTCCTTAGGAGGCCCATTTTAGACCTCAAAATTCCCCTAATGAAATTTTGTTGGGAATTGTAATCATTTTGGTATCGCCTCTTTATGGGCTAGATTGTAGATCCATGATGTACATTTTCTCTTTTGAAACTTAATACAAAGGAATGTGCCAGTATGCAATTTCCTGTTTCGGTTTTATTGTGATGTGTTATTGAGTGACTGAGGTACCAGATCTCGTAGCAGGGAAACGAGTTGGTTAGCTAGGACCCAACCAACCCAGCTCGTTCTCCCCTTATTTTCATATGTGTTTAACTTATTTTATTTATGCAAAGTGTGAAGCAAATTATACTTAATTCTCTCATAAGTAACAAACTTTATTTATTTTGTGAATCGTGTGTCCCGGATCCGAGGTGTGTGGGTTTGATTATGCATGATTCTTAACTTATATAATTTTCCTTTTATGCTTGTTTTATTTCCGTGAGAGGAGTGCATTTAAGCTGCTTGCACCAGTACAATTTTTTTTTCTGCAAGTCAAAGTTCCTTGGTTTATTTCTGAAAGTTATTTTAATTTCTTTCCTTCCACAAGGCCTTTGTTTACTTTTTTGCAAATAGTGTTTATTCATGAACAAAAGCATTCCTAATATTTCCAATTCAATTAAGAATTAATTTGCATTGATAAAATGGAAATGAACATTGTCGCAATATGAAGGTTTGTGCTTGCACTTAATATTTATGTGGAAATAATTGAACTTAATGTTAAAATTCTTAAATGAAATTTTGAGTTAAAACATTTTAAAAGTGCATATTTAATTCGTATGATAAACAGTCATCTCAGGGAAAGCCTGCTGACACATGGATCATATAATTTCTTTATTTGCATCTAGGAAGTTTGTTGTTTTATGAAGATTTACTTTGACTTTTAAAATCATTTCTTATTTCTGAATCTAAGAGTGGTTGAATAATATTTTTGCTTATGAGGGTTTATTTTTGAGTTTTGTTCGCTTTGTAATCTATTTCTTTAGTTAAACACACTCTTTATTTTCTGCAAGTGATTTGGAAACCAAGTACATGAATACTGGTTTTCTGGTATAGGAACCTCTCTTCTGGTACAGTAACTGATATCCTGGTACAGGAACAGAGTGCTCTGGTACACAGACATAGAGCTCCTGTATGAAGGTTAAAATCTTTAGTGCAGGTACAAAACACACTTCCAGTGCATAAACTTCATTCCAGATCATGAACAACATTCCAATACAAGAACGTTGTTGTAGTGCAGGAATGACAGTTTAATGTAGGAAGGAATATCTTTGAGGAAGATAGATATCTTGAATATCCTAATCATCGCTTTGTCTCATAACTACACTGAAGATAATATTAAATGTTATTTTATTAATCATGATTGTTCACAATGAATTGAGAGTTCCTTTTACTTTGATTTTCTGCAAAGTACTTTCCTTTTATATTCCAGCACTAGAATTTCTTTGGTCTTAATTGTCGTGTGATCATTTTCTTTCGATTCTGAAAATTGTAATTAAAGGAGTAGGAATAGAATTAGGAAAGGTTCATATCATTCTTTTCATTTCCTATGCTACGCCTCTAATCTTACGAAGCCCCCGGGTTGAAAATTAAGTGTTAAAAGAGTTTGTTAAATTCCAATTCCTACACCCAACATTTTGGCGTCGATGTCGGGTAGGCGTTTTAAGATTGGTAAGAAATTTTCATTTTTATGCAGTAGGGTAAGTCTGTTATTATTTTTTTATGCAATGTGCTTTCATTGTTTGAAGGACTTTATAAGTGTTGATTTCTTATTTTAATTGCAGCATTTGATTGAGCTTTTTTATGTCCTGTCATTATTTTTTGAGATGAATGCCTAAAAGGGGTAGGGGTTCGAAGCCCAATAGGGGCCGAGGAAACACTAATTAAACTGAAATTTTTTCTCATATTGGGCCTTCTCTTGTAGGCAGAAATTCCAAATAGACACAGACCCATCACGAAGGAACTATCCACTTGGAGTCTGGAGACAGTAGTTCAGGGGTGATACAACCAACGAAGGGGAAGAAGGATATTGTTGGACACCAAATCAATTTAACTCATAGTCGACCTTCTCATCCTATTGAGGTCGATTCACTTGGAGGTACAAAAATGGCAGAACAAGAAGACCATGCTGAGGGAAGTGGAGAAAATCAGGTAAATGAGGAACAATCCACCTTCGTATTTCTGATCGTGGATCCAGATATAGTTGTGAAAATGAAGAATATTCCTCCATAAAATCTTCCTCATTTCCATGGTAAGGTACACGAGGACCCAAATTCTTTCTTATTTGAGTTTGACATATTATTTAGAAGTTATAATTACTCCACAGATGCTCAGAAGTTAAAGTTGTTTCCTGTAACTCTTAAAGATTCAGCATTACGCTAGTGTCAGGTTTGTGTTATATTCTTTCCACGACTAATCACGCGCGGGGGGGGGGTGATAATCCCCCCTGTACGTTGCGCTGGGCGCAACGTCTGGGGGGGCACAAGGGGGGCAGTAGCCTCCCCTGTCAGGGTCTGGGGCTGTTGACACCTAATCCTATGGATGGGTGTGCATATTTAATATGTATATTAATTAATATTAGGAAATAAGGAAGGCCAAGAGTCATTGGGAGATGAATCCCAATAGCCTCACCTCCATGTATAAATCCATGTGCATTCTTCAACTAATACACATTCTGATTTTGAGGAGTTACCTCCTGGTTTGACATGGTATCAGAGCCAGCTCCACTATTGGCATTTCTGCCTGTGGTGTAACTCCCTCTCCTTTGCTCAGTCAATTTTATTAATAGTTTTTTGCTGCTCTTAATTGCTAGACTGTTATTCTGCATTTTTTTTCTCTATATAGCCCTGACATTTGCAGCTCCAGCTCTTGCAGCTCCTGAAGACTGCAGGCTCCTCTGTCATTCTGCAAATTGCAGGCTCTGCCATTCTGCAAGATTCCATTTCAAAAAATTTTTGTAACGGCCTTTTGGGCCTCCTCCATTCTCCATCGACTCACCTACCCAATGCCCTCCCTTCTCCTTCGCCCCCTCACTTCTATCTCTCCCTACATTCCATATTCATCCCTGCGCCCTCACCCATCCCTCATCCCTCAACTCTGCGCCCTCTCCCTCACTGGTCTACGCCTTATCTTCCCCACTCCCTGCGCTCTACACTCCCTGCACTCTACACTCCTTATTCACTTGCTCCCTCCTTTGTATACATCGCTGCACACCTCCTTACAGCGCTTCCTATTTCTTCACGGCTCCCTTGAGCCTTGCAATCACTCCCTACCATACGCTCCCTACGCCACTTCCTCTGCACCTCGGCTTCCTTATCTTACGCTCATCCCTATTCACACTACGCCATGGTATGGTAACTGAGAATTGAGTTACGCCGGCCCTCCTGCACTCTCAACCTCCGCCTGCACACACCATACACTATTTTACGCCCTCCCATCTCTTACATTTCCGCCCCTAGCATGGTCTGCGTTATGATAATACGCTGTCTGATCTAATGGTTTAACATGGTCTACGTTATGATAATACGCTGTTATGATCTAATGGTTTAACATGTCTGCGTTATGATAATACGCTGTCTGCGTTATGATATGATGCCCTTCGATACGTTAATACAACGCTGTCCATATATACTATATCCAACGCTGTCACTATATACATATCTGCTGTCACCCTCCTGCATATGATAACACTGCCCCACACCATTCGCTGTCTGTCTCACCAATATACGACCCCACTACTTGCATTACCGCCTCCCATTATAATACACTATCTGCGTTTTAACAATACCGCCTGTCCATTTATAATACATTGTGTGCATTTTAAAATACCGCCCATATATATACTATGCCTGTCATATACACATTACTTATTTAATACGCTGTCAATACACATTACCACTCATATATGTTATACGTTCATATACACATTACCGCCTTCTCCCATTATTAACGCCTTCTCCCATATCCAATACCGCCCTTCATTCTATTTACAATACCATTCCACTTCCCACATTCATAATACATTTTTTCCCCAAACAAATATATATATATATATATATATATATATATATATATGTTTTTTTGATGCAGAATTCAGTTTTTTAGCAAAGAGCTTGTGTTTTTTAAATTCAGTCTTTTAGCAAAAAGAGTTTCTATCCTTTTAAACTGAGTACATTTTCCAGCAAAGATTTTTTTTTGTTTTCTCTCCTTCAAGAGAAATTTTCTAGCAAAGTTTTTTTTTTCTCTCCTCCTTCAAAAGAAGATGACAGTCCCTTCATCTTCTAAAGAGGTTGCCTACTTGGCACAGAGAGAAAAGAGACATGCTTCAGGTCCATCCAGAGGAAGAGAAGGCAGAAGACAAAGAAGAAACTTCAGAGAAAAGGGGGGCAGACAATCTAAAGCTCAGCAGCAAACAAATCAAGACAGAGGTAAAACTGATGACAAAGACAAAGGTAAACCAGCTGAATCAGCTCATTCTGTTCTAGCACATTGTAACAATGGAGTAACTGAAAACCTATTTGATGTTTCATTTACTTCATGGAGAGATGATTGGTTGCTAGATTCGGGAGCAACATGTCACATGACATTTAGAAAAGATTTTTTTGAAGAATTCACTGACAAAGTTGATGGAGCAGTATATTTCGCAGATAAATCCAAACTCAAGCCATCAGGGCTTGGCACAGTCAGGCTTAAACTGCCTGGTCTTCTTGATCATATCCTACATGAGGTTCTATACCTCCCGGAGTTGAAGAGAAACTTGCTGTCCCTGGTTGAAATCCGACAACAAGGACACTCAGTTCACTTGTTTGATGGCAAGGCAGAGGTCAGAAAAGCATCATATCACTCACTTGTCATGAAGGGAATAGAAGAAGGGAGACTCTTGAAGCTGAAAGGTTCATCTGCTCATGCTCAAAACTTTGCATTCAGTTCACATCATGATGAAGGTACATTTCCATCAAGTCTTTTATGGCATGCTAGATTTGGACACTTAAACTATGACAGCCTTCGTTTGTTGAAGAAAAATGGTGTTGATGGGCTGCCTACAATTCCTAGAAAACCTAAGGAATGTGATGCTTGTATTCTAGGAAAGCATAGCAAACAACCATTTCATGATTCACACTCCAGAGCACATATAAAACTTGAACTTGTTCATTCAGATTTATGTGGCCCTATGCCTATTGCTTCTGCAAATGGAAACAAATACATGATGACATTTATTGATGACTACACCAGAATGTGTTGGATTTACTTACTGAAGAATAAGTCTGATGCTTTTCAAACTTTCAAGAATTTTCATGCATGGATTGAAAATGATGCACAAACACATATTGGCTCTCTACATACTGATAATGGAAAAGAATACACCTCAAACGAATTTGAAAATTATCTTCGTCAACATGGAATCAAACATCAAACCACTGTGCCATATAATCCACAACAGAACGGTGTAGCTGAAAGAATGAACAGAACAATTTTAAATATGGTCCGCTCCATGTTATTTTTCAAGAATGTAAAATTGATGTTTTGGGCTGATGCAGTTCTATGTGCTGTTTACATAAAGAATAGGTGTCCTTCAAGTTCAATTATAAACAAAACTCCTTTTGAAATGTGGCATGGCCACATTCCTTCGGTAAAGCATTTCAGGGTCTTTGGGTCCACCTGTTATGCCTTGATACCCAAGGGTCAAAGGAACAAACTTGATGCTAGAAGCAGAAAATGTATCTTCTTGGGGTACTCCAATACCTCCAAAGGATATCGTCTCTATGATGAAGCAAATAAGAAGTTTGTGATAGCAAGAGATGTCATATTCCTTGAATCTTCCAAGAGTGACAAGGTTGTTGAGCGGCAACTTGATCGCTTGGATAGATTCACACATGCAAAGTCTTTCCAAGAATTTTATAATGAGATTCCACATCTTGAAGGGGGGATTCTGATATTGAATCAAACTGTGGAATCATGTCCTGAAGCACTCTCTCCCCCACATGAAGAAACAACCATGGATGACACATTGGATGATGTGATTGACAGAATTGGGAGATTGAATCTTGAATCAATCCCAACTCAGTCAAATGACCAGCCTGGGCCATCTCGGAAAGGTCCTCCCAAATGGCTGACAAAGACACTGGAGGATGTTCATCCTGATGAGGTTGGAAAAACAGGAACAAGAAGTTCCACTCAAGAAATCGAAGGTGATGTAGATAATTTTGATTCCCCTGTTGATATGGATATTGCTTATAACTGTGAAATGAGTTTGTCTACAGATCATGAACCAACTTCCTTCAAAGAAGCTGCTTCTCATGATGAATGGAAAGAAGCGATGCAGAAGGATTATGATGCCTTGATAAAGAATGGCACTTGGAAGCTGGTTGATCCGCCTTTGGGAACGAAACCAATTGGCTGTAAGTGGGTCTACAAGAACAAGTACAAAGCAGACAGCTCACTTGACAAGCACAAGGCCAGGCTTGTGGCAAAAGGATTCACACAAAAATAAGGAGTCGATTATGAAGAAACTTTTGCTCCCACAGCAAAATGGACCACCATCCGGACTCTTTTTGCCTTAGCAGCTCAGAATGGATGGAAAGTCCATCAGATGGATGTAAAAATAGCCTTCTTGAATGGAGATCTAAAGGAGAAAGTTTATATGTCCCAGCCAGAAGGATTTGTGATAAAGGGTCAAGAACACAAAGTTTGCAAACTTGTAAAATCCTTTTATGGCCTCAAGCAAGCACCACGAGCCTGGTATGAGAAATTGACCGAGCATCTTCTGAAACTTGACTTCAAACATTTTGATCTTGATGATGCAACTTTGTTTGTTAAGAAAGTTGGAAAAACAGTTGTATATCTTGAGGTATATGTAGATGATCTTTTGATAACAGGAAACAATGAGAGCTATATTGCATCCATGAAGAAAGAGTTGAAGAAAGGTTTTGAAATGACTGATTTGGGTCATGTTCATTACTATTTGGGTATTGAAGTAATTCAACATCCTAAGTTCATATTTCTTTCTCAAAAGAAGTACATTGGAGATCTCTTGAACAAATTTGGCATGGATGACTGTAATCCCTTAAGCACTCCAATGGAACAAACAAAACTTGAAGCTCACATCTATTGAAGGGAAGAATTTGAGGATGCAACTAAGTATAGACAGCTTGTAGGAAGTCTTATCTATCTAACCACCACTAGACCTGACATTTCATTTGCTGTTGGAATCCTCTCAAGGTTCATGCAAAAACCTTGTGAAGGACATTGGTCTGCTGCAAAAAGAGTGCTAAGGTACTTGAAGGGGACTCAAGACTTTGGACTCAAATATACACAGGTAGGCGACTTCAACTTGACCGGGATGCTACGATTCGGGGTTTACAGTGGCGACAAAGAAACGGGGGTGTCTACTACGGGTTTACACACGGTCTTGGATCCAGAGCGTCTCTGGAATCCGCAGCAGTCGATTAAAGCGATTCACGATCGAGCGGAGAATATGTGGCAGCAGCTGAAGCAACAAAGGAAATTGTGTGGCTCCAGAAAATCCTGGAAGATTTGCAGATGAAACAAATGTATTCCACTCCACTCACGATCGACAACACTTCTGCAATAAAGTTGGCCAAGAACCCAAAGTTCCATGATCGAACAAAGCACATCAATACAAAGTACCATCTAATTTGACATCATGTTCAGGCCAAAACCATCCATCTACATCATTGTTCCACAAATGAGCAAACTGCTGACATCTTCACCAAAGCACTTGGAAGAGAAAAGTTTGAAAAGTTCAGATCGATGCTTGGACTCACCAACATCCCTTCGGATTAAAGGGGTGAATGTTGACACCTAATCCTATGGATGGGTGTGCATATTTAATATTGTATATTAATTAATATTAAGAAATAAGGAAGGCCAAGAGTCATTGGGAGATGAATCCCAATAGCCTCACCTCCATGTATAAATCCATGTGCATTCTTCAGCTAATACACATTCTGATTTTGAGGAGTTACCTCCTGGTTTGATAGGGGCAACACCCCAGAAATTTTTTTTGGTCCTTATTTTCCAGTGGGTGGACCCGCCCATGGTTTTGTGCATGAGTTTGCACATGGTTTTGGGGCATGATGGTTTTCAGCCCCTGGTATTTTGTAGATCTGGTCAAGGGAACTACGGTTATGTTCTAATTCAGGGTTAATGGATTGCGGTTTATGTATGCTTCGACATGCATATATATGTGTTGTAATACTAAAAGGAACATGATGAAAAATCAAGCTGGTCGTCCCGATTTGGGATCCAGGGGAAAATCTCTGTGTTTATCTGTTTTATGTTTTATGCTCTCACTACTGTTTATTTTTTGTCTTTAAGATTCATTTGCATATAATTTCTGTACAGGGTTAAAACCTTCAGCTGGTTCATGGGATTAGGATGAAATACTATGGCTTCTTGGGAGAAAATGAAGAGAGATTTTTTGTTGAAATATCAGGAATATTGTAAAACTAGAGAAATGTAGGATGAAACCTTCACCATTGTGCAAGGTGATGATGAGACCTTGGAAGATTATCTGGAAAGATTTTTGTATATCCTCCAAAGGTCAAAACACAAATTTAATCTAAGTACTATTAGAACCTTGTTCTTACATGGGCTTACTAATGATGCTATAAATAATTTAAATTTTTTAGGACAAGGGGATATTTCTCAAAAACCTTTTGATCAAATTTGTGATCTGTGCAGGAAACTCTCACGGAATCAATCAAGATCCGGTAAGGGAATCCATAGTAAAAATAACAAGCTTGGATCTACATATGTTGTGATTATTGGTTTGGAGAATAAAGTGGACAATAGAAAAATTGAAATAATGAATACTGATAACAAGCAAATAGACTCTTTGAAATTTTAACAAAAACTTGTAGAAGAACAATATTCATTGTCTATTTTTTGTCCAAAGTGTAGGAAAAACCATCCTTTAAGATAATTTCCTAATGATGTTAAAGGAACTAATAAATGTGTAATTTGTGAAAAGAACCATGCCATCGAAAAATTCCCATCCATACCTGGATTGAAAGAAGTATTTGAAGGAGGGAATTTTGAACTTGAGTCATTGCATGCTATGGGAGCATGGAGAAATTGGCCTCAAGTAGGTGCAAGTATGGTTCCTGAACCTCCACCACATTTTTTGGTTATAATACACATCCATATTCCTATCATAACACTAATCACTCTCAACCTTGGCAGCATGGGAACCACTTTCAGTATGGACAACCCTCCCAATCTTGGCAATAAGGATGGAGAGGGCCAAACCATTCACATCCTTCCTATCCTGCACTGATGTAATCATATCTTCCTACATATGCACCTTACACAATCTTGCAACCATCATTGCCCCAACTAAGTCAACATATGCCACCATGACCTTTACCTCCACCTTTTCAACCACCTTAATTTCCTGCTCAACCCATACCAAACCCCAATAATAAATTGGTACAAATTATTCATTCCATTAAACCGCTTCTTCCACCTAGTTATCAGTCAATGTCGGTTGGGGTTAATGACCTCCACCTGAGATCGGGGAAGGTAGTAACATAAAACAAAACAAAAGCAGCCCATGGTGATTATTGAAGAGAAAGGTGAGTAGGAAACTCCTAACCATTCTGGAACACATGTCACCATTCAGCCTATCCCTGTACCTTCTGAGCCTTTACCATCTTCTTCAAACTGGCCTCCCTATCCAGAGAGGCTAGTTATGGAGAAGAATGACCCCGCTCCCAAGTCGAGTCTGGCATCTGAGCTTTAGAATGTTTTTATGAAGGTCCCTTTGCTCTAAGCTATCAATGAGATCCCCATCTGTAAAAAAATCATTAGGGAAATCTTTCTCAAGAAACCAGGAAGGAAAAGAGTAGAACCTCAAACCATTCAATTTGTTGGAAGAGCGACAGAGTTAATGACAGGGTGTGTGCAAATGGAAAAATATACCGACCTTGGAAACCTAGTTGTATATGTTCAGATAGGTGATGTCCTTGTCTCCAATGTGCTTATAGACCTAGGGGAAGCCATTAATGTTATGAACAAGCAAACCCTGGATCTAATTGGGTTGGTCCATATTTTTCCTACTCCTACTATGCTTGAATTGGAAAATAGATCTAAAATCAAGCCAGAGGGAGTGTTGGATGACGTGGTTGTTTCGATAGATTCTTGGGAATATCCTGCAAACTTCATTTTGCTTTAGCCAAAGAATCCTGTGGGAGGACATCCCATGATCTTGGGACGACCATGGCTTGCTACGACAGATACTTATACTGGATGCCATTATGGCGACATGTACATTTCCCATGGACATTCTAGGAAGAAAGTCACCTTATATCCACTTGCCAGATCTATCGAGGAGCTTCGAGATACCTTATGGCTAGATTACAGTAGTGATGAGGAGACTTAGTTAGTTTCTATGATACATCATCATAGTGAGCCAACTTGGGAGGGTGAGATAAGAGACTTCCTGAATAATCTAGACACCATGCCAAAATTTGAATCACTATGTCAAATATTTAGTCTGGATTCTTAGGAAATTCATGATTCCCAACCTTCCTCACCACAGTCTCTAGCAGCACCTCTTTGTACTCTCGAACTCGAAACCACTCTTGTTGAAATTAGTCCAGGCAAATCTTTACATATTAGCTCAGACCTGGATTCATCCCAACAAGAGCAACTTGTGAATTTGTTGCAAAACCATCTTGATGCCTTTGCATGTGGATACGAAGACATGAAAGGCATCCCTCCTGAAACCTGTACTCATCATATTTATATTCAGGAGGGAGCCTGACCTATCCGACAGTCCCAAAGGCGTATGAACCCAACTCTAAGTTGTGAAGGAATAATTACAAAAACTCTTAGATGTTGATTTTATCTATCCCATATCTGATAGCCAGTGGATCTCTCCATTGGTACTAGTCCCAAAGAAATATGGGAGATGGCGCATTTGTATTGATTACAAAGAATTGAATAAATCCACTCTCAAGGATTACTTTCCCCTTCCTTTCATCGATCAGGTGCTTCATACCCTTGCCCACAAAAATTACTTTTCCTTTTTAGACCGATTTAGTAGTTACAACAAAATAAAAATCACACTCGAGGATCAACATAAGGCCTCCTTTACATGCCCATGGGGGAAATTTTCATACCGAGTGCTTCCCTTTGGGCTATGTAATGCCCCAGCCACCTTTCAAATGGCGCTTTTGGCTATTTTTTATGACCTTGAGTGTGTATAAATATATATGGATGATTTTTCTGTATTTGGTGATTCATTTCAGGAAGCCCTCAAAAATTTGAAAAAAGTGCTTCTTCGTTGCGAAGAAGCTCAGTGACAAAAAGTGTAGATTAATGTGCAAAGTAGGAGTAGTTCTTCGCCATTTTCATTTCTGAAAAAGGTATCTAGGTTGACCCAGCTAAGATAGAGGTTATTTTGTGTCTTCCTATACCCAAAACACAAAGGGAATTAAGAGGTTTTCAGGGACATGCGGGCTACTACAAGAGATTCATTGATAACTTTTCCATAATAGCTAACCCCTTCTTCTGATTATTAGCTAAGGATAGTGAGTTTTCTTGGTCTACATCTTCCAAAAATATTTTAAGACATTAAAGGAAAAATTAATACATGCACCAGTTTTGATAGGACCTAATTGGTCTCTTCCTTTCCATATTTCATCTGATGCCTCAGATACTGCTATTGGCGCAACTCTAGAACAAGAAGAGAACAAAAAGTCCTGTGCTATTTACTTCATCAGTGCAAACTTGTCACCCACTGAATTAAATTATACAGTGACTAAGAAAGAGATTTTAGTTGTGATTTTTGCTATTAATAAATTCATACACTACATTATAGGATATGAAGTCTTTATGCATACTGATCATTCTGCAATAAAATATTTTATGAATAAACCATTGACTTGCAGTAGAGTGACTAGGTGGTTACTTCTGTTATAAGAACATAATGTTACTATTGTTGATAGACCAGGAAAATCTAATGTTGTAGCCGATTATCTTTCTAGATTAAATAATCCTGGTGAAATAATTCTTGTTGATGATGATTTCCCTGACAAACATATTTTCGTTGTGTCAATAAAATCCCCATGTTTTGCTGACATAGCCAATTATTTAGTCATCGGAAAGACACCACCTCACTTATCTGCTCGTGAGAAGCAGAATATCATATAGAAAAGCGTTGCATATTCTTGGGTCCAAGGAGACCTCTTTTACACTGGACTAGATCTTATTATTCGTAGATGTGTAAGAGAGGAAGAAGTGTTTAAAATCTTGAAATCTTCTCATGATGAACCTTTCGGAGGCCATTTTGCTGATAAGAGGACTGTATTCAAGATTCTACGAGCTGACTGTTTTTGGCCTTCCTTGTTTAAGGATGCCAAACAATATGTCAAGCGATGTGATAGCTATCATCGAATGGGCCAATCAGGTCAAGCCAATGAAATGCCTTTATGTCCTCAAATTATGATTGAGCCGTTTGAAAAAAGGGCTATTGATTTTGTAGGACCTATAAATCCAACATCTGTAAATAAAAAGCATATCTTGGTTTGTACATATTTTGTTACAAAATGGGTAGAAGCTAAAGTTGTTTCTCTTGCTACTTAAAAATTTGTTGTTTATTTTTTATTTACTAAGATCTTTACTAGATTTGGTGTACCTAGAGAGATTGTTTCTGACAATGGACCGTAGTTTATCTCTAATCTGGTACAAGGTGTGAAGGATCAATACGAATTTTGGCATAGAAATTCTACACCGTATCACCCGCAAGCAAATGGCCAGGTGGAATCCACAAACAAGTTGATCAAGTCCATCTTCACCAAAAAATGAATATGCATAGGAAGGATTGGGCCAATAGATTTTCGGAAGCCTTATGGGCATATCGAACCACTTGGAGGAACAACACGGGACACACACCATATGAGCTGGTGTACGAGAAACAAGTCCTTTTGCTGATACAATTCCAGGTCAAAACCTTCAGAACTGCAGTTCAACTGGGGTTATATCTCTCGGAAGCACATCAACAACGCTTATTATAGTTAAAAGGGTTGTATGAGTTTAGAAGTGATATTGTTCAATAGAATGTGTTAGTCCAACAATAGCACAAGAAGTGGCATGACAAGTCTATCAAGCAGAAGCAATTCCAACCAGTCGATTGGGCACTCCTTTATGATTCCAGATTTAAACATTTCAATGGTAAATTCCAAACACGCTAGATGAGACCTTATGAAGTGGTTAAATTTTTTTAGAATGGAGCTGTAGAAATCAAAACCATTGATGGGCGAGATTCAATATTACTTGTGAATGGGCATAGACTTAAAGTATATTTTCAGCCCCTCACAAAGGAAGATTTCATGTAGCAAGTACAACAACAAGCAGAAGTAAAGATGGTAGGTGGTTGTGCCAACCTACTCCAAATTTTATTCTTTCTTTTTCGAAAAAAAAGGAATATATATATATATTTTTTAAAATGATGATGACAAAAATTAAAAACAAAGGAAAGAAAAATTATTTTTCCTGTGATTGTGAAAATCAGTTTATTAACGTAAATACAGAAGGATCAACTTGAAAACCAACATGCTGGCAGGAGGATAAAATTTTCAATACAATGGGAATGTTGCTTGATCTTTATATGTGCTAATTGACACCAAGAAGAAGCAGGTTTAAGTGCAGGAACTGAGCCCTTATCCAAATTTGGGACAGTTGACACAAATTTTTTTATCTAAGCAACGCTCAATTCCCGCTGCATTTATTTTTGACTCAGCACTATTCAGGAAAATTTTTGAGGTGAAATTATGCCCTTCTTTTGTTCCCTTTTCGTAAATCTCCCTCTATTTTTCTTCTTTTTATCCTATGATTTACCACCCCTTCCTTCAAATGGAAACTCTCCCTATCCTATTTCGTGTCCCCCTCTTTTCCGCTGAAATTTTTTCCCAAATCCCTTTTTCGATATATCCCTCTTGGTAGTCAAACTCTTAAATTCCCTATCGTATCTCCTTCTCATTCTAAAAATTTACCCTTTTCCTGCTTCTTTTCTCCCTCATGGACCATATTGTAGGATCTGATGAGAGCTCATAAATCAGATCGAAAGACATATATTAATACCAAGAACTGGCGAATAAAAGCTCCTTTGGAAATTTAACATATCTTTCAGGATCTAGCCTATAAATTACATTTTATCAGAATTTTTTTTCTTTTTTTCTTTTTCAGTTATGCCACAATGTTCCTGGTGCAAGAATTTGTGTTCAGTTCAGGAATACATATCATTGAGCGCTCCCGAGTGCAGAACAACGTGTTCTGGTGCAAGAACAATGGTGGTCTTCAGTGAAAAAATGTATATTGTGGTGCAAGAATGTCTGGTGCAGGAATGCATATAAAGCCTACTATTACTTGTTATAAAATTTTGTTCAGGCATAGATGACTGCACCACTTCAAATTATGGCATTCGATGGTTTTCTTTCTCTATTGTGATTAGACCTTGATTTCATCATTACTAAAGTAGGAAAGAATTTTTTAAGTACAAGAGAATTTAGTATGAAATCTTATCTTTTTAAAGTATTGTGTACCTTATATGAAATCATGATTTGATTGAGGAATGTGTGTGAAATCTACCCATAAGCCAACGTTTACCTTTAAAATCCTTGTCACAAACTAATGATGATCTGATCATACACCATACCTCGCATTGCTTTTGTAATGACTTACCACCATGACCGTCACCCTTCACCAATGATCATTACTGCATGTACATCGAACAGGCCGTATCGCATCCTTTCCAAGGTTGCGATTTTCCATGATGGAATGTGATCGTTGGAGGGTGGTCGATATATCAGCAATCAGTTAGTTAGAAAAATTAAAAAAATATTTTGGACAGAACTCATCAATTCTCTGTTGTGTGATCCTTTTGAGTTTTGGTAAGAAAATCTAGTGAATTCGAACAAGGGATGGCACCTATTCGAATCGAACCGTGGTCTGTCAAGGAAGTTGAACATATAGCCGAGTACATGAATAGTCTGCCTCTATTGCAAGAATCAGTATTTCACCCGTTCTTGCTCTCAAGTTCGATCGGTTTGACTCGGCCGTAAAATTAGAATTCGCTCGGTCCTTCGATGGGAGCAGAGCAAAGGTGGGGTTGTTGGATTTTGCAGTCATAGAGAAGTCTATTTCATAGGCTACTGGACTAGCGGCCATAGGGGAGCATTGGTTTAAGAAAGAGAAGATCAAGAAGAAGTCTTGCGCAGGTTCATGGTTGATAGGAAGCAGAAGGTAAACTGGAAGAAGAGATTTCAACGCAACGATATGATTGAAAAGTGGAGGCATTTGTTGTATATAGTGCAAAAATTCATCACTTGTGAAGGCCGATATTCGCTAACCTTCTTATACCACATCCGACTATTATTACACTTTGAATCAGACAAGCTCATTAACTTTCCTTACTTCCTGTTAATAATTTTAGAAAATACGTCTAAGGGAGTTCAGAAGAGTAAGGATATCCAAGTTGCATTTAAATTATATCATTACTGGTTGATTTCGATTCTGGTTAGAAAGGAACATAACCTGGGAAGGGTTACTAAAATAATTTCAGGGAATAAGCACAGTGGAGTCATTGGGGAAGAATAGTGCAAGCAGAAAAGAAAATTCTGAAACCTTGATCCCGCAGACTAGTAAAACTAAAAAGAAAGAAAGAGAAGGTAGAAGAGAAAGGGCCCATCATCAAAAATTCATCCCTTTCAAAAATAAGAACTCGAAGCTCGATCAAGAGGAATGCCTCCTTAAAGGAAGGCCACATTCAGTCAACCTCTCTGATAAAATTGGATGATTCCCTGCGTAGTTCACCGATTGTAGACAATCTTTCGCTCGGTGGCTCACACAGTTGTTACACAGAAATTTGTCACCATCCCTGCAATTCCCGTCCCGCACATTGGAGGGCTCATTTCGTGACCTGTGAGCAGTGACATGGCCTAAAAACAATTGCATGACATTCCTCTGAACATGAGCTTTCATTTCCCTGAAGACATCTCCTTGTGAAAAACCCTAAAAACACCCCTTTTTGCATTGGCGCGGGGAGCCGGTTCAGTACCCGCGCCAATGGGGGAAATCCTTCAAAGAGGGCGCGCTAATTGGCGCTCTGTCCCAGAGTCGCACTCGTGCCAGCCATTTTAAGGAGTGTTTTTTAAAAATAAATGGCGGAAGATTCACTCCAACCAATTCCTAAACTGGTATCTATCTTGAGTTGGGAGGTTTGGCTCCGGATCTCCATGTAGAGGAAGTGGTTTGCCACCTCTCATGGAAGCTTCCTTGAAGATAGGGCCAATCCCATGATTATAGGGATCCCAACTCCCCTTCCTCCATCTATAAAAGCTTGCTTATCTCCTTTGCAAGCTAATCTCCAAGTTCCCAAGAGCCTTCACATCCTTATGCTGCAAGAGCCTTCTTAGTTCTCTTAAAGCCAAATCCAAGCAAGGAGACTATTGTGCAGTATCCGAAGAGAGAGGCTTGTCCCATCCCTGACAGGCTTTATCGAGACATGTTCTGCTGACGACCCGCCGAAGGAGAATTCAGCGTCGGAGCTATGGTTGTATTCTTCCTTTGATGAATTAATGATAAGCGACTATTGGTTATGGTTCCACTCTTGTTCTTGATCATGATCATGAGTTATGTCTTCTCTAACTGACATATAGTTGTATATACTGGATTTTACGCTTGCATTTGTTTTGTTTCTTACGTGTGCAGGTGTCCGATCACAGAGATCGTGAGGATTGTGATCTGCCGGAGCTAAGGAACGGGAGCGCTACTTTCTTTACGAGCGATATCGTTGGATTCCAGGTAAGCCTTCATCGCTAGTTGGTTTATTTGCAATTAGGAACCTGCAATATAGCGTGTTTGATTGTTGCTAGACCCAATCTGGGCTAGTAGGGATCGCCTCTGTCCGTAGAGGGGATTAACCTCTTCAACAACAGTGGTTAGTGCATATTACCTAAAAAAAAATATGTTACCCCCCTGGCAGTCTTGCTTGGGAAAATGAAGAAAAGAAAAACTATGGAGACACCTGGTGCGAATGCAGGAAAGGACCCAGTAGTGGGTCAAAAGGATACTGGAACACAGGGTGCTAAAACCCTTTGTGATGAGGAAATGCAAGATGTTGATGGCCAGGGTGATATTGGCCTTGATGACACAGGCACTTGTTTTGAGTCAACTGCTGAGAAGACTCTGATAGAGGAGGAATTGGATAAAGAAAACCCTACTCTCTACCTGAACTGCCAAGTTAAGGAACTTAAGAAGCTTATTTATGGACTGGAAGTACTAAACCAAGCTATGAAGGAACAAGGAACAATGATGCAACAGGGGAATATTGAGCTGACAGGGAAAGTGCAAGAACAGAAATGGCAAGTGAGAGTATGGAAATTTTGAGCATCAAAATGCTATGGGTGCCTTAGGAAAGCGGTTAAATGATTTAAAAAGGCTCAAGGAAAAAAGTTGAAGACACTGAAGGAAGGGATCAACATACAGATTCAGGATTGAAGAGAGGTCTCCATGTTTATTTTTTTGCAGAAGGTACGGTTGTGTGAGGACACACAACAAGATAGGGATCAATAGATTGTGTTTCTACAATGATGGTTTTTGTTGTAGATGTCCCCGTTGTTGAAGTACCTGTTGGAGAAGGTGTCCTTATAGGAATGGAAGTTGAAATATTGAATTGTTGCTCTTTTATTTCAAGAGTGTTTCCATGTCGGCTTACATCTTCTAAATTTGAATATTATGTTCAACTATCAATTTAAACATATTCTCTTTTTCCTTTTCTAATTAACCTACTTCCATAGATTGTGGATGCTCTATAGTAGGAAGCTTGAGTTGCTTCCCCAATGCGTTAATATCGACATTTTTATTCTTTATCATCTCTTCTGCTACTTTGATATCACTAGGGTCATATACTAGTTTAATCGCCAAATCTTCAAGTGACTTGATTCTCGTATCTTTTGCCAAAGATGAAATTTTATCTATTTTTAATTGTGTGTGAATATTGTTCAAGGAAGCTTGCAGCTTAGAGGCTACCATGGTTGAACTTGTCAATGTATAATATATCATTTCACATGCCTATTTATGAAGGTCAATTTGATCAATTGCATGAATTTTTTAGTGTCAAAAGAAAAAATGGATGTTTTACAATCTTCTGCACTTTTAGGGACTAGAAATTTAGGTTATAAGAAAGTTAATTGAAATTGTCCCTTTTCAGTATCGAGTGTAGACAAAATTCTATGTTGAGTAGTCGAAGACTGCTTCCAAAATTTAGAATAAGTTGTGGACTTTAATGCTTCATTCTTCCTTTTTATTTGTCTGTATCTTGCAAAAATATTTTGTTGCACTGTATCTTGGGAGACAGATGACACAAGAGATTTTTTTGTGACCTCTTCAATGTGTCGAAAAGGGGTAGCAGGAAACCCTGATAACACTAGTGTAGCTTGATCCTGTGAGCTATTTCATTCCAAGGATTCTTCATGAGTGTTTGTTATATTTATCCTTTTGAAAACTGTGAAACATGTATCTTAAGCTTTTGAATCTGTAGGAGATGGATTTTATCTCGATATTTCAGTTTCCTTTTCTCGAGGAACTGGATTTTTTGAATATATCTTACTAACAATTTGTTCCTCAGCTTCATGTAATGTGTTCTCTTGCCATTCTTCCTAATTTTCATATTGTTCTATCTCTGGCCCGATTGTATGTACATAAGGTGTTGTTTTCTGCTCAACTCTAATTAACTTTCAAATAATCCCCATGGAATCATAGGACCAAGTAATACTCAACTTGAATTACATTTTCTTTAAAAAATTAGATGCTTCCTATGTTGTTGCTCTGGTATTGACAATGAAAGGGCCAATCTATGCCTTCAACTTGAATGGTGCTTTTTGCTTCCTGAATAAAAAATTTACATCATCCATATTTATCATTTGTCTGATGTATTCTAAGGAAAATATCCTAATTGGAACAAACACCAGTAACCTGTAGGGAGGGAGTTCATAACCATATATTCTTATTTTTGTATATTCTAGTAAAGGTATCAGTCTCCAACTTTAGCTTGTTTAGTAAGGTGCATAATTATTCTAATTTTAGGTGAAATTCTCTATATTACATCACTTCTGAGAAGACATAAGGACATATGATAAATTAGTTTACAAAATCACTGAAGGAGTACTCTTTTGTGTTCTTTCCTTACCAAGGAAGTCTAGTGAATGATTGATTGAGGCTTTCCTTATGCATCTAACTTTTGCAATGGAAATTTAAATCTTTCTTCTTGATGAAATAAAAACAAATACACAAGAACTGATTGATGCTTGAATGAACCTTTGGCAAAACACTTTATAAATTGATCATGAATGGTGTCTGAAAAAAACTTACTATAATTGAAAATAAGTGGAGGTTTATTTCCCACAGAGAATATTAACAAATACCCAAAAATTACTCCATCTTCCCACTGATCAGTAGGATAACCTAACAAACAATTGACCATGGAAATGACCTGACTAGACATTTATGGAAAAATTGAGGTGGAATAGGGTGGATTAGTTTTATGCAACTCATAATTTTTAGGTAGGAATGACTCAAAGATACGATTTTGCTGGGAAAATTTAAGCTTCTGATAAATTTCCATGAGAGAATTAGTAGAAAAGGGGTGCAGAGGATCTTGACAATTGATTTGGATTTCTTGGAATATAGATTTAGGTGTAATAGCAAATAGAGCTTCATTGTTTTAGGTAATTACAACCCTCTGATTGGGAAGGTACCTGAGATGGCACCAGGTGACAAATCTCGAAAATATATGAGTTTGGGGAAAGATAAATTGGGGCAAGTATGACTCCCAGATACTTAATTTTTCACTAACATCTTGAAATTTTTGGTTTGCCAAGTTGTGGAGTTCATACAGATCAAACTCGCACTTGGTCTCTAACATTGTGTATTGCGTATCGACCAGAAGGAGCTCGTATAGGTTGATAACAAAGGGAAATGTAGGGTTTTATACAACTAATTTAGAATTGTCTTTGTGAGAAGACATTGTAAATAGGAAACTATTAGCGAAGGTGACGAATTACCAGGTTATGGCGATCGATGGCATAGGAAGATGACTGTGCACTTGTGAAATTCAGGGTTGCACTGGTGCTACTGGAACAAGAAATGGTGAAAAATAATATGCAGGGTGACGGGATTTTTTAAAGGAGAAGGAGAACATAATCATTTTCGCATGTCTAATTAATGAAACTAGACATTGGTGGGAAGAATTAAATGATTTAATGGTTATTTGATGAGAGGGAATAGGAGAGTGACAAGTGGTGGGGTATGAGCAGGAGTAGGAGAAGAAACATGAAGCGAGAGTAGTTTTCGGGGGGGGCGCCGGAGGTGGGCAATTAGCGGTATTGGAGAGGGGGGTCCCTAACTTAACGTAAGGCCGCCACGTATGAGCGGGTGGTTTATGTAAATCAACTTTCGTTCTTCCCCCACCCCAAATTTAACTCCCGAAAATGTGGGGGGGTCCTGAATTCATCCTCCATCGTTGATCCGGGTGGGGATGATCTCATCCTTTGATTTCCAATCAAACTTTATTGCTAAATGATAAAGTGCCAATTCATATTTTATTTACAATAAATAATCCTCCAAAACTATACAAAGGATTAAAATAACAATAAATAAATTAAGCGGCATTTTAACTAGTGTGCCAACTTTAGGGATTTTTATTTATTATATATATATATATATATAGTGTTTTTTATATCCATTTTTCTTTCATTTCTTTTAATATTTTTTATTTATTTCTTTTTCTCATTCTTTTTTTCATTTCTTTCTTTCTTTCTTTTTTTAAATTCTCTTTTCAAATATATATTTTTTTTCTACATAAAGGGAAAAGTAGAAAAAAAAACTATGGTAAAAATAAGTTACAACACTACATAGGATATATATTATTATTTGGAGAAGCAAGTCGTAGCTTCATGTTCCACTATTGGATATAGTGTTTCATTCATGTAATAGTGTACTTGGGATCTCACACTTTTAATGAGAAGCTCAATGAGCCGGCATTCCTTAATACATGTATCGTAAATATAGTTGTACTATTCCGGTTATGTTTATGGTATGTGTTTCTTTATTTACATACTAGGTTAATGAACTAATTTGTTGTTTAGCTTTGGTTTTTATTGAACGAATGTTGTAATTATCTAACGATTTTTGTTTATTATGTGGACTAATTTGCGGGTACTAAAAAAGTATTTATTTTTATCCCCAGGTCCCCCTTTTTTATAGTATTATTACTTTTCTAACTCGTGGCTCATTTCACTCACCAGCCATGTAAGTCTCCCTCGTACATCCTAGATTGGGTGTCTCACAAAGCTCACATTCTTGCTGACCCAAAGAGGTGTTGTGTTCTCTTATGTTTGATTGTAACCAAGGCATATCCTCGAAAACCATTCCAATGGTGGTTGGACCGTATGATCGGATGGGACTCCTACACCAAACGGTGTGAGGTTTAATTGTAGAAATTATACCAATGGGATTCAATCTAATATTGTAATGTATGCAAACAAAATATTGAATCCTTCTACAATTTGTGGAAACAAAAAAAGATCTCACAATCACATAACAAGAAAGAGAAAGAAGTAAATCAATCACATAACACAAGTTGTATCTGGGGAAATCAACTGCTCAAAACCCCTCTATCTCTATATTTCATATGGTCAATATCATGAAACAATGCAATGCTATTCCTCACACTGAGAAACCTCTGCACTCTGTTGACTGTCTCGCTTTGATCCTGCTAGAATATGGCTTGCGATCTAATCAAGTTTGGTCCAATATTTAACATTTTGCTTGCCTCTGCCTACCCAACCTTCCTTCCGCATTCTTGGGCTAATTGAGCCCATATTAATTAGGAAAATTCCAATTAATTATTGCACAATCCTTCCAAGGCTTCCCGATGACCTCATGCATGATCTATACATTTTTCTAATAGTACACTTGATAGTTATCCTCCCTTTAACCTCTGTCTCAACTGGGCCTTCCTTAGAACTGACATGCAACAACTATTTATAGTCAATTATCAGTTAACTGATTTATCACTCATTATGAATTAAATAAGATTTAATTCACTGGACCTATCACTAACTCATCTCTCAGTTAGAACTAGTTAAATTTATTTTAACTCAATTAATTGAGTTAACTAATTACAACTCACAAATATTAGATATAAGACATTTTTGATCCATAATTTAGATAAATGTTCTGATCGATTGTCTTTTTTCACCTTGTCCTGATGATGAAACGCATTAGATGGTTCGAAACGTCGACCAAATCCTAATGATGTGATTAATCCAAAATACATTTATCTATGCTCACACATAATTGTAAATGGACCCCTGAAAAATAGGAAAATCCTCTACATGCCTCCTGTTTGACCTCTAACTCGAATTTCCTAAGCTAACTTAGTCTTTTTGGCTTAGTTAACTAATACAAGTTGTCATGGGATGAAATTACAATTTCTCTTCAAATTTAATTAAGGGGAAATTAAATTAGAAGACTCATATGGTGACATTTTCTGGGTGCCATTTCTGGTTTCCATTTCCAATGTTTCTTGCTTCCAATTTCAACACTCCCTCTCAACAAGAAATGAATTCAATCTATTATCACAAAATTGTACTTGATTGGTTTCTTATCAAACAACTCAGTGTAACTGTTTCAAACCACTTCTAACTGAAGATTAGCCTCTTCAGTTTGAGAGGGCTCTCTCAAGGGGGTTTTATGATATTGAATAATGATAGTGCTAGATGGCTAACTCTATGGGAAATGTAACTTGTTTTTTATGTTTGTAGGTTGAAAATAATGAAGGGTTGCTACCATTGGGCTTATGGAGTCAACAATCAGTAGTCTCAGTGGCAAAGTTTCTTGACATGGAAGTTGAGGCAAATAGAGGTCTTTAACAGAGGCAATTCACACATAAAACATAGGATAACATAGTCATTTCATCACTAAAGGAAGTTAGAGCATAAAATTATGAATTCTAAGTAATAGAGATGAAATCTACTGCAAGTGGTGAAAAATAAAAAATATAGATTAGTAATACATTGAAAACCTCATGAGAATCTCAGGCCTGTCAAGAAGAAAGTCACTATGTATTATTGATATAAGTCAAATACATAAAAGCAACAGTTTTGTGCAAAAAATCTCCAACCCCTTACTACTTCGATGCTTTGTATTTAAATAGACCTTCTTTACAATAAGGATGATCTACCTGGTGTATAGACCATTGAATTCTCCTATTACATATCACATAACTGAAATACATGACTTCTAACAGAAAGCTGACAGCTACACCTTAAAGAAAACATCTCCTAATAGGACTCTAACTCCTATTTATTACATAAATCTACCTTATCTTGTGAAACAGTTACATGACAGTTAAAAAATTAGCATCACATGCTCGAAAGACACATGATAGAGTTCATTAACACACTACATATTTAAAACCCTCCTAGACTTGTGGAGCATAATCCTACCTTTTAGGAATGCTTGACCCTTATCTTCAAATCTGCTTTGGCTGATGATTTGTCTTCATAGCACTCCCTTCGATTCATAAGTATTTGATGATGAGATATCTTGACATGTTGGAGGAGTCCAACTATCCAAAACTGCCATTAATGTGCTCCAAAACCTTTAAGAATTGCTTGCTACGAAAACAAGATAGTTTTGTAGCGAGTTTTGGTAGCATTGAAAAAGTGGCTTCTGCACCCAATAAATTCACTCCTTTGATGTTCCATGATGCAAATAAAGTCATGACACATCACCACCATGAATATCCCTCCTTGAAAACTACAAAAAGTGACTTTAGAGGCAAAAAGGCTGCTACAGGTTTTTTCATAGCGTTTTCTTGGCCTTAAGCTTAGGAAATGCTACGAAACTGTGTAAAAACACAGAATTTGCCTATTTCAAAATTGTCTTCACAAAATGACCTCCAGGTGAAAAATATTGATTTTCTGCATGTAATGAACACTCTAAAGCATATTCAATCTCATCTTATGGCTCATGTGGTGTTTCCTCCTCATTTATGATTAGTTGAGCTATGGGCTCCTCAACCACAATCATCTTTAAACCTTCCTTTTCCAGCTCTTCATGAATCAGTTCCAATTGTCCTTGAAGGTCTTTGACTTGGTATTTTAGTGTCCTATTCTTGGATTGTGAGTGCAGGTTTACCTTTTTAATGTGCTTTACCTCTCTCCTTAGTGGCTGAGTCCAATTTAACAGTTTTTATGTGTTGTCTAAGGTCTTTGAGACACTTGTGACTTGATCCTCCCAAATCTTTCTCATTTGTTCAAACTGCACTCTTTCAGATCTATGCTTCTTTACCTCTTTCCTCAAGACTGATATCTCTTCAATTGCATCTTTTGATTGCTCCTTAAGGACTTCAACTTCTGAATTTTCAGTGATTTTCTCTTTTCCCTTCTTTTGTTTGATGACTAATTCTTCTTTTGCAGGTGAGGAGAGGTATATGATGGTTGGTGGTGGCTCATTAGTTTCATTGACCTTCTGAGCCTCTTTGCTACTTTCTAAGACCTTTCTTGCATGTCTTGTCATTGGTTTTCTAGCTTGAAACATGAAACCAATATCATCACTTGCAAATTCTAACTTCTTAGCTGTTTTTCCTTTCTGAAGCTTCCTTCCTCCCTCATCTATGTCTTCAGCTTGGATAATGGGAGTTTCTTCAATATCAATGGCATGTAAAATGTCCTCTAAGTTACCCTTAGCCACTGTTTGGCTCCTTGTAACTCTCTTGCTTCCATGTTTTCTAACTGTTGAATTTTGTTTTACAGGTGTAGCTTTGGGTGTGTCAATCTTCTGCAAAGGCTCTATCCCTATGCTCACTAGTTCAATTTTCTCTGCCACTATAGGTGATGAAACATCTCTAGGTTTGGGAACTATTTTAGGAGCAACAACATCTATTTCAAAACCACTGATGAACAGAAAGGATGTCCAATCTCTGCCTAATGAAATAGAGAGGTTTCATTTCCTTCTGTTTCAACTTGAACCTTATCTGACATTTTACCTAAACTTCTATATAAGTAAAAGGGTAAGTCAAGATACCTCTTACCCACAAAATGTAGCAGAAGCCTAAGGTGGTAGTAGTAGACCATGTGAAACCTTCCTTCACATGTGAAGTACTTCTGAATGATCATCATCAGGTTTTAGTAGTTTTATTTCATGTAGCTCTTTGGGATAGCATTTGTGAGATCAATTTCACCATGCTCTGTCTTGATGAATTCTTTGCAGTCCTGCATGGTGAACTTGATGTAAACCATTGTTCATCTCCTCTAGAGATTCCTGTTGCTGTTGAGATATTGTCTGGTGTTACTATGAGATTTAAAATTCCCACCTTTGTAGCTGATCCAGTAAAACTTTTGGCAAACTCCTTTGAAACCTGCAAATGGCACCCTTGTAATATTTGGTAGAATTGCAAACATCATGTTCTTCTAAATACTTCCAAGGTATTTGGGTCTTCATTTAACAAATTCATGTCCATGGGCTTATACCTGAGGCACTGACCACCTTTGTTAGTCTTCTTTCTTGCAGCCATGGTGAATTTATATATTCTCAGCCTCGCTTGACTAGTGACACCTACAACTTTTGAAAATTCCAGCAACCAGCTTGGCTCAGTGAATCAGCTCTCCAGAAACTCAATAACATGCAAGGATAAAGAAAAGAATGAAAAAAAGACTCAATTGGGTAATTTTTTATGGTTTCGATGACAACTCATGCCCTAATCATGACTCATGCATGCTAAAAACGGTAATGATGACTTCATGCATGACCTTGTACCTTTGAAATAACCCTAACTCACTCGAATGACATCCACCCTATCTCCTCTAATCATGAACTAACACCTTGCACTAGATTTGACAAGACAGACAGAAAATTTGTTTTTCGTAGCGTGGCTAGTTCATTTTCTGACAGTTTCGCTACGAAACTAATAGGTAGTTTCGTAGCAAAACCTGCTATTTTACAGTGTAAAACACTATAAAAAAAAGGAAAATTGGCTAAAGTGTCATTTTTTGAAATTTAAGTGCTTGGAAATGAAATATGACAGTGAATGATGATTGATGGGACATGATGTGACCTATATGGAGGTGGGTTTTAACCTTAGGATACGTTAAAGATGGAAAAATTTAAATTTTCCTATACCAACTTGTGACAAATGAACTCTATAACCATGTCAAATAATGTTTCACTTTTTCTGAGTGATAACAGTGGCTCCACTTGGGATGGTGTGCCCCTATGGTACAACAAAGAACATATAGTTCCAGTGCTATCCATCTTCTTGGAAATAAAAAATCTGAAATTTTCCAAGCTTCCTTCAAACTCTAATGGCCTTCACCTTGGGCTCAAGCTTGATGACCAGCTTGTCTTTTCATTAGCAGAAAAACATAGCAAAATGGAATATATACAATGGAAGGAAATATCAGTAGAACTTAAGAGGAATAGTGCTTCAAAAACCTGCCATTGACAAGCCTTCCAGCACAAGGTTGTCCATCCATCTCTTGCAGTATGTAAGTGTCGTGTCCATGGAATGCAGCTACTATGATTGGACCTTTCTAGATATTCTCAAACTTACCATGTTTCCCCTTTTCTTCAATTCTGGCCTCCCACTTCAATACCACATCTTGAATCTGAAAGTTTTCTTCTTTGACCTTCCTGTCAAATGTCTTCTTAATTATGTTTTGAGATTGCTGATTATTGTTATAGACTTCCTCCCTTTTTTCCTGCAAAGCTATCAACTGGTTTATTCTCCTCTGAATCACATTTGGCTCCTCCTCTATTCCTTGTAGCAGCTTCATAACAGGCACTCCCAAGGATGTAGGAAAAATGGCTTCAGCCCCATACACCAACTCATAAGGTGAAGTACCAATTGACCTTTTTGTGCACACTCTATGAGCCCATAGAGCATACTTCAGCTTCATATGCCATGCCTTTTTATTTTCCTGCAGCACCTTCTTAATAATTCTGACAATTCTTTTGTTAGAAAATTCAACAAGACCATTACCTTGTGGATAGTAAGCAGTAGAGTGTCCAAGTGTAATGTGATATTGATGACAAAAACTGATCTGCCTATTGGATTTGAAAGCCTGTGCATTTCCAGTGATGATCTTCATAGGACAACCAAACCTAGACAATATGTTATTTTCTAAGAATGAAATGATGATTGAATCATTTGCTTGCCTAGTTGGGATTGCCTTAATCCACTTGGTGAAATAATCAGTTGCTGTCAGGATCTAGCGATGTTTCCCTGAAGATGATGGATTAATGTCACCAATAAAATATACCCCCCACTTCTGGAATGGCGCCTCAACATAAATAGGCCTCAAGGGTAAAGGAACAAGCTTTTTCTTACCGTAAAAAATCTGGCATTCATGGGAAGCAGCTATCTTCTTGTATACATATCTGAACATAGTAGGCCAATAGTACCCTGCTCTAAGAATCTTGTTTGTTGTGGCCTTCCAATAGTGATGACCTCCACAATCTCCTTTATGAAACTCATCAATCACTTTTTCAGCTTCCTCTTCCAGCAAACAATTCAAAATAATACCACTAGTATCTTTCCAATACAAATTTTTATCTATGATGCAGTACCTCAGAGATTTTAGCTTTACAAATCTTGCCTTAGATTTTTTCAATTCAGTAGGAGCTCTATGATGATTTAAGCCAAAAACAATGTCTTTGTACCAGTCAGATAGGATGTACTTTTCTTCAATAGGAACCAACTCTTCATCTTCATCTGATAATTTTGAAATTTATGTAATTAAATTTATATCAAGACAGTCAAAATTGGATTGTGCCATCAACTTTTCTAGCCCCTGACTTTTCTTTTACAAGTGTAGCTTTGGGTGTGTCAATATTCTACAAAGGCTCTGTCGCTATGCTCACTAGTTCAACTTGCTCTGCCACTGTAGGTGATGAAACATCTCTAGGTTTGGGAACTCTTTTAGGAGTGACAACATCTATTTCAAAACCACTGATGAATAGAAAGGATGTCCAATCTCTGTCTAATATATTCAAATCCTCTAACACAAACAACTTAATCAAACCATGATGAAATAAATATATTTCATTTCCTTCTATTTTAACTTGAACCTTATCTGACATTTTACCTAAACTTCTGTATAAGTAAAAGGGTAAGTCAAGAGACCTCTTACCCACAAAATGTAGCAGAAGCCTAAGGTGGTAGGAGTAGACCATGTGAAACCTTCCTTCACATGTGAATTACTTCTAAATGATCATCAGTAGCTTTGAGTAGTTGTATTTCATGTAGCTCCTTGGGATAGCGTTTGTGAGATCAATTTCACCATGCTCCGGCTTGATGAATTCTTTGCGATCTTGCATGGTGAACTTAACGCTTCTAAACCATTGTTCCCCTCCTCTAGGGATTCCTATTGCTACTTAGATACTGTCTGGTGTTACTATGAGATTTAACATTCCCACCTTTGTAGTTGATCCAGTAATTTTTTTGGAAAACGCCTTTGAAACCTGCAAATGGCACCCTTGCAATCTTTGGCAGAAATTCAAACACCCTATTCTTCTAAAGACTTCCAAGGAAGTTGGGTCTTCATTTAACAAATTCATGTCCATGGGCTCATACCTGAGGCAGTGACCACCTTTTTTAGTCTTATTTCTTGCAACCATGGTGAATTTATATCTTCTCAGCCTCACTTGATTAGTGACACCTGCAACTTTTGAAAATGCTAGCAGCCAGATTGGCTCGGTGAAGCAGCTCTCTAGAAAATCAATAACATGCAAGGATAAAGCAAAGAATGACAAAAATACTCAATTGGGTAATGTTTTATTGTTTCAATGACAGCTCATGCCATAATCATGACTCATGCATGCTAAAAAAGGTAATGATGACCTCAGGCATGACCTTGTACCTTTGAAATAACCCTAACTGACTCGAATGACATCCACACTATCTCCTCTAATCATGAACTGACACCTTGCACCGGATTTGACAAGACAGACAGAAAAATTGTTTTTCGTAGCATGGCTAGTTCATTTTCTAACAGTTTCGCTACGAAACTAATAGGCAGTTTCGTAGCGAAAACTGCTATTTTACAGTGTAAAATGTTACGAAAAAAGGAAAAACTGGCTAAAGTGTCATTTTTTCAAATTTAAGTGCTTGGAAATGAAATATGACAACAAATGATGATTTATGGGACATGATGTGACCTATATGGAGGTGGGTTTGAACCTTAGGATAGGTTAAAGATGAAAAAATTTAAATTTTCCTATATCAACTTGTGACAAATGAACTCTACGACCATGTCAAATAATGTTTCACTTTTTTTGAGTTATAACACAATCTATCCCAATTTGGTACCTTTGGAATGTTTTGCATGCAACACTTCTCTAGTGTTGTTTTCTCTTGCAACTATTGAAACTGAATAGCCTCCAAAAATTGAATAAGTATGATGCATCTATCATCAGAGTCTTTGACTGCTACTAGTTACAACACATTCAACTGAAAAATCTGTGCTATTGCTGACTCTACATTTGTGCCCTATGCACTACTGCCAACTCTAATATGCACTCTAGTATCTAACATTTGTCACTCTAATTTATGTCATTCTGACATCTAACTGCATCAATCCTATTGATCCTTCCTGCTATTGTGTATTGTAAGCTCCTTATAGCTAGGTATGATCCATGAGACAAGCCATCTCAATGGATCCTGCCAAAATTTCTCCTCTTGGGATTATGTCTACATAGCACCCCACCTCTCACCTTGAGGTATGGCTGCATGTGATCCCTCTTCCCATATGCTCGAAATTTACCCCTTATAAAGGTCTTTGCTTGAGTGGATGCGTCTATTCAGTCTCCTCTCCGCTTCTCCCATTGTGGTTGCTCTACAACATTTTGAGATTACTTCTGAGGTTGCATGTTAAGATTTAATTTGTGCTCCCTCTCAACCACCAAGTCACTAACCTCTGATTTTCTCCTCAAATATTTTCATGCATCTTCGACCTTGAGACCATACGGGTTCTTGACTCTTACACCGATCTGTTTCACCCGTCCCGTGGCGATGTGTCTAAGGAAAATCTTTACTTTTCTAAACATCACATCATAACCATGATCTTCCAATACCACTATGGAGAAAATATTCTTCTTCAGTCCAAGAACATACCAACATTTGTTAGTATGAGAGGGGAGCTAGAATCCCTCTGAAAGGTAATTGTACCTATGTTGGTCATGCTATACCTCTTGTCATCTCCAAACTCTATGTTTTGCTAGAGGTCCTTCTCCTCCAATTCACTGAAGAGATCTATATTCCCCTTCATATGGAAAGAGGCATCGTTGTCTAGATACCACATGCATCCAATTATAGTGATATTCATCCATGCAATGAGAGTTAAATCAAGCTTGAACTGTGAATCTAGCGCTTCACCTGCTACAACTCCAGGCTCCTTCTTGCTTGCCTTCTTCTATGGACAATTCGAGGCATATTGTCCGTGATCGTGATAGTGAAAACACTTGATCTTGGACAAGTATATCTTTCCCTCTTCACCTTAGGAATTATTTCCCTTGGTTTTCTTGCCTTTTCTTACTAATGCAAAATATTATTCTTTCTCTGTGTCAGAGACATTGTCTCTTGTGCGTCGCCTTCTCTCTTCTATTACCAAGTTGCACCACAAACGCTCCAAGTCTAATAGCTTCTCCCTCCCATTCACATAGTCCTAGTAAATATGCCAGCTCTTGGGAAGGCCTGGAAGAGCTAGGCTAACCAAATAATCCTAGGTTACTATCACACAAACAGTTCCAAGCTCATCTCGACATTGAGTGAACTTCATCAAGTATTTTGGTATTGTCTCACCCTCTTCCATCTTGATCTTTCTGAGCTTGTCCTTCAGCACCAACTTCCTGTGGTCGCTGCTATGATAAAACATATTTTTCAAGGCCTTCCACATCGCATATGGAGTCGCATTTCCATGGAGACTCGAGACAATATGATCTCTAACTCCCTCTAACAAGATCCTTCTCACGTTTGCTACCTTCTTCTTCCATGCATTAAGAAGTTGAGCATCTATTGTTGTGAGCTAGGGAATATCACTGTCTATGAATTTATTCATTCCATTGTCCTTGAGCATTGCCTCCATCTTGTCCTTCCATTCTATGTAATTCAAATTTCCCTCAAGAGCATATTCGAGTCTCAAGTCATTGAAATACATCTTGATCTACTACTGGATCCTGAAGAATAAATCTGCAAATTTAAACTTGTTCAAAACAAACTCAATTTATTCGCTTCTATTGTGATTTTCGGCACTCTGATACCATGTAGAAATAATACCAATGGGATTCAATCTGATCTTGTAATGTACTAAAACAAAATACTGAATCCTTCTACAATTTTCGGAAACAAACACGATCACACAATCACATAAAAAGCAAGATAAATAAGTAAATCAATCGCACAACACAAGATGTATCTGGGGAAAGCAACTGCTCAAAACCCCTATATCTCTATATTGAATATGGTCAATATCATGAAACAATATAATGATATTCCTCACACTGAGAAACCTTTGCATTCTGCTAACTGTCTCACTCTGATCTTGCTTGAATTTGGCTTGCGATCTAAGCAAGTTTGGTCCAATATTTGATCTCTTGTTTGCCTCTTCCTACCCAACCTTCCTTGTGCATTATTGGGCTAATTGAGCCCCTATTAATTAGGAAAATACCAATTAATGATTACGCAATCCTTACAAGGTTTCTCGATGACCTCATGCATGTTCTGCACAATTTTCTAATAGTATAACTGATAGTTATCATCCCTTTAACCCTTGTCGCAACTGGGCCTTCCTTAGAACTGACATGCAACATCTATTTATAGTGAATTATCAGTTAATTGATTGATCACTCATTGTGAATTAAATCATATTTAATTCATCGGACCTATCACTAGCTCATCTCTCAGTTAGAACTAGTTAAACTGGTTTTAACTCAATTAATTAAGTTAACTAATTAAAACTCACAAATAGTTGTAACTAGACCCCCTAAAAATAGGAAAATAATATACATGCCTCATCTTTGACCTCTAACTTGAATTTCCTAAGCTAACTTAGTATTTCTAACTTAGTTAACTAATAAAAGTTGTCATGAGATGAAATTACAATTTCTCTTCCAATTTAATTAAGGGGAAATTAAATTAGAAGCCTCATATGGTGCCATTTTTGGGTGCCATTTCTAGTTTCCATTTCCAATGTTTCTTGTTGCCAGTTTCAACACTACTCGAGACTCCACATCAAGGAGGTCCCCTGATAATGTTGGCGACATCCAACACTGTCAACAAAATGTTATTTTGATTACATGCCCAAGTTTAAGGCATTCATCTAATGGTTCTCAATTCCCTGCTCACAAGGCACTGTCCCCAATAGGATTTGATATTTTTCTCTATATGCTCTCTTAACATGGTTGAAATGCAGAAATTTTGGTCTACAAGAAAAAAGGACAGAATAAATTGTAAAAGAAGAACATCTGAGGAATGAAGAGAACATAGGAAAAAGAGAGAAGGTAAAAATAAAATGGAAGGGGCTCTATCTCCACATTGTGTGCATAATAGTCAACCAACGAGCAACTATGGGGGTAGATCACCGCCTGTCTAACAACTGCCTGGTCGCGGAAGCATTTTAGTGGGGTAACTAGCACGGTGGATAAGCTAACGCTATCCCCTTTAAAGGTCAACTTCAACCATGTGGGTGCGGCCAATCAACGATCATGATCAACTCCAGGGGGGTCGAGCCACACTTGTGACCTCGTTCAATCACCCCGTTAGAGTTTGGGGACCATCCCTGCCAGCAAGTGTGCCAACACACTAGTAAATTTAGTAGGCAAGCATAATATCCACAAAGACAGGCGCCCCACCCTCTCACTTCTCATTCAACTTGGTGGCACCATGTGTCCCTCCCACATGCTTTCCACTGTCCCTCCCCACATGTCACTACATCGTGTTTCTCACCTATAAATCCATCACACATTAGTCGTTGTAGTTCAAATTTGTTTCTTTCCAACGACGTCCCCTTGTCTCTCCTCCTGTGTGCAATCTCGTCTGGTTGTCAGCTAGCGCAGAGCCCTTCTAGTGCCACTACGTCCAATTGCTTCCAAATACTAGGTAATTTGTAATCATTCATTAGTTAATCATTATCCTTTATGCTAAAAATGAAAAAAGTGATGTTGCGTAAAACCCCCAAATCCCAAGAGGTGAATCCCTTTGCTCACACCGAGCCTCTCATGGACATAGAAGTTGAAATTCATGACTCTTCCTACTCTTACCACCTGTTGGACCTTCCTTTCAACTTGTATGGCCATCTCTTAAAAAGAGAAGGCCCATTTCAAGTGATAGAGTTAGGGTTGTACCACCAAACTGCTCCCATGGTCTACTATTTTCCATAATTTAGTTATTGGCTTGCGACCTCCTATTTTAAAGAGACAAATGGTTTCATATCCTCCGCTGGAGAGAATATTCTCGAATTCATATGAGAATTAATTCAAATTCCATAATTACCCAAAATCTCCCAATCATGAGAGGTTCACAAAAGCTACCCTTTTCTATACTTATAATGGGCTCCGAGCTAGAGAAAAACAAGATTTCCTCCACCTAATTAAAGCACCTGGTAATCAAACCCTCCCTATTTCATACATATTCTATGTTTCCATGTTTTCTAAAGTGGTTTAGCCCATTCTGACTGTTATTGCCTCTATTTTTGGGGAAGAGGAAGCTTCTAATTTAACCAAAGTTTCCATAGGATTCCTTTCCACAATGATGCAACCTAACATCGTATTCGACATACCCTTGTTCCTTGCAGAGTCTGTAAGTTCCATTTTAACCATTTTCTTGTTAATTCTTATTTCAGATATTATTCCATATTGGTATATATTTTTGTGTATACTCATGTAGACAAATTTGAGTACTTGGGCCTTAGCATTTTAGATTCTCACAAGCAGAGAAAGTATGTGTTTGATTGGGACATTTCCCTAAAGAAAAAAACAAACAATGAGGGGTTTTTCCAGTTCATTTCTACTTATATTTTGTAATGTTCC
The DNA here is from genome assembly GCA_034641835.2 of Pinus albicaulis. NCBI lineage: Eukaryota > Viridiplantae > Streptophyta > Pinopsida > Pinales > Pinaceae > Pinus > Pinus albicaulis. The sequence goes on along the minus strand of CM076578.1, from coordinate 10,302,494 downwards.
AAAATTTTATGGAACATTAAAAAATTTTGTTTTTGCTTTAGGAGGAGAATAAATGGGTGAGGAAACCCATTGATAATAAAAATCTGAATAAGGAACCCTTATAATGTGAAAAGGGATCAATAAAGAACTAGATTTCACACCCCATGTGTGAAAAGAGACAATTTGCAGGTGGATAATTTTAGAAGAGGCCAAGTTAACTGCACAGATTGAGAAGATAAGGTTCACTTAGTGGGCCAGCGCAATTTGCATAAGAGGGAGATCATTCTAGAGAGGAAACCCTAAAGTGTGGAGCCCATGGCAAAGCACATTTCACTTGTTTAAAATAAGGACGAAGCAACCATTTCCATTCCTGTTTTTTATTATCATTTCTCTTGTCTTCTCAGACAAGTGCATTCTCGAGCTGTTTAGCTGAGATGCTGTGCTGCTAGCACTGGGTGTTCCCAGGTGGGAATCCCATCTCTTCCATAGAGTAGCTCTTGGAAGATATTTTTCTTCATATTCCCCATATTATGGCTTGAGGCCAAATTATTTCATTCAGCTCCAGCGCAGTCTCCCTTGGTGGTTGATTTGTGTTGCTGGGTGTTGCAGGGGAGGGTTCCACAACACCACTTCTGGCATTGTATTTCAAAGGAGGGAGTCTCCATTCCTTTGGGAGATTAGTGAGGGAGTTTCTGATCTTCATTCCATCATCCTTGGCATCAGGCCAATCATTCTCCATCAGCAGAAGATCATCCCTCTTCCTTGACTGTGCAGTTTCTAGAGAACATTTGCAGTGAGGGTTGCAATATTTCAGTGGGTAGTGAGGTCTTCAATGAAAGGATTAGCCTTTCATTTGGGAGATTAAGGAGAGGAGTTACATCAGATATTTCATCATCTTCAGCAAGGCTCCTCCTATTTCCAGTTTCTATTGAGTTGCAGTAGCTGCCCAGCAACTCCGGCATTTTGGTAAAATTTCCATTTTGTCTAATTTCCAGCCAATCCTCTTAAATGATTGTTGTATTGTATTTTCAGGGGTTGAGACCTTGCTCCCCCTTCTTTATTTGAGCTTACATTTTTGTATCATTCATGTTCATGTATTTACTACTGCATTACCTCCATAGACTGCGCAGTCTTAGTTGGGAATAAAACTATGTAAGTAGCGTTTTCTCCATTTCTATGCACATGTCTCATTGAGACTCTTTACTTGATTTGAGTAATATATTCCTGAATATTTTGTCTACACTTTCTGCTACATAGGTATTTAAAGGTTGATTACATCTTCATGTGACATGGCTCCCTTGAAATAACGCTGTCATTTCCTTGTTTGAGCAAAGTGTAGTTGATGCCTCTCATTTGGGCACTTTCTAGGAGATCTAGTTTGGGGAGTTCTGTATAACCCAACTAAAGTCATTTCTTTGAGCTCAAATTCTCTGTAGGAGCTGTATGATACATTTTCTAAGGCATTCCAGCATTGGTTTGCCTTATTTTTACAGTGGCTTCCTTATACAGCATCCCCTTCGACACTGTTGCAACAATTCCTAAGGAAGGAATTTTACATATCTATAGATAGAGTCTATGAAGGGACAGGTAGCCTCTGGATCTCACCCTTCCTTGTGAAGGTGAAATATCTGGAAAATTCCCCCACAGTCTATCTCTGGAATAGAATTGTGATATTTCCGAAAAAGGAACATTACATATTTCCACTTCCTATAAAACTATAAATGGTATTCCCCCTTCTAGGATCCTACCCAAGCAAAAGGAAATCCTTTAGCTCAATAAATATAACATTGTGGATGATTGGTATATGTTTGAAGACTACACCGAGATTAGGATTTATGGGTCAGATCTTCCCCCATATTGCTTTCCTACTTTCGTTCCCATGAGAATTTTTGCCCTAGAATTTATCAGAAAGAGCCTAAATGCTAACCATGTCCACTTCATCCCTAACAAGAAGGGATACATGTTTAATATGGGTATGGAGGTAGGTACTTTCATTGTTAACACCATACAAGCCTTTTAGCAGGTAGGGGACATGTTGAAGGAACTTAATTTTGAAATGGGAGAGGTGTGGCGCTATGATCCCATTGTGTCATATCAGAGAGGAGAAGGGATATTAATGCTTCTTCTTATGTGCATAAGTATAGACCCAAGCTTGAATGGAAATATAATTTGGATTCTTGGCCCATTTATACAAAAATGAAAATTGAAACACTAGCTTGAAAGGAAAATACTCAAAAGAGAAGTGTGGACGAAGTTGGAGACACAAAGATGGAGGAGGCTTCATCCAGCAAGAAGGCTAAGCTCCAGGAAAATATCAATGAAGAGATTGAGACTAGGTTGACCGAAAGGAACCTAGACCAACCAGGTTTTTATTTATTCCTCGAGGACTCTCAATAAGTTGCCACATTTACTTCCACAAAGGTAGCAATCCTAGGCTCCTTGGGAATTTAATCCATATCAGGCCTTAAAGGGAAAGAAAGACAAATGACGTAGGAGAGGAATAAAATAGTTAGAGATGAAATGTTGTAGTAGTTGGCATCACACTTAGTCCCTTATCAGAATATGCTCCTAGATGTTATGGACCTGGAAAGAAATAAAATTAAATTCTCTTTGTATCATCTTACAACACAATCCGTCCCATTAGGATCACAATTCAGGATTGTGGATATGTCGCTAGATATGGATAACATCCCCTTGGAGGATAAAATAAATTGGCAAAACCAGGCTAGATAAATTCTCTATAGTGCGTTGAGTAAATGTGCCTTGACTACTAGTAAGGTGGAGGAAATGTTAGAAAAAATTGCCATCAGGGTAAAGCAAGAAAATGCAAAATCTAGAACCCTCCACTTGCAAAATGAAAGTTTTAAAGAATTAATAGGAAAATTGGGAGTGACCCCAAATGATAAAGTTGTTTTTGAAACTATTATATAGGGATTGCAATCCGAGATACAACAGTTGAAGCAAGATTTAAAAATATGCATCTGAACATGTACAATCCAAAGAGTTGACCAAGGTAGAGAGTGAAAAATAAATCCTTGCCAAGGAGCTAATAGACGTAAACAATGAGGTGGTGGCCCTCCAACAACAGGTGGCATAACTCCGACAAAGAATTGATTCCTGCATCTGTGCAGTAACTGTGCCAGAAAACCCATAGAATCCCACTGTACAACTAACCAAGGCTCTAACTAAATTTCATCTATCAGAGGGCGAGCTCAAAAAGGTGCAAATTTATTTAGAGAACTCCAAGCATGCCCTCACACAAAAAGAGAAACGTCTTGAGTTAACTAGCAAAAATGTGGAGAAAACCAACAAAAACTTGGAGATTGAAAATGAGGAGATAAAAGAACTAAAAAATAAGTTGAAAGGTAATATGTCCCTTATCCAGGCTAACCATATAATTTTGGATGAAATTATTTCTGAAATAAAGAACATATGGGTGCATATGACCCTAGTTACAGAGAAAAAAATTGCAATCAAGGAGATTGAGTTCTTTGTCCTCTCACCCAAAGAAGAAATTGGAAAAAACACTCAGACAACGGGGAAATTCATTAGGTACCTCAACGAGAAATCAACAAATGAGTTGAGGGATATGGACATCGTTGACAGGACAGGGACAATTGTTGAAATCTCTAAGATGATTCAAAGGGAGAAAACTCAAGCAAAAGCCTAACATTTTTTAGATGATTTGTTGAAGTCTTTAGTTGTATTTGACTTAAGTTTTGAAGAGAGGATTAGAGAAGGGTTACCGAGTTGCTGGGATTTACAACAGAACCTTCTTTCACTCAAAAAATATCAACAACTGATAGTAAAATTCAAGAGTAAGGTTGATTCTTCTCATGCAAGGATGTTTACCCTCAAGGGAAAGACCATAGTCAAATTTTTGTAGAGGGATTTCCAGTTACTCTGCTTGGTAAAGATTGTGTTTGCTGACAGGGAAAATTACACTTAGATCGCCTATTTGAAGATAGCTTATCAGAATTTCATCCTCTCTACTTTACCTAATCCAACAGTGTGGAAAAGATGTGACCAATTCATTAATTTGCCACTAGTCTAAATTATAGAACCTGGGTCCCTCCCAATGGAACCAGTTGGCCAACAATGAAGATATTTTTATGTGCCAATCATGACAATCAATATCATTTTTATTTTTATTTTAAATATTTTATTTCAATAATGGAATCAAGACTGTTATGTGATAATTAGGACAGTTGTGCTAGTAGCATCTTGAGTTATTTACTGGTTAGGCAATTATGATATTTTCAAGAAGGAATATTTTGTAAGCGGTCCTCGTTCATGGAACCCTCTAAAATTTCTTAAGGGACTCCTTAAAAGTGGTTCTGCATTTTTTGATCCAGAGGTGTCTCTAACCTATAAATTTTGCAATTATTTGAAGAACTACGAGATGTATGCTCTTTTTGAAGATTAATAAAGAAGTTCAGGACATTAAAAATGATCAAATGTGTAGTATATAATTCTTTCTTTGTTTATCTTTCAATATGTGTTTATTTCCTCTCAGAGAGCATGTAATTGCAGTTTTTGGACATGATATCAAAGTTTTGGATTCATCTATGTCATGTTTTTGATATATGGTGCTTGTGATGTATGAGGTATAATGTCCTTAAAATGCGCTTTGTGTTCCATGTTTCTACTAAAGATTAATGTATATGATTTTATTCTCGTCCTTCTGCATTAACTGCCTTTCCTTACTGTTATTATTTCCATCTATACTTCAATAGTGAATATAGCTACACGTTCTCCAGACATACCACCAGATATGAATGTTAAATCATATAAAATAGCACTCGATATGTGTGTTGATTGAATTTTCCTTTGGACAAGATGTTAGGTCCCTATATTACTAGTGTAGTCCCTTATTGTTGTTAGTGCAGCCCCCTTATTGTTATTAATGTACCCTTGTAGTCCCCATATTTTTATTATTGTGCCCTTACATTATAATTGTTAGGTCAGCTAGGATTATATTGTGACTCCATGCCTCAGATGCGGGTGCCTCGTAGTGCTTGATCAGCCTGCCACATGGCTTCCCCAACGCCGAGAAGTTGTCCTCGCCATGAGGCAGCACATGGCCCTGGCTTGGGTGCCATTAAATATGAATTCTTTCCGCTTAGTGCCATTACTGCAATTCATTTCGACTACTATGACTTCATTCCCACCCATCCTCGTTGCAGAGCACCCTTGCCATTTATGGGCAATGGAGCTGCCTCCCCTAAGCACTTCTCCCTCTATCTCACTATCAAATTGGAATTCGGCTCTACTAATTCTTGTTGCGCCTTCGCCCCTCGCTCTGCCCTTCAGAATCTGCATGCCCAATCGTTCCATGCTACTTACAGTTTCATAGCTCGCCCTCCTCACTTTTCTCACTTGCCTGGGTTACACTCTCATAATTCAGCAGCCTCAATGCCTCGTCTCCATCCATGCCGAGGCTCGCCTTCTCGTCCTCCCATCCCTGCCATGGTGGAATTCTTCGTGGAATTCTCCTTGGATGTGGATTCGCCAGAGGTCCTGACCTGCAACATCTCTCAACCCTCATCTCCCTTCGCCTTCCTAAAGCTCATACCATCCCATCTAGTTCAGGGTCCAGGAAGAGGATGCACAAATCAACTCTATCATTTTCTTACCTTCAGCATCCCTGGAAAATGGTGGCTCTGGCAGTCAGGCCTTCAGAGGATTATTCGAATAGCGATGGTAGTAGTAGCTCCGCAGAAGGTGGCAAAGCAGTAGTAGTGGCTGCTCATTTGACCTCCACGCCTAAGCAGGACCTCGTGCTTTCCAATCCAGAGGACAACCTCTATGATTATGGTTGCATCATTAAGGAATAGCATCCTCCCCAACCAATTCAAGATGACAAGGACCAGAAAGCTTAGCACCATGGTTCCTCTTTTTCTTTTTTTCTCCAGCTCAATTATCATTTCTATGTTTATTTACTTTCCGCGTAGCAAACTTAGATATTGGGTAATACTATTTTATGTTAGTTTCCCCTATAGGGGCAGCACCCTTTATGCTCTAGGGACTGGTTTCTGGGCTAGTTTCCCCACTAGGGACGGCCCCATTTTTTTATTTTTGAATTTCCTCTTTCCCACTGGAATTGGCTAACTCAACAATTCTGGTCAAAATGTTGCACTGTATCATTGTACTTTTTGTATAATATAATAGAATCTAGTCATATATAGGAAAACAAATATTGTGACCCCATGGAATCCTATATATAGAAAGGAAGTTTTATCATTTGTGTCATCCAAGAATTGTTCATTTATGTAATGTAAAGGAGCTTTCCCCCTCAAAGTGGATAATTTATAAGGCATTGATCTCTCTTTTATTCTCTTTTGGGAGCTAGTTTGATAACATTTGGTATAAGAGCTTTGGATTATAGGGTTTCGCTGCTTTAAACAGGTCATCGTGGAATTTTTCTATAACGTTTTTTTCTACGAAGGTTAAGAAGCTAAAACAAAAACCCATTTGCAAAGATATCCTCACAAAATTCGTGTAAAAATTTCAAATCTTGGTTCGCAATATTTTCAAAGATATGATCTGTGGAAGTTATGGTTTTTGCGAGCTCTCGAATTTCATCTCAAAGAGGTGACCTTGGTGGATTATTGTCATATTTCTCTCTCTGGACATCAAATTAGAATTATGTAAGAAGTGGTCAAAATCACACGGAATTTAGTTTCATGTGTATCAATTTTAGAGTCGATGGAGGAAACAATGACACGTGGCACATCGTACAAGTTCTCTCTACTTAACCAGTCCATAATTAGGCCATTGTGGGAGATTGAGCATAACTTTGTCTTGAAGAATCCAAATCAATTCTGACATATGGAATTGGAAAGAATATTTAGAGGATACTAAAGAACCAAAGATAAAATCTTGGGGATCCGAAATTACATAGATATATCAGTTTCAATATCAAGCTCCTAAAAAGCAAGAAAAACGTGTGTATTTGTTTTAAAAATTGTATGTCTTGTTTGAAAAATCAGTTTGAAGTGATTCCAAGCGCATATTGAAGCAAATATATCAGTATTGGGTTCTAGAATGCCTCCTAAAAAGAATTCAACACCCATTAATCCCTCATAAGGATCTACTATGACTCATGAAGAGGAAGAAGTGCAACATGATATATCAAAATTAAAAGACCAAGTGAAAAAAATTTCGCTCTCGTAAACAGTAACAAAAAATGAAATGGATGGTTTGAAGAAAGGCATGGAAGCTAAGATGGATGGTTTGAAGAAAGGAATTGAATCTAAGATGGATGATTTGAATAATGGCATGGAATCTAAGATGGATGGCGTGGAAGCTAATATGGATGGCGTGGAAGCTAAGATGGATGGTATAGAAGGCAACATGGATACTTTGAAGAAAGGTGTCGAAGCTAAGATGGATGGTTTGAAGAAAGCCGTGGAAGCTAAGATGGATGGTTTTAAGAATGGCATGGAAGCTAATATGGATGGTGTGGAAGCTAAGATAGAAGGTAACATGGAAGATTTGAAGAAATACATGGAAGGTTTGAAGGAAGGGTTGGCAAAGTTATTACAAGAAAATCCTCCTAATGGCAAAAAGGTAGTAGAGGAAACTCATGATGAGAAAAAAAGAAATGTTAATCATGATTTCAAAGACTCTAATTTTGGATTTAATACCCACCATATTCCAAAGATAGATATGAGGAAGTTTGATGGCAAGGATCCGATAACTTGGATACTACAAATGGAGCAATACTTTGAGCTCCATAATACACAAAACACACAAAAGGTACTTGTCTTTGTTCTCGTAAACCAGTGGTCACTTGGTCAATTTTTACGGATGAAATGATAGCACATTATGAGGATACAAAGAGTAACACCTTCTTTAGCCAATTGATAAATCCCCAAAAAAATGGTTCAATGATGGAGCACATTGAAGACTTCCAAAAATTGAATTTATGGGTAAATAATATTCCAGAGGAACATAGGATTGATGTCCTCATAGGGACTCTAAAGGATTACATCCAACATGAGGTTCACCTTTGGGAACCTGATACATTGGAGAAGGCATTCAGGTTGGCAATAAAAATTGAAAGCAAAATTGTGGCGACAAGGAATCCTACCACTCACAACTATAAATATGGAAGTGTTGCTACTCCTATACTTCCACAACCTACAAGGTTGATACCACAACAATTGGAAGAAAAAAGAGCAAAAGGGCTTTGCTATAATTGTGATAGAAAATACACTAATGGTCATAAGTGTGATGAGAAGAAAGTATTTTACATAGAGTGTGAAGAGGAGGAAGAAAAGGAAAGAGAAACTTCAAAAGAAGAGGATATACACCAGGAACCAACCCTAGAGGAAGAAGAAATGAATCCTACCATATCCTGTAATGCATTGGTAGGAATTACATCTCCTCAAACTCTCAATATAGAAGAACATATCAAGAAGAAAAATGTAATATTTCTTATTGATTCAGGTAGTACCCATACTTTTATTCATTGTAAGGTAGCCAAGGAATTGAATTTCTTCCTATACCTAGTGCCAGAGTGTCAAATGATGGTGGAAAATGGAGGAACTATAAATTTCTCTGAAAAGTGCTATAATATCAAGCTAACCATGGGGGAATATGTATTGAATAGTCAAATGCTTCCATTCAAATGGGTGGTGCTGATGTTGTACTAGGAGTACAATGGTTACAATCTTTGGGGACAGTATCTTTTAATTTTCAAGAATGTTTATTGAAAAAAAAATTGGAAGGAAAGGAAGTTGATTTACGAGGTATCATAGGGAAGCTGGGCAAGATAATAAGCTATAATTTCATGCAAAAGCTTCTAAAGAAAGAACAATGAGGCGCCATTGCACAATTATGCTTACTAGAATTTCCGACATCAAAATCATCTATTTCTCCAGATCCCCAAAAAGTCTTGGACAATCATTTGTTTGAAACTCCCAAAGGACTCCCACCTATTCGTGATCATGATCATGCTATTCATTTTCTTTAGGAAGTGTTCCTCCAGACATAAGGCCTTACAAATATCCTTATGTCCAAAAGAGAAAAATTTAACGTATGATTGCAGAAATGTTAGAGGTTGGTATAATTCAACCTAGTCAAAATTCTTTCTCTGCCCCAGTAGTATTGGTGTACAAGAAGGATGGATCATGGTGCATGTGTCTGGATTATAGGGAGCTCAATAAGCTCACTATTAAAGATAAATTCTCATTCTTGTGATTGATGAATTATTGGATGAATTACATGGAGCAATTTATTTTACCAAGTTGGATCTTCGTTCAGGATATCATCAAATTGGAAGGAAGACTAAAGATATTCTGAAAAAAAAACAATTGGAACTCATGAGGGTCATTATAAATTTTTGGTCATGCCTTTTGGCCTTACCAATGCACCTTCTACATTTCAAGGGTTGATGAATTCCATTTTCAAACCCTTCCTTAGAAAATTTGTGTTAGTATTTTTTGATGATATACTAATCTACAACAGATCTTGGAAGGATCATGTTCAACATGTTGACAAGGTACTCAAAATATTGGAGGAGAAACAATTATATGCAAAAACCTCCAAATGTTTCTTTGGAGTACAAGAGGTGGAATATCTGGGTCATATTGTATCTCAGGAGGGTGTTAAGGTAGACCCTAACAAAATTAAAGACATTAAGGAATGTAAAGTCCCCACAACCTATTGTACTATACAACACCCCCCATTTACTTTCACTAAATGGGGACCCTTTAAAATAAACAGAAATTTATAAGCTTGATTTTATCTTAGCCTAAGTCTAAAACTTTAGGAAATAAAGTTTTATTTCCCTTTTCGCTTTGATTTCTTAGCGCTTATTGCAAATCGCATAACTTACAAGTGAATAATTTAAAACATAATAAAGTGTTGTGAGGTGCAATATGCACTACAACCTTTTTTCGAGTCATATAAAATTTCCGTTACAAATGCTTTAAACACCACTTTAAAAATAAATTGCATCATGCCTTTTAAAAACAATCAACTTATGACAATTTGGTAAAGATTGCGATGAGTCAGACCTGACGAATTAATAAAAGCAACAAACATAAAACTTCAAAGATCTGATAAAGCACATCAGCATGATTCCTTAGCGCACTTTGCATTTCGCAGCAAATAACCGAATGTAAAGTTTTATTACCGTATGAAAATTGCGATCTTTGATTTGCATAGATTTCATTTCGCAAAATTCATCGATGACGGAAAACATAACTAATAATAACGGTTTAGAGTTGCGATATGTGATATTGATGCTTATTACTCAAATGCGTGAAATCATTCATATCTAATCAACCGGATATAAGATCTAACGTCTTAAATTGATAGACTAGACATATTACGTAAAGTTGTGTAAGAGATTTTATAGGAAGAATTATGGGTGATTAACGGCATTTAATGGGAGTAAGGTTCGAAATATTGATATCTACTTCAAGCGTGTTTTGAATGATTGAGCGCCGAATTTTTTATTACATCGTTTTAACTGTATCCTTCGCTCCATTCATCTCAGATCTAAGTTTTCTCTATTCACTTCAATTCAGGAAGCTTCCTAACGGAGTAAGGATAACTTGAATGACTAAGAAAGGCAAGGAAATTCCCCAAACATCAGTTGTTGAAGACTCAGACATGTCTCAATTATTCTCAAATATGACCTGCAACAAGGATTGCGGCAGTTCCTCATGGAAGGCAATTTACCAACTCTTCAAGGATGAACAGCCAAGGGTAATAGTCAAAATTGCTATAGCAGACACATTAGTTTCCTCAGACCCATCTTATTTCAACGTTGCATGCTCATTTCTTCACAAAGTAGCAATGAGGCCAAATATTCTCCCCTACACAGATATGGTAAAGTGGGTAATTTACCACCTTAACATAGCAGATAAGACTTTTAAGAATTCAAAGCTGGAGAATATTGGTTCGTGCACGGAAGAAGATTTGAGGACAATTTACCACTTACCTATACCACAGTAGAATTATGACAAAGCTTTTGTCCAAAGCTTTACAAAGAAACATACAGACCTGATGAAAGTTATAAAGGGATGGAAGGATGACCGAGGCAAGATGAAACAAGACAAATTCAGTATGTACCCGATAGCAAAATTACCCTCCCCTTATAGCTATGTTGCTAGAATGTTATGTATATTGTTTGCAAAGCCAAATACTACTATATTTTCCGTAGACTGGGTCCCGTTAATTAACACAATCGTCAATTCTTCAATTATGAACTGGGTGAATATCTTGTATGATAATTTGGCTAGAAATATCATGGATTATAGAAGTAAAAGAAGTGTTTCCTCTAGGGCAATACCCCCCTTTTACATGAGTGCTTATGTTATGGACGCAATTTGCTTTTGTTCAAGTTTTTCTACCATGGGATGGAAATGGAAAACCCAAGACCCCACTCCAATCCATATTTACCATAGAGCCCTTTGGGAGTCTGGTTTTCATTTACACTTTTGTAAAATTTGAAATGGAGTCATGTTACCTATGCATCATATTATATTTAATGAGAAAGCCCCTAGGATTTCCAAAGAGGCTAGTACAGAGATTTTTCCCGTTTCCAGATGGTTTTTCGAAGAGAATTTCACATATGTCAGAGTTTTCAAGAGTTATGCTTCTCCCCACGTTTTTCCCTATTATGTTCCTGATAATTTAATTGCTAGGGAAATTTCTTACCAACTTGTAGTAAGTGGTATTTCTAAGCAACTAAAAGATGCCAAGAAGGCCATTTGGCCTAATTTCCCTTTGCAGTGTGGTACTTTTTCACTTTTTGATATTGGTCATACATTCAAGGAAGTTTCAAATATTACTTTATTAAATTTGGTTGTAATGCCAAAGAGGTCATACGACCCAAATGATGTGATTAAGAATTTCACCACATAGCTGAAATTGAAACCTTTTATGAAAGAGATAGATATGTTTGATGATTTCTTTCAAGGCATTGAGAAGTTCACAGATGTACTAAAAAATGCATTGAGTCAGCTCAGTCAAAATAACTTTGAAGATTTCCAAAAATATAGAAATAAGATATTGGAAAGAATTCCTTTATATTTATTGTTTATTGAAGATGTCAATAGATCGACTCCAAGCATTAGCCTAGATAATGAAGCCAAAGACATGTTTGAAGATGAATCCCAAGAGAAATCTAATCATGAATCAGGGCAATCACAACATAATTCTCATAATTCGGATCACTCTGATAATGAAGCCGAAAATAGGAATGAGAGCCCAGACAAAGTAATTGATAAAGTAATCAAAGGGATTGAAATGCAAGAGGAAAAAGGAATTAATGGAGCTGGATCATCTTCTCAAGAAATTCAGCATATCCAAAATACACCTGATCGGGTAGAAAAATCTCAGCCAAAATATTTGAAGAATGAATGGGAAAAGTTTTCCAAGGCACTACAAATGCCACAACCAAATCCTAATATTGATCAATATACCAGTTTTCAAATGCTAGAGAATTCTCAGAAATTAATGGAAACTGTAATTCCACTACAGCAGGTACCTAAAGTTCATGATCAAGAGATCATTCCATCCTACCCTACAGAGTAGATTGTTTTATAGATTGAAGAGATACCCTCACTAGATGTCTTCTACAGTCCTAATCATAAGGCTATAGCTAAGAGAAGAAAAAGGATGAGAATGGATGATACAGTTTCAAATCTTACAAATGAATCTCTTGAAATTCTATGGAAGGATCCTCTAGTTGATCCTACTGAACATTTAACCAAGCTATCACAGTTTGCAGGGGCATATGCTACTGCCACTATTGACAAGGCTACTGAAGTTAAATTGTTACTAAAGCAAAGAGAAGACAAAGTACAAGATTTAGATATACTGTTAGAGAAAGAAAATTTTAACTCCAACAGGCAGATGGAATTGAAAATGTCTCAATTTCAAAAGGATTTTGAAAGATTATCTTTGCAGCATCAGGTGCAACTTACAGAAAAGGAAACACAACTTGAAGCAGCAATGAAAAAATTAAAACGCCAGCCTCAAGTAGAGAAATTCATAAAAGAATCACTGGAAATGAATGCAAAGCTAAAGCAGCAAAAAGAAGTATTTTATCAACAAGCTTCAATCACCATCTCTTACTTTGATTCAAGTAAAATCTTGATCCAGCAAGTGGCTAACAGGAGACTTGAGTGTGAGAAAATTGAAAATAATATTAATGAGTTCATTGAGTGGCAAGCATCTAACTCAAGAAAGAAATTTTTTCTACCTCAGATAGATAAAATTCATAAGGAAATTTTATTTAAGGCTTGGGAAGTACAGCTAAGTCAAGCAAAGAAGGTAGTTGAAAAGGCATAGAGGTTAACAAATGAAAATACTGAATCTATTAATAAACAACTATTGAAAGTTGAACTTATTAAAGAATCCACAATTGAAGTGCTCAGAACTCAAGTCATTAGAAGCATAGTGGAAACAAAGGACAGAGATGCAGGAAGAAATGATTAATAAATAAATAAAAATTGATCAAGAAAATTACTAGAATTTTCTGATCAAACCTTATCATCAGTGCATCACTCTTCAGTCATTAACCAATTCAACAAAGAAGTCGTAGCGAGCACTTTCAAATGAAATATTTAAAGGCCAGATCAGATCAGGAATTTCGCATCCAACTCAGCTTAAACCTATGGTGGATATTTGTCAGCTTCAAGATCAAATGCACAAAGAGGATCAGAACACATAGTTAAGTTGTTACTTCATTTTCCTAAATTGTAGTTTAAGTTTTCTTTTTACGAGGATGGTTGTTTGAAACCTCCTCTATTTTTATGTAATAGTCTATTTTTAAACATATTGTAGTTTAGTATTTAAACCCTTCTCATGCATTTAGAGAAGGGCCCAAAAATTTGTCAAATACATTTGCAAAGAATGCACTTCTCTAAGTTTGTAAATGCTTTGATGGATTAATGGAACGAAATCTGTTATCATTTGAAATTTGAAGTTGTTTAACTAATGTTGCACTATTGTACTCTTTAAATTGCTTGAAAGTGAAGAGGAGCAGAAAAATACTATCATTTTATATGAGTAGGACTTCGTATATATGGTACTTCTACATGCTATATTAAGTTTTGCTTTCTAGATTGAGAGTTATCTTTTTTTTGCATTATATATTTGAACTGTTATCATAAATGAATGTTAAATGCATTTATGTACTAATATTTGTCTATGATTTCTTATCTGATATATAATCACACATATGAATGGGATATACAATTCACAATTATTTAAATTAAACTATTTTTTTAAAAGAGTCATCTTTACATAATTTTCATCTCTTTCAATTGTTAAATAATCTTCATCACTAATAGTTGGAAGATATCTTTTAAGATAGCATAAAGGAAGAAACACCCTGGGTATATAGTAGAATAGATAGTGTTAGATAAATGCATATGATAGATTAAAATCATTTCCCATTTACATGTTATATAAACAAAACACACCCCAAAATCATCCTTATTGGGAAACCGGTCCCTTTATCCCCAGTTGGAGCCACCACACCAAATGGAAAAGGACTTGCTCTAAGGTCCGGACTAGGTGGTTTTCCCCCATGTTGTTGTAATGGAATTCCAAGGCCTCAACATTTTGGTGCTAGAAGGAGGGCCAATTGTGAATGGAAAGAAGATCTGATCAATATAAAAGTCAATCTAAGAGTCTCTCTCCCTCTAGGTCCCCTTAAACTTCTAGAATGTTAGCTAGATCTAAATCTTTAAGATCTGAAGTTGAACATCCCTCTCCTAAGTCTCCTAGTGAAACTCAACCAATACTATCTTCAGATTTTCATCAAAATTCCATAGAAGTTCAGTATTTGATAGAAAAGTTAGAGAGAGTATCCATTTCTGCTGAAAAGCATGAAACTTCTCAAACATCTAAGATTAGTATTTCAACTTCTTTACAACCTAGAAGAATATTAACTTGATCAGTAACTCAAAAGACAAGAATTCCTCCTTTTGAATTTCCCATCGATACTTCTCAAAGGAAGATAAAGAAGACTGAATAAGAGTCAATCACCAGCGAGGTCTTATCTAATAATCCACCCCATTCACCTCCATTTCCTCCACTCACTTCCACAACTTCCATTCCAACAATCATTGTTACTTTAACTAGTTCCAGTACTCAAACTACTACTCCTTCAACTAGTTCTAGCACTTAGCCCACCTCTTCTTCAACTCAAACTCAATCCATCACATCCACCCAAGGTCTAATGGTAGGCCAAGTATCTCCACCAAATTTACAACCATGGAACAATCCAAGAGCTGTAAAAATGCCTACTCCTCTTCATCCTCTCCCAAAATATCCTGAAATATGGTTACCTAAATTTAATTCTAATGATGATCTTCCAGCTAAAGAACACATTCATAATTACATGTTAGCCATTAATTTAAAGGAGGTGGTTGACGAAGATTGTGTTGTAATATTATTTCCATATACTCTCACAGGATCTGTAGGATCCTGGTATTTTTCATTACCTTCCTGCTTTATAACTAGCTGGAATATGTTCGAAGAAAATTTTTTAGCTAATTTTGGAGATGACAGAACCACTGCATCGCTCATCAACGATTTACCAAATCTAAAGGCTAAAAGAGGGGATAAAATAAAAGATTTTAATTCAAGATTTAATAAGTTACTCAATAAATTTTGTCTACATCAACTCCTGGTGCAGAAGTTCAAATTGAGTGGTATATTTCATCTCTCCCATCTAATATAGCATTTTTTGTTGATAGAGAAAAATTGCCTTCATTGGCAGAAAATATGAAGGAATATTTATTTGTAGAGAAACGCAAAATCGCTCTTGAAAAGAAGAATTCCCAAGAAGATAGGAAATCAAAGAAAGTATCCTTCAAATATTATTCAAAAAAGAAGCCATCCAAAGACCCTTTTTATGTTGAAGGCGTTCATAAATTTTTAAAGACTATGACAAATAAAATGGCAGATATCAAGAAACAAGTTGCTTAAAGTTCTAGTTCAAAAAAGACTTTCAGACCCTTCAAGAAAAATCTGTCTTCTAATTCTCAACTACCGAATATCATTCCTAATGCTGACTCTAATCAATATACAGATGAAGAGCAAACATAAGAAGAAGAAACTGAAGTAGAAGAGGAAGTTGAACTAAATGGAATGTGGGATTTTATCCTACCAAATGAGGAACAACAAGAATATTTCCCTATGAGTACAAGGAGCAAGAATACCACTGAAGAAGCGCAGCCAAATCAAAAACAGAAAAATTCAATGCATGCTAAAGATAAAATAGTAAGTAAAAAGTCTACATCTAAGACTACACAAACAAACCCTGCTACTTCAGATGTTCCACCCACATCAAAGACAATGGTAGTCTTTGACACCATTGAGTATAATGTAGTTGAAGATATGAAAAATTCCAGGGCCAACATTTCAATTCATGAACTTACTAAGCTAAAATAGCAGCAGAAGAATTTACTTAGAGATTTGAATGTAGTCTCTGCTTCAGCCTTACCTGCTCTAGTAGTATTCCAAGCTACTAATCAAATGGGTAAACCTCCTTATCCTTCTACTAAAATAGATGCGACATATTTGATCATGATATGTGATCGATCTATCTCTCTTACTCCCCCTTTTCTTTTAACCTATGAGATCTATAATAAAACCATCCATAATTGTTTAATAGACTCATGGGCTTCCTCTAATATCATGCCAAAATCAGTATGTGTTAAGTTGAACATAACTCCTGAGAGTTCTCATGTTCATATAGTACAACTTGATAGAACTAAAGTAGAGATTGTAGGAGAAATAAATTTTGTCTCTATAAGATTGTCATCAAACCCTAAGGTTGCCCAGATAATTGATATATTGGTGGCTGATATTCCTAAGTTTTACGGGTTAGTGTTAAGCAGAGAGTGGTCTGAAAATCTTCATGGATATTTTGCAATAGACTGGTGGCATATGTGGCTACCACACAATGGAAAGCCAAATCAAATCCAGGTAGACCGTGAAAAATTCATGAAGCATACAGTCACTGATATTGAAGGGATAAACGAGCCAGTAGCATTCAATAATAATATTATTGGAAATTACTCGACAGAATCATTTCTTGGAAATTTTAATGCTCAACCATCACCCTTTTTTGATAATGTAGTTATCTCTCAAATCGAGAATTTTTCCTAGAAAAACACTTCTAAATGTAAAAATTTTGTAGATAAACCAATAGTTAATTATTTATTTTGGATTCTTTATTTTGATGGCTCTAAATCAGAAGATGGTGCGAGAGATGGTAGTATTTTAATAAGCCCAGAAGGAGAAAAAACCATGTTAGCCTGTAGACTTGAATTCGATTGCACAAACAATATAGCAGAATATGAAGAACTAATCCAAGGTTTGTACAAAGTAATTGATCTCGACATCAAATATCTAAAATTCCTAGTAGATTTGGAAATCATTGTCAAACAAGTAAGAAATAGCATCTATTGTCATTATCAACATCTAAAGCATTACCAATCATTAGTCCAGGAATTGAATACTTATTTCTTAGCTTTCAATATTTCTTCTATACCCAAAATACAAAATGCTAGTGCAGATTTATTAGCTAATGTAGCATCGAAATTAATTCCATCTCAAGAATTTATTCTTGATAGATTTCCATTGAATTGATTTTTAGACCATTTGATCCTGACAATATTACCAACTGGAGAGTATTTAATAATGATTATGATATCATAAATTTCCTGACATCTGAAGGATATTATGATAATCAAATGCTAGATGAAAATGAACATGACACTCAGATAAAGGATGAATAAGATGAAAATCCAATTCCTAAGTCAATTGTCAAATTAGAAGACCTTTATGATCTAAAATATAGGTTTAAAAGAGTTACTAATTCGAAAACTCAAAGTTCAACCTTAATATTTGAGTTAGTAAATCTCGAAACAGATAATAAGCCACAAAATGTCGATTTAGGCCTCAGTCTATCTTCTAATGAAAGATTATCATTTGTCAAGTTATTAAGAACTTACAAAAGTTTTTTTTCTTGGGATTACATTGATCTTAAAACATATGACACTTTTGTTATTCAACACACTATTCCTATGATTTCAGAAGAAAAGCCTATACAACAAAAGTTGAGGAAAATTCACCCGAATCTTGAAAATCAAATCAAAACAGAGCTGAAAAAACTCCTCAAAGCAAATATTATCTTTCCAGTTAGACATTCTAAATGGGTTTCAAATTTGGTTTGTGTCAGGAAGAAAAATGGCGACATTAGGATTTGTATTGATTTTAGGAATTGAACAAAGCATGTCAGAAGGAAAATTTTCCATTACCAACCATGGAACAAGTGCTACAAACAGTAGTTGGTTCTAAACTTATGTCTTTTCTAGATGGATTCTCAGGATATAACCAAATCTTCATACATCCAGATGATAGATTAAAGACTACATTCAGAACTAAGTGGGGAACTTATGCCTATCAAAAGATGCCATTTGGGTTAATCAATGCATATGCCACTTTTCAAAGGGTCATGGACACAAATTTTAGAGGAATCATTAACAAATCAGTGGTTATTTATCTAGATGACATTACATTCTTTTATAGACAAGCAACCAATCATGCGAATGACCTAAAGCAAGTCTTTGAGCGATGTAAAAAGTATGGAATTTCATTAAACCCAAAGAAGTCATATTTTTTTTTAAATGAAGGAAAACTTTTAGGATTCATTATGTCTAAGAGAGGTATCTATATTGATCCTGAAAGAATTGAAGAGATTAAAATAAGGCCTTTTCCTCATAACAAGAAAGCTATGTAGTTGTTTCTTGGATAGATAAATTTTGTAAAATGATTTGTCCCTGACTTTTCGCAAATAGTTTTACCTTTGCAAACTGTGATTAAGAAAACTTCAGTCTTTAAGTGGGGACATAACGAAAGAGAAGCATTTGATTTAATCAAACAATCCATTATCAATGCTCCATTTCTGACTACCCCCAATTTTCTTAATCCTTTCACTTTATACACCTTCTCATTAGACACATCTTATGTTATTGTTCTCACACAGCTTAATGACCAACAAATTGAAGCACCAATATCATTTTTCAATTCCAATTTGCAAGGCGCAGAACTAAATTATTCATCTGTTGAGAAACAAGCATTTGTTTTCTTTAAAGCTATAAATAATTTTATGCCATTTCTCCTCAAAACTCACACCAAAATAATCGTTCCATTCTTTGCAGTGAGACAACTATTGATGCAAAGAGAATTAGGAGAGAAAAGGGCTAACTGGGTTATTGCTTTACAAGAATATGGTGTAGAAATTAGATCTTATAAAATTGTTAGAGGTCAAGGTTTTTACATAATGCTAACAGGAGCATCCCATTTATCATCAGAGGAATATTCAGGTAATAATGTGCAAATATCAGAGGTAAGCCTCAACGAGGTGCAATCTCAATACATTGATCTCAAGTTTTATTTGAAAAATGGATATGCCCCAACTCAACTCAGTTATAAAAAAAAATGTTCTTTGAGATTAAAGGCCAAGCAATATGAAATAATCAATGATGCATTGTTAGAAGAAACTTTTATTCTATGTTATTAAGATGCTTAGAGAAAACTGAAGCAGAGAAATTTTTGCAGGAACTCCATGATGGACCACCTGGAGGACATTTTGGAAGAAATACAACAACACATAAAATCGTGCATGCTGGTTACTATTGGCCAAAACTTTTCAAATATGCTCATGAATATGAAATAAAATGCAAAGTTTGTCAAAGTGCATCTGGAAGACAAAGGAAACCAAATTTCCCATTACAGCCAGTTAATATTGAACAACCATTTGAGCAATGGGGATTAGATATAATCAGTGAGATTTTTCCTAACTCTTATAAACAACATAAATATATTCTCACAGCTACAAATTATTTTACTAAATGGGTGGAGGCAATTCCACTAAAGGTAGCCAACTCTGAGAATATTACTGAGTTCATTGATTAATTTATCATAATTAGGTTTGGTTTACCCACTGCTGTAATGTTCGATAATGCATCTTATTTCTCAGGAGCTGCTATGATAGAATTTGAAATCAAAAGAGATTTTAAACTTAAATATACTACTAATTATTATCCGTAAGGAAATGGTTTAGAAGAATCCACAAATAAGAACCTTATTAGAATCATCAAACAAATTGTTTACCAAAACCAACGAAATTGGCACAAGTCATTAAATTTTCTCTTTGGGCAGACCGAATAACTCAAAAGGCCTCCATTTTCACTTCTCCATTTAATCTTGTTGATGGAAAAGAAGTTGTTCTTCCTACCAATGTATTTATTCCTTCTCTTGCCTTAGTTCAATTTATTGATGAATCCCCTTCTTATTCCTTGCTAGTAATACAATTTCAAATTCTTAAGCTTGAATAAGAAAGAGAAAAAGCTAAAGTTACTCATGCACATCATCAGCAGATAGTAAAAGCTTCATTTGATTAAACTTCGGTCACTCCGAAAAACTTTAAAATTGGTGGTCTAGTATTGAAATGGGACAAAGCACATGAGGAAAAAGGTAAACACACCAAATTTCAAAGACTATGGCTAGGTCAATTTAAAATGATTGAAGAAATACGCCCATCAACTTTTTTATTGCGAGATCTATCAGGCAAAAGAGATTATTTGCATGTCAATGGGAAGATTTTAAAGAAATAATTTTCATAGGAGATAACCCCTTCTATTCCCTGTATATTACTGTCTTTTCTTTTCCTTAGGAAAATAAAAGTTGCATAGTATTGATTTTTGGCTTTTCAAGTAAACATCTCAAAAAATATTTTTGATTTATCGCTTATAGAAATAAGAATTGTTAAGGAAACAATCGAAAGATTCGAATATAAAATAGATTATGTTTTACTGAAAGATGCAATTTCAATGAAATTGTTATTCTCTGATGAAATCTCATGTTTATAAAACATGATTACTCTTTTATCAGTCAAGAAAAGAATCTTTAACTTAGTAAAGACTCTTTTATCGTTAAGCAATCTTAAAACTCTTAAATTATCTTCCAGAATCCTCAAAAGGACCAATGATTCACCCCATCCGGAAAACTTATCAATTTTTAGAAAGTAATTCAAAAAATACGAAAAGGCTTAGAAGATAATAAGTCTCATCAAGAGACAACTTGATCAGTTTAATTACAACCAATGAATGGGATTGTCAATATTTGGTTACCAAGCCAAGACAATGGCTTTTAAGTAAACAAAATTACAATAGAAAATATCTACAGAAAAGAAAACAAGTTCCAAAAGAGATCAAGTATAAAATTGAACTTTTTTTTTTTTTAAATTATAAGAATCACTCAATGGGACAATGAATCATTGTTGGGTAACCCTGCCAAAAGCTTAAATTGCCTATTGGATCAGAGGCTCTACCTGTGATAAAAGAGTATATATTTATAAAGCTAATCTAAAAGATCCACCTTCTTCATCTTTTTTAACTTATTAAAGACTGATATAGGTACTCATACTTTTATTTTTAAAAAGGAATTCTTATGAATTGTAATTAAATGAGATTTTATTGCTTAGTGAAATGTTATTTATTGAATTTCATTCCTGCAACTATTTTTATTTCAAAAACGTTTTTAGAAATTTCAAAAACCTAATCAGAGATAGTTGGTTCTCCCAAGTGAATCGCCAATTGTTATACTTTACAACACCCCCCGTTTACTTTCACTAAATGGGGACCCTTTAAAATAAATAGAAATTTATAAGCTTGATTTCATCTTAGCCTAAGTCTAAAACTTTAGGAAATAAAGTTTTCATTCCCTTTTCGCTTTGATTTCTTAGCACTCATCGCAAATCGCATAACTTACAAGTGAATAAGTTAAAATATAATAAAGTGTTACGAGCTGCAATATGCGCTACAACCTTTTTTCGAGTCATAAAAAATTTCTGTTACAAATGCTTTAAACACTGCTTTAAAAAGAAATCGCATCGTGCCTTTTAAAAACAATCAACTTATGACAATTCGGTAAAGATTGCGATGAGTTGGACCTGACGAATTAATAAAATCAACAATCATAAAACTTCAAAGATCCAATAAAGTGCATCAGCATGATTCCTTAGCACACTTCGCATTTCACAGCAAATAACCAAATGTAGATTTTTATTACCATATGAAAATTGCGATCTGCGATTTGAGCAAATCGCATTTCGCGAAATTCATCGGTGACGGAAAACATAACTAATAGTAACGATTTAGATTTGCGATATGAGATATTGATACTTATTACTCAAATGTGAAAAATCATTCATATCTAATCAACCGGATATAAGATCTAACGTCTTAAATTGATAGACTAGACATATTACGTAAAGGTGTGTAAGAGATTTGATAGGAAGAATTATGGGTGATTAAGGACATTTAATGGGAGTAAGGTTCGAAAGATTGATATCTACTTCAATCGTGTTTTGAATGATTGAGCGCCAGATTTTTTATTATATCATTTTAACTCTATCCTTCTCTCCATTCATCTCAGATCTAATTTTGCTTTGTGTTATGCAGAATTATGTATTACGAATAAAACATTCTTCCCTAAATGTGGTGTGCATTTAGAAAAATAGATTAAAGACTTTGCGACTACTTTTCCTAACAGTAAATAGACATACATAATAGAATAAAAAACTTACTTGGAGTCCAAGCACTTCCTATTCTCCTTCTGTTGCTCTTGCTGTAGCTTCAAATCCAAGCTAGATCGCCAAAATATTTCCTGCAAGAATGAACACTAAACAACAAAGAGATTGCAATATACATATGGCTATTCAAGTTATTCAGTTAAATAAATGAAACATGAAACATATACATCAGATAAAAACTCATAATATGAAAGAGAGAAGCTTATGCAGATACATATGTGGTAAAGTAAGCAACAATCTTTATTAATGGATAGATGGGGAGGTTACAACCAGCAATTGTTTTGATGTCACCATCTCCAGCATCATCCCGGCCTCATCACAATGAACATCTCTCTAGCAGCATATCACTCAAATCAAATCCTCAATTGAAGTTCCACCAACATTTCTCTACTTAATTTACTCCTTCTCAAGCACTAGGATTTATGCTCAATTTATAGATGAGCTGAAGTTAGTTTCACAATCAATGATTTTCTAATAATAGGCAAGACATGTTCCCAAGCTCAGAGGTGTTGAATGGACAAATGGATTCAAATTTTGACACATATGCACTCTCCTAGAAGGCAGTAGCCATGTGGAGGTTCCAGAACAATGATAATTTCACTCCCAATTGACCAACACAACCTTGAGTGTCAGGAAGTGCTTTGCAGAGCACCCTTGAATGGAGGTGACTGCATATGCAAAGCAGTTAGCCCCTTGAGAGACTGCGTTGGTGAGCTCATAGGTGATATAACATGTACTTAAAATCTTGGAAACCTTGCAATGGAATTCATGGATGATTTGTTCTTGTTCTTTGACTTAGGGCATGCAAAAAATGAAATGATAGGGGATGATAGACCTTATTCATTGGTTCTGGGGATGATGTCTAGTTTAACCAGGTCATTTGGAATGGTTCCAAAATTGACCTATAACAGATTTCCCCATAAAGCATGAAGCCAGAATAATAATAACAATATTTTTTGAATGATATGCTTTACATTGTGATGGGCTGGGGCTGAAGCGGAGTAGCGACCTGCATCAATCTTGCAATAAATTACATCATGATATATCCTCTTGATCATGAATTGTTGAGGGAAGACATTCCCATGCTCAACACATAAACTATATAATAACATGTACATAGTGTATAAAGTCGTCTACATTGGAATGTTGCCCAATAAAAACATGCCTACATATATAGGCCCATGTTCGAATGACGATCTGTATGTAAGGTTACCATACAGATGATCTGTATAACAATCCCGAAATCGTAGCCCGGATGGCTGAAAATAGATCCGGGGTCTTCTTATCTCATTCACTTGATCGTTCGGGTACAAGTCTAGCCATGCGAATATATGATTTGTAGTCAAACATGATAAGACATCGTTTGATCACCAGCCAATGATGTGAGTTGTTAACAAACGCAAGAGAACCACCATTAATGTTAATGGCCCTCAAGGTACTGCAGTACATTTCGTAAGGCGTGAATAGTTGATTTGATGTCGAACGCCAAATAAAATATTTTGGTCAAAAGTCTGAAAGCAAGGATCATTTCGATGCTATAACAAGCCTCATGGTACTGGAATATGATGTTTCTAAGTGAACTTCCTGGATAATGATTTGTCTTCGATAGGAAGTCACTTTATTGTGAAACGGGAGTTACTGATTTCGAAGACAAAGGTATGACTTGATATAGCAATGTTCAGGGATGAATGTCATGAGAATGAAGGTTTATGAGTATTGCAAAAGGATGAGTATTCATTGGATGACTTCTCTTGAATATATCATTGACACTGAGATGAGTTAGCAGCATTGACCCAAAACCAAAGTGAAGGTATGATGAACCATAGGTATGAATGAATTGTAAAGAATATTACCCAACCCAAACAGTCATAGTGATGGATTGAAGTGTCATATTCAAGAGCGACTTGCTACCGTAAAAATTTCTGTTCACTTTCCCAAATTTTCCCTGGTCATTTGTCGACCAGTATCTCTTTATTTTTTAACAAGCTTGAGGAGGATAACATTTTCTTGATCTATAATTCAACCCTTCGAGGGAATAATATATTGCTATTTAATAATTTAACGAGTCTAGCAAGGAATGAAACTCGATACTTTCCATGATCGACAAGCCCGTCGCTATTTTATGTTTTAACGAGCCTAACGCCAGTGACAGCCCGGTCCTTTTTCATATTTAGAGAATTTGAAAAAGAGGACGAAAGAAAACTCCATAAGTACTTTTTCGTAAAGTTGTCATTTAGATCCGAAAAAGTGTAAAATAATATCTAAGAGAACCTCTTAGCCATGTTTGACTAAGGCATTCCTTTTTCGTAAATAATCTATCTCAGTCCGGAAAAGGGTTAAACTTATATTTATTAGATATCAATTCATTTACTTTTATGAGCTCGAAAAGACAAGTGCTCGGCAATATTTCACATTATTGGAGTCTGAAAAGAGCTAAAAGAAGACTCCAGGGGTTCCTTTGTCACGGTTATCAAAGCTCGAAAAAGAGATAAAAGTGCGCTTCAAGTCCTTTTTGGTTTTTAACAAAGCTCGAAAAATAAGGATAAAAGTATGTTTTGTAGTCAAATCATTCTTGAAATAAATATGCACGACTAATCTGCTCATCAGTTGTAAAACCTATTCAAAACAACATCAAATGGATTAAAAATACATATTTCATGATAAAAATATAATAAAACCATAGTCACAACAATAAATATGATTTGAAAATAATCAAATGACTAATTAAAAGAGTTTTACTATTCATTTTTACCATTCAAAAGTTACCATTTGCATTTTGGAGCTCTGAACCTGTTTTTTCCCCCGAACTTCAGTTGTTGATTGTGATCAATTCTGTGGATAGTTTTCATTGTCGTTTGATCCAAGTTAGTGCCATGAACCCTCTCTTTCTTTCAGCAGTCAATTCATTTCCTTTTATTGCAAATTTTTAGAGATTTGGGCTTCTTAGGGTAAATTATTTTTCAAAAGAGCGCAACGTACCCTTGAGCATCAAAAATTGTGTTGTGGAGCACCTAAATTGAAGCCTAGGTGCATATGCAACGCACTATCCATTGTTCAAGACTACGTTGGGCGCAATTCTCACTTTTTATTCTTGCAATGTACCCGAGACTTGTCTAATTTTTTTCATGAAAAGGAGTCTAATGGGTCTTATGGCTATGTTTCAGGATTTCATCGGACTAGAATGATGGTTACTTGGGGAAAAAGAGAGCATGAAGAACAAAATATGGTTGCCCTAAATGATCCGGGTACAGTAAGATCTTTAAGATATTGTGGCTTGTTAAAGTACTTCCACTTGTCAGGGATGAGGAAAAAAATAGAACTCTTGGAGTTCTTAGTTCAAGAATAAATATAGCTATCGAGGCATTTCACATTAGGAACAAATTGGTTCCTATTACAGTGGAGGATGTATACTTTTTTACAGGCTTGTCGAGGAGAGGATTTCCTATTTCTCTCTAAGGGTCTGCTCTCGGAGGAGAGACTGTGAGAGATTATGTTTTGCAGTATTGCTATCCAGGGGCGGAGCTAAGCAAGGATGGGAAAATAAACATTTGTGACGTTTGAGATTTTCCTTTGAGAACCATTCTTTTCACGATCGCAAAAATTTCTAGCACCGTTAGACTACATGTAGAAAATAGATCATATATGCAGTATGCGCTAGAGTACATGGAGCCAATAGTCTTCAACTAGTCTGAAGCTATACTTTCTCAGATAAAAGAACAACTGAACAAGGCAAAGGGAGGAAGGAAGAAAAACTTCAGTTATGGTTCGATCCTCATTTCATTTGCCTTAGAGCGGATTTCACTGATGCAGCCTCAACACGTGACACTGGGTGTGTCTAACTCTAGAGATCCGCGGATGTAGAGATGGATAGAACTAATGGCTAGACATGCAGGCCAATTTTCCATTGTTTTCTTGACTACATTCTTCACTTGGTTCAGGCGATAGGTCGTTGCCATCGATGAGTATGCATACGCAGTTGTTGATTTTCGAGGAGATCCAGACTTTGCTTTACTAGAAGGCACTGAGTGGGGTGCAATAGGTATGAATGTTTTGACAATGTTTTTTATTTTTCTAAGGTTTATACAATGTTTTTGTATTTTGATATTTCCCAAGACTAAACTAAAGTTTTAATGTAATGCAGATGTTGGTCGAGTTCAACTAGTGGAGGAACGAGAGCATGGGGCGGATGAGCCAGCAGAGAGGGTTGTCGGGAGGGCAGTCCTTCAGGATCTAGACATGGTTAAGAATCTGTCTGAACTTCGGCATCACATAGAGGGGTTGAACTTCGGGATTTAGGATTTCCAGATCGAAGAGTTACCCATGCGACTGTAGCATCACACTATAGGAATTCCTAACCGTTGGATGTGGTTACTGCGTAGGATAGCTAGATCTATAGCATGTTACCATGAGCATCACTAGTTTACTTTTGACATGTTGCATACATTTTGAGGTCAAATGACCAATGTGTCTTGGGAACCTATAACTATCTATCTATTTGATTTCAGTGTTTTTCTATGTTTATTTCACAATCCTATTCAATTATGTGAATGTTTCTTTACATGTGTTGCAAATGTCTTTCTAAAACACGATTAGCTAAAGAATCTGTCAATGTGTTCAAGTTTCTGGAAATGTGTTGACATTGAATAAAATCAAAGTGTCTTTCCAAAATTCAAACTCTTAGGAACAAACGATGTGGTGTTGGATTTCTAACAGTATAAACACTAGTAAGTTGTAATACCACAAGTTGTGAGTGTAACCTTATGATGATGTGGTTAATACCAAATTAAATGGCATCAAAGAGAAGTTCGATCAATGTGCTATACTCAGCGATATTGTTTGTCGATATACTAATAAAAATCCCTTGAAAACTCACTGACTCATCGTTCGCAGAAAAAATGGCCCACACTGCAGAAGATAGATTATGTGTACTACAACTAGCACCATCAGCATATCCAATAAATGGTTCCAAATATTCAAAAATCTGCGATGAAATGTAAATTGGATTACTAACGTCAAGAAAACTCTAAAAAACAAACTAAGACAGTGAATGCAAATCAACAACATATATATACAATATAATACAAAAAATCACTACGCTCATGATTAAGCATAGTAACGTTTCAGATACAACCCATTTTTGGGTTGCGCCAACGGAATTCCATAGTAATCCACCAACTCATAGGCACCCTTTAGCAAGAACTCTTTTGACAATATAGGGGCCATGCCATAATGGCTCATATTTCCCTGTACCTATTACATCAGATTCTTGATCATAAAGAAGGACCAAGTTGCCCTATGAGAAAATGCGAGGCTGGACATTTTTGTCGTATTGCGCCTTTATACATCTCTTATGCGCTTCTTTGGCCAATTGGGCTTCATGACGCATTTCATCAAGATGGATGAGGTTAAAAATACACGCTTCTTCTTCTGAGGTGTCAAGTAACAAGTGGATTGCGAGTTTTAACGATGGTATTTCACATTAGATTGGAAAGATAGCTTCCAGAACATATACCAATTGAAAGGGGGTAAATTCGGTTGTGTTTCTCATCGAGGTTCAGTACACCCACAAGGCCGAGTACAAGATCAAATGCTAGTTTTTTTTACAAACTCCTATCATTTGTTGAAGCATATGTTTAAGAATATTGTTGATAGCCTCAACTTGTCCATTTGATTGTGGATAATAAGGAGTAGAATTATCATGTGATAATCCTAACTTGGCAGTCAATTCGTTCATCATTTGGTTGCGAAAATGCTTCCCATGATATATAACTATAGCCTGTGGGACCCCAAACCGTGCAATAACATGATTAAAGAAAAACAATGCAGTTGTTTGTCCTGTGTTGTTGAATGTAGGCATCGCTTCAGCCCATTTGGTAAATTAGTCTACTGCGACAATAATATAACCATTCCCCCTGGACGAACGAGGGTTATAGGTCATGATCTCGATACCCCATTTCGAAAATGGTCCTACAGAGACAACATGATGCTTTGGCGCTGGAATTTTGTGGATTTTACGATAAAAAATCTGGCACGGATGACAACTTCTAACCGCTAGGATGCAGTCGTGAAATATGGTAGGCCAAAAGTAATCGGTGCGAAGTATCTTCTATGTGGTAGTGTATCCAGAAAAATTTCCACCACAAGCCCCAGCATGAAAATCATTTAAAAAAATTTCAGCCTCCTCATGAGTGAGGCACCTTCTTAAAATTGTATTGACACCATGACGATAAAGTGTATCGCCGAAGATCAAATAATCTTTGGCTTGGTATCAAATACGTCGCTGGTCAGAGTGAGAGGTATTAAGCTGAAAATTTTGAGTCTGGAGATAAATTATAAAATCCCCATACCAAGGATTAGATGATCCGATCAGAAACAGAGTCTCATCAGGAATTGATGGTTTTGACGTAGTAGCAAGACTATCAGAGGGAAGGTCACAGAGAAGCTCAGCCAAAACTAAAGACTTATTGACTTGGATTTGATGAATTCCAAATCAAATTCCTACAAAATGACAATCCATTTTGAATATTTTCCCCCCATCATTTGATGTGATAAGATATAAGTCATGGGGTTCCAATCCGAAATTACGATGGTCTTTCGGAACAGGATATAGTGGCAAAATATTTGGAAAGCTTGAACAGCTGCCAAGGCAAGCTTTTCTATGTATGAATACTTAACTTCTGTATCATTGAGATTACGACTCAAATAATAGATCAAATGTTCTATCCCATTTTCTACTTGGACCAATACCATAGAAATGGTCGTATCAGTTGTGACGATATATAATAAATATTCACTCTGATAATTGTGGGGATACATTAATGACACCTGGACAAGAGTATCCCTTACAGTATCAAAAGAATCTTGTGCAACTTGGTCCCAATGGAAGGGAACCCCTTTTTTCATTAGCCGAGTAAATCCTTCAACCATTTCGGCGTAGTTGGGTATGAACCTCATTAGGAAGTTAGCCTTTCCTTGAAGTTTCTATATCTGAAGTGAATTTTGTGGTGCAGGAAAATCAAGATTGGCCTGAACCTTCAATGGGTCGATTTGAATTCCTTCTTTTGAGACAAAAAATCCAAGCAAACGACCAGAACCAACACAAAACACACATTTATGTGGATTGAGGTGTATTTTTTAGTGTCGACGGCATAAGAAGATGGCTCTCAAATGCATCATGTGATCAATATGATTTCATAAATGCATGGGTAAATCATCTAGATAGGGTTGAACAATGTGCTTGATGTCATTGAAAGCATAATCCATTGCTCTCTGAAAATTTTCCCCAGCGTTCTTTAAACCAAACAGTAGTTTCCTATAAGTGAATGTGCCCCAGGGACAGATGAATGTTGTCATATGTTGATCCTCTGGGCAGATATTGATTTGATTATAACCAGAAAATCCATCCATGAATGAAAATATTTCACATCCAGCACAATCGTCAATAATCTGGTCGATAAAGGGAGTAGGACAGTTGTATTTTGGACAAGCAAGATTGACATCCCGATAATCGACGCACACTCTAATGGTTCCTTGTTTTTTCATGACAAGAACGATGTTGAAAACCCACTCAGTTAGCAGAACAAGTTAAATGAAACCAACACGCAAAAGTTTCTCAACTTCTGCTTTAATGGCAGCGACCTTTTTTAGATGAACAGGATGAAGGCGTTGACGTACTGGCTTGACATCGGGATACATATTAATAGTGTGTTAAAAAATACTAGTATCTATGCCTGGCATTTCCTCGTAAGACCAAGCAAATACATCACATAATTCATGAAAAAGAGAGTGATATATTTCAAGTTCTGATGGAGAACAAGATACACCGACATGAATGTTTTCTACAACACCAGGTTTGGTCGAAATATCGATAGAAATGGTTTCTTCAATATTTGACAAATTTCGCTCAGAATCGATTGCATTAATAGGTAAAGAATTCGAAAAGAAATTTTTGATCGATGGGTGATATAGTTCACTAAGATTATTTTCTTCATAATCAAGAAGATGGGAATGATGATGATAATCTTCCCATGGTTCTCCTTCTCACATCATGGTTTTCAAAATATTCTCATCTGTCAAGAAAGTTGAGGAAAAAGGATCAGATGGAGTACCAAAATCTAAGGAAAGATCAACCCAAACAACTGGTGACGCTGATTTCGAATTTGCCGCCCAAGCCAGATAAATTGATTGTTATGCCAGCTCAATAGGGCTAGGCGGCAGAAACTCATCCCACAAAACAATTTCAGAATCACCAGTACTCTCCCTTAAGCCAGATGGAGTGGAAGAGATCATGTAGCAGGTCTCTATACTTGCAATTTCTGTCGACGTCATAGGTGGCGGTAATGTAAAGGTTCCTATGAGAGTGGAATCCTTTAAGAGTCCTACATCAATGTTCTGAAGTGCTAGTTGGGGCACATGAACGAACATAACACTTCTAGTTACCTGTGAAGTGGAGGCAAAGAAGGATAGCTGATTGATGACTGTGATGGCACCTTTATATGGAAAGGCGATCATTCTAAAATATGTAGAAATAATTGCAGTCATAGCATATACCCATGGCCTTCCAAGTAGAATATTGTAGTCAAGGGGTCCGTCAAAAACCTCGACATCAAAATTTACTTTTTTTCCCCCTAGTTCTACATGCAGGTTATTGATAATACTGCAAGGCCTATATGTACATCCGTCAAGATTGAGATAGGCATGGAGAATCAAGTGACTTCCAACAGTTTAGAAACATAATGCACATAGATTCTCCCTCATCAATAATAGTACAATGAACAAGGTGATTGAGAACATTTCCTTGTATGGAGAATGCCAATTCTGCTAGTAATTGTGGCACATAGCCCGCATGATTAAAGACTACGAGATTAGAATCAGTTGGATCAGTTCCACCAATTGCCGACAATAAAGTCTATTTCTCGGAGGGAAAATTTTGTAATACCGCAAGAGTTGACATAGTTGAAGGGGATTGAACCAAATCTTCAACTATATTATAATTTTAAGCAGCTCTTGCTCGAGGATTGTATGTCAATTTATGAATGACTCCCTTTAGTGGCTTAATCGTCAATTCAAGAATAACAGTAGGCAGTACTAATTCCGTAGAAGGATTCATGGTCGAGGTAGTAGGTTGATAAGTGGCCTGACTACCGTAATATATATTATGCGTTGACACCAAAATATTTGCTGAAGGTTTTGTGACAAATACCACAAGCACTTAGGAACTAGAAGCTAGATTCGTAGCAACCAGATTTGTGTCTAGATTCAAAAACGGATCTATCAACACAGCTGACGCATGTGAATTCTTAACCATTTTTGAGACTTCAACGTGGTGAGGACAATCCCGAACAAAGTGTTCCTCATCACAGATTATGCATGGATAACGAGGTTTCCTATTTCCATACTATTGGTCAGATGATCTTTCCTGCGGGTTAGAAGTTTTCTTTTTCTTAGATTTCCATTTTTTCTTACCTCTGGGTTGCTTGTCACTTTTGCCTTTGTCAAATGACATGACATTGATTTCAGAAGAAGGTGCAGGATCAAATGCAGTAGTATGATGTGTGCTTGCAATACCAATCAAACCGTCTCTGGCATGAGAGTCCTTTAATTGAGGAGGAACAATGAAATTTTATCACGGCGCGTTAGGAATTTTTTCATAGAGCGTGCCAAACTAAGTATAAATCAAGTCTAAATTTTGAGCACGAACAATGACCTACTCTTCAGTGATGACACCACCCTTAGCCACATCCTCAATTACAGATGGTAACAGGGACTTACTGAACCACTCAGCAAGGAGTTGATCAGGAACAAATGTCTTAACCATTCTACGATGACGATGCCAATCATGAATATGATCAGAAATGTGAGTAGCATTAGTCTGTTTAAAATTATTCAGGAGTTATGTTCCAATTTCATATCATATGGGTAATTGGAAGCGAGTTAAAAAGATAGTAGCTAGGGCAATAAAATTATCAAAAGAAGCTCTAGGTAACTTAATGTACCATTTTACAGTCGGACCAGTGACCGTACGCTGGAAAAGACGTAGCCGAACAGAATCATCATTCAGGGAGTTTGATGAACACCAAAAATGATAAGTCATAATATGAGTCAACGGGTCTTTCCCAGGGTTTCCATTGAACTTAGGATATCTGAGAGTAATTTATGGGGTATCACCAGCCACTAAGGAGCATAGTTGATAGGATCATTGGTGAGCCGATTTAAATCTGGTAACTCTAAAGTTGCCAAAAAGGGAAACTGTCGATTAAGGTCAGGTTTAGCATAGCCAGGGTATGATGGAATTTCTTGAGCAACAGGCCTTTGAGCACCAGCATAAGGAATCTGCTGCTGGTAACCCATATAGGGGTTATTTTGATGGGCAAATGCTTGAGTATCATGTTGACCAAAACCTTGGTACGATACTTGTTGAAATGAATGTTGAGGCATTTGCAGCTGAGGCTCCCGAGGGGTTTGTCCACCAATGTTATAACTCAAATTAGGATAACTTGGATTCGGTTGAGGATAGGTATAACTTGGTTGTGGCTGCGACATCCCAAAATATGGTAATGCAGCATGTGAATAAATGATTCCAGGTACAGGTTGTTGTTGTAAATTAACTAGAGGAATTGGAATCTGAGGACCTAATACTTGAGGGTACTGGGTTGATGGACCAGCCTAAAAGGGTTGTTGTACAATAGTTTGATTCTATAACAAGGGTAAATATGTATTAACAAGTGGAATTGATGTGGGTGAAACAGGTTGAACCGGTTGATACGAGTGTACAACCGTTTGTGGTTGGATAGGCAAAGTGGGCTGCCATTGACAAACATTCATTTTGACATTAGGTTGACCAAAAAATGACGGAGTACTATCAAATTCGGTGACCAAAGGTTTCCCCCCGGCATGAGGAGGGTAATAAGATGAAAAATATTGTTCTCCAAATGTAGGGAGTCCAGTTGATATGGTATTGGAAGGAATAGACCCACAGGACCAGCTTGATATTGCCCTGAGGATTTGTATAAAGAATCAATTTGCTCAGTACTCACTATAGGTTTACCAGTTAGAATATCGGATGATGACATTGGTGAAGTCCATGGATTTGAAGATGCACCAAAGAAAATTCCAGATAAATATTTATAACATGATCGGACCAAAGGGCCACCATGAAAATATGACTCTGGTGAAGTTGTGAACATGGACAGTGTAACAAGAGCAGGTGCTGATGCAATTGGAACAGATGGTCCAACTGAAGATGTTGGTTTAGGCATGGTTACTTGACCAAATGTATACCCTTTTAAATCTACGAGATTTTGAATAGGAACAAGATCAACAAAAGCAAAGGATGGTGATTGAGGAAAATACTCGTACAGGTAAAGATCTTCCCCAAAATGGGTTGGAGTTAAAGGTGTCTCATCTTGTGGGATTTCTTCAATTGAAATTAAACCGGGTGGAAGGATTCCGTTGTTAGGCCCAAAGTATATTTCAGGAGGTTTACTGCGCAATATGGGAGACTCAATGGCTACAATAGAATGTGGTATGACCGATACAGGAACAAATTTTGGTCGTTCGAATTCGGGATGCAGATGTTCTGGCAAAAAAGAGACAAGATCTGGATCAACTTCCAGTTGAACAACGTCGGGTTTGGGAGGTATGGTCTCACTGATTGGATGGATTGTGACCACGGGTAGATGTGAGGACTCTATATCGACAACAATAGATGAACCAGGATGTGTAGAAACAACTTGTGCCAACTCTGGTATATGGGAATATGATGCTTCACCGAAGGTACTGATAGTATTGATTTCGGTAGAACAGTGTCGCCTTCGCCAACCAAAAGTGACTTCCACTAGTAAAGGTGGTTTCAATGCAATTCTATGCGAACAACGGGAAAGGGATTTTCTTCTTCCATGATGACTAATTTATTTTATGACCAAAAATAAATAAACAAAATAAAAGGGTAATGCTAGGAAAAAGGTTTACCAAGAAACTGTGAACTGCAGAATACCTCCTGGCAAACCAAGAAGTACGATCAGGCAATCTCCCCGAATGTTGTGTTCGGTGTATCACAATTTACAAGGCAGCCAACTCGGTTCACTACGGATGGAGAGCAACCTAAAGCTTTCTTCCCAAATATACCCGAAGGTATGTGGAGGCCCAAGTTCGTATTAGCGTTGTCTGATGCGAAACTGCACAGTGAGAGCACCCCTTTATACTTTTCGTACTATAACACTGCCCAATATACTCGAAGGTACGTTGACAAGCTACGATGTACTTACGTACATGGAGTGAGGTATCACACTCGGAATGTATCGCAGAAAATTAATGACAGCTGATATGTTTTACGATGCCCAAACACGTCTCTAGCCTAGACCTTCTAAATGTTATCATTATGGTTCCAATGCTTTGTTAGGTAAATTGATGTAAATTTTAAGTTGATCTTGTTTATCAATTTGAATTTCAAGGTTCACCGCAATTATGTAATGGAAATTCCTAAAATGAAAAATAAAATGATAAGTAAGGTTTTCACTTTTAGCTTTTTGAATGAAAATCTTAGCTACTAAAGGGAAAGAACAATCAGTTTTGAGAGCAAACAACAAAGAGCACAAACTAATATGCATCTTTCCTAATTGTTCCTATGCAAAACACACAATCCACTATATGCAAAGGCATGTTTTTCTTTTCAGTCCCCTTAATGTGAATGCAAAAAGGAAATTACATGCATCAAATCAACAAAAACAATGCATTTTTATTTGAGAAACGATGAATTGAACAACAATTTCTCTTTTAGGAAAAACGAAGAATGGAACTACAATTTCTCCTATAGGAAATGAAGAATTTAATGAAAATTTCCTTTACAAAATAAAATGGATCTAATGTAGAAATAAAAATAATTTGAAATTGATTTTCCAATGATAAAGAAAAGCACTTTAAAGAGACATTGAACAAACTTTCTTTTCAAAGGAGGAATATTCAGGTAAAGTCACTAGTCTCTATGAGGCATCAAACAGTTGAAGACACAACAAACAAAAGGTTGAAAGCAATGGAAATGACAAATTCAAAGAGAATTTTATTGGCTTAGGGGGAAACGCAGTCTCTAAGGAGAGACAATGCATTGCAAAGCACCCCTGAGTGGGAGACAATGCTATGCAAAGCACTGTGTCTTGACCAACAGTGTGTTGGGTGCAATAGAGAACAAAAAACTCAGACTATTGACACACTTCTAATGCAATTCTTAGTTTCAAAAGTCTAATCTTTAAGAGAAGATGCTACTGGGTAGATAAATAGAGGCAAACACACCAAGGATGAAGGGTGAAATCCCCAGTGGAGTCGCCAATTTGTTATGTGGAATTATGTATTAGGAATAAAACATTCTTCCGTAAATGTGGTGTGCATTTAGAAGAACAGATTAAACACTTTGCAACTACTTTTCCTAATAGTAAATAGACACATAGAATAGATTAAGAAACTTACTTGGAGTCCAAGCGCTTCCTATTCTCCTTCTGTTGCTCTTGCTGTAGCTTCAAATCCAAGCTAGATCGCCAAAATATTTCTTGCAAGAATGAACACTAAACAGAAAAGAGATTGCAATATACAGATGGCTATTCAATTTATTTAGTTAAATCAATGAAACACGAAACATATACATCATATAAGAACTCATAATATGAAAGAGAGAAGCTTATACAAATACATATGTGGGAAAGTAAGCAGAAATCTTTATTAATAGATAGAAGGGGAGGTTACAACTAGCGATTGATTTGATGTCACCATCTCCAACATCATCCCAGCCTCATCACAATGAACATCTCTCCATCAGCATATCACTCAAGTCAAATCCTCAATTGAAATTCCACCAACATTTTTCTAATCAATTTCCTCCTTCTCAAGCACTAGGATCTGTGCTCAATTTATAGATGAGATGAAGGCAGTTTCACAATCAATGACTTTCTAATAATAGGAAATACATGTTCCCAAGCTCATAGGTGTTTAATGGACATATGGATTTTAAGTTAGACAGATATACACTCTTCTAGAAGGCACTGTCCATGTGGAGATTCCAAAACAATGAGAATTTCGCTCCCAATTGACCGACACACCCTTGAGTGTCGGGAAGTGCTTTGGAGAGCACCCTTGAATGGAGGTGCCTGCATATGCAAAGCAGTTAGCCCATTGAGAGACTGCGTTGGTGAGCTCATAGGTGATATAACATGTACTTCAAATCTTGGAAACCTTGCAATGGAAGTCATGGATGATTTTTTCTTGTTCTTTGACTTAGGGCATGTAGCAACTGAAATGATAGGGGATGATAGACCCTATTCATTGGTTCTGGGGATGATGTCCAGTTTATAAAGTTCATTGGTAATGGTGCCCAAATTGACCTATAACACTTTATTCACTTGAATTCAAGAAACTGCCTATCGTAGAAAGGATAACTGGAATGACCAAGAAAGGCAAGGAAATTTCCAAAACATCAGTTGTTGAAGAATCAGAAATGTCTCCATTATTCTTAGATACGACTTGCAACAAGGATTGTGGCAGTTCCTCATGGGAGGCAATGTACCAATTCTTCAAGGATGAACAGCCAAGGGTAATAGTCAAAATTTCTACAGCAGACGGGTCAGTTTCCTCAGACCCGTCTAATTTCGATGTTGCATGCTCATTTCTTCACAAAGTAGCAATGAGGCTGAATATTCTCCCCTACACAGATATGGTAAAGTGGGTAATTTACCACCTTAACATAACAGATAGGAATTTTAAGAATTCAAAGCTGGAGAATATTGGTTCAGTCATGGCAGAATATTTGAGGACAATGTACCACTTACCTATACCACAATAGAATTATGACAAAGCTTTTGTCCATAGCTTTATAAAGAAACATACAGACTTGATGAAAGTTATAAAGGGATGGAAGGATGACCAAGGCAAGCTAAATTACCCTGATAGCACAATTACCCTCCCCTTATTGCTATGTTTCTAGAATGTTATGTAGACTGTTTGTAAAGCCATATTCTACTAGGTTTTCCATAGACTCGGTCCTGTTAATTGACACAATCGTCAATTCTTCAATTATGAATTGGGCGAATATCTTGTCTGATAATTTGGCCAGAAATATCATGGATTATAGAAATAAAATAAGTGTTTCCTCTAGGGAAATACCCCCCTTTTACATGATTGCTTATGTTATGGACGCAATTTTCTTTTGTTCAATTTTTCCTACCATGGGATGGAAATGGACAACCCAAGACTCCACTCTAATCCATATTTACCACAAAGCCCTTTTGGAGTCTGATTTTAATTTACACTATTATAAAATTCAATGGAGTCATGTTACATATGCATCAGATTATATTTAATGAGAAATCCCCTAGGATTTCCAAAGAAGCTAGTACAAACATTTTTCCCGTTGCCAGATGATTTTCCGAAGAGAATTTCACATATTTCTGGGTTTTCAGGAGTTATGCTTCTCCCCACATCTTGCCCTATTATGTTCCGGACAAGTTACTTGTTAGGGAAATTGCTTACCAACTTGTAGTAAGTGGTATTTCTAAGCAACTCGAAGATGCCAAGAAGGCCATTTGGCCTAATTTCCCTTTGTAGTGCGGTACTTTTGCACTTCTTGATATTGGTCATACATTCATGGAAGTTTCAAATATTACTTTATTAAATTTGGATGTAATGCCAAAGAGGTCATACGACCCCAATGATGTGATTAATAATTTCACCATAGAGCCGAAATTGAAACCTTTTTCTGAAAGAGATAGATATGTTTGATGATTTCTTTCAAGGAATTGAGAAGTTCACAGATGTACTAAAAAATGCATCTATTTAGCTCAATCAAAATGAATTTAAAGCTTTCCAAAAATATAGAAATAAGAGATTGGAAAGAATTCCTTTAGATTTATTGTTTATTGAAGATGTCAACAGACCAAATCTAAGCATTAGCCTGGATAATGAAGTCAAAGAGATATATGAAGATGAATCCCAAGAGAAATCTAATCATGATTCAGGGAAATCACAACATAATTCTCATACTTCAGATCACTCTAATAATGAATCCAAAAATAGGAATGAGAGCCCAGACAAAGTAATTGATAAATTCATCAAATGGATTGAAATTAAAGTTGAAAAAGGAATTGATGGAGTTGGATCATCTTCTCAATAAATTCAGCATATCCAAAATACACATGATTAGGCAGAAAAATCTCAGCCAAAATATTTGAAGAATGAATGGGAAATTTTTTCCAAGGCACTGCAAACACCACAACCAAATCCTAATACTGATCAATCTACCAGTTTTCAAATGCCAGAGCATTCTCAGAAATTAATGGAAACTGTAATTCCACTACAGCAGGTACCTGAAGTTCATGATCAAGAGATCATTCTGGCCTACCCTACAGAGCAGATTGTTTTACAGATTGAAGAAATACCCTCACTTGATGTCTTCTACAGTCCTAATCGTAAGGTTGTAGTTAAGAGAAGAAAGAGGAGAAGAATGGATGATACAATTTCAACCCTTACAAATGAATATGTTGAAGTTCAATGGAAGGATCCTCTAGCCAATCCTACTGAACATTTAACCAAGCTATCACAGTTTGCAGGGGCATATGCTACTGCCACTATTGACAAGGCTATTGAAGTTCAATTGCTACTGAAGCAAACAGAAGACAAACTAAAAGAGTTAGAGAGGCTATTAGAGAAAGAAATTTTAACTCCAGAAGGCAGATGGAATTGAAAATGTCTCAATTTCAAAAGGATTTTGAAATATTAACTTTGCAGCATCATGTGCAACTTACAGAAAAGGAAACGCAACTTGAAGCAGCAATGAACAAATTCAAAAGCCAGCCTCGGGTAGAGAAATTCATAAAATAATCACTGGAAATGAATGCAAATCTAAAGTAGCAACAAGAACTAGTTTGTCAACAAGCTTCAATCACCAACTCATACTGTGATTCAAGTAAAATCCTCATACAACAAGTGGCTAACAAGAAACTTGAGTGTGAGAAAATTGAAAAGAATATTAATGATTTCATTCAGTGACAAGCATCTAACTTAGGAAAGAAATTTGATCTACCTCAGATAGATAAATTTCACAAGGAAAATTTATTTAAGGATTGGGAAGTACAGCTAAGTCAAGCAGAGAAGGCAGCAGAAAAGGCATCAAGGTTAACAAATGAAATTACTAAATCTGTTAATGAACAGTTATTGAAAGCTGAGCTTATTAAAGAATCCACAACTGAAGTGCTCTAAGAACTCAAGTCATTAGAAGCATAGTCGAAACAAAGGACAAAGAAGCGGGAAGAAATGATTTAAAAAGTAAATAAGTTTGATCTAGAAAATTACTGGAATTTTCAGATCAAACCTTATCATCAGTGCATCACTCTTCAGTCGTTAACCGATTCAACAAATAAGTCGCAGCCAGCAATTTCGAATGCAATATTCAAAGGCCAGATCAGATTAGGAATTTCGGAGCCAGCTCAGCTTAAACCTATGGTGGATATTTGTCAGCTTCGAGATCAAATGCACAAAGAGGATTAGAAGACATAGTTATGTTGTTACTTCATTTTCCTAAATTTTAGTTTAAGTTTTCTTTTTACGAGGATGGTTGTTTGAAACCTCCTCTATTTATTATGTAATAATCTATTTTTAAACATATTGTAGTTTAGTATTTAAACCCTTCTCGTGCATTTAGAGAAGAGTCGAGAAATTTTTCAAAAACTTTTGCAAAGAATGCACTTCTGTAAGTTTGTAAATGCTTTGATGGATTAATGGAATGATATATGTTATCTTTTGACATTTTAAGCTGTTTAACTGATGTTGCACTATTGTACTCTTTAAATTTCTTGAAAGTGAAGAGGAGAAGAAAACTATTGTCAGTTTATATGAGTATGACTTCGTATATATGGTACTTCTACACGTTATATTAAGTTTTTCTTTCTAGATTGAGAGTTATCTTTTTTTTGCACTATATATTTGAACTGTTATCATAAATGAATGTTAAATGCACTTCTGTACTAATATTTGTCTATGATTTCTTATCTGATATATAATCACACATATGAATGTGATATACATTTCACAATTATTTTAATTAAACTATTTTGTTAAAAGAATCATCTTTACATAATTTTCATCTCTTTCAACTGTTAAATAATCTTCATTACTAATAGTTGGAAGATATCTTTTAAGATCACATAAAGGAATAAACACCCCTTGTATATAGTAGAATAGATGGTGTTAGATAAATGCATATGATAGATTAAAATCATTTCCCATTTGCATGTTATATTAACAAAACACACCCCAAAATCATCCTTATTGGGAAACTGGTCCCTTTATCCCCAGTCGAAGCCACCACACCAAGTAAAAAAGGACTTGCTCGAAGGTCCGGACAGGGTGGTTTTCCCCCATGTTGTGCAACGAAATTCTAAGGCCTCGACACAACCATAAATTAGTTGCGAGGATTTCTCGGTTTTTTAAGGTATTATAGCAAGTTTGGTAAGAATTATGGGATAATAGCAACACCTCTAACAATATTATTAAGAAAGATGCATTTTCATGGACTCCTAAAGCAACTAAGGCCTTTGAACATCTTAAAGAGGCAATGTGCGAAGCACCGGTATTAACTACGCTAGACTTCACAAAAACATTTATTTTGGAATGTGATGCCTTAGGAAATGGAATTGGTGTTATTTTAATGCAAGAAGGAATACCCATTGCTTTGATGAAATACTATGTGCTCTTGGCAACCAAGGCAGTGGAGAAATGAAGTAAATTTTTTAGCCCCCAATCGCCCAATTTTTTTGGGATTGGAATAGATCTCTAGGAGGATAGGATTAGCTGAAATTTTTCTTTTTTCTTGACCATAAGAAGTGGTTGGATATATGTTTTATTTTATGAAGTACACCTTTAGCGATCCATACAATAATTTACCAGTATAACAGAATTTCTTCAACTACTGATTTGATCAGGACTAGGCATCCTACACTAGCGATCCACCTATTACACCATATGTGAATTCTCTTTTCAATCTTGGCTAGGAGCCAAGTCCAATATTTTTTGCAGTATTTATTGGGATTTCAATAAAACATCTGGTATTCTAAAACCTCTCTCTATATCAGAAGATGGGATATGATGGTGTTCAACAAAATATAGTGAATCTACCTAATTTAATTCCTAAAAACATATAATTTACTTTTCTCTATTGGTGACCATACCAATGTCCACGCAGAAAGTGGACACAATGGAAGCAAAGGTGGAGGAATTTTGCAAAGATCCTTCATAGAAGATGAGAATATCGTCCACAAATAGAAGATGGGAGATGAAAGAGGCAAACCCAATTCAACCTTATCTCTATGTTAGGGATACCATGTTTAAAATAAGAGCTAACTAATATAAAACTATGAAGGATGGGAACTCTTATGTTGTCCATGGGAATAAGAGCCAATTAAAGCTCTCATTGATAAGGGCACACTTGGTTAGAAGGATGGTTAGTGGGAAAATAATGTTGTCTGATTGTTTTTGAGATAAGTGAAGAATCAAGGAGAAGGTAAGATGGATATTAGTGCATCCTTGGAGGGATGTGACAATAAGTCGAAGCAACATTTGAAACAATGGCTACAGTCCTAAAAGGAAGTGTCAAGAACCTAAAAATATTTTCCACCAAAGAGGGAATTGAACATGAGATTCATTTTTTTCTTGAATATCCATTACCTAACATCATGTTTTATAGATATTCCATTTTAGA
Source organism: Pinus albicaulis (assembly GCA_034641835.2). Taxonomy (NCBI): domain Eukaryota; kingdom Viridiplantae; phylum Streptophyta; class Pinopsida; order Pinales; family Pinaceae; genus Pinus; species Pinus albicaulis. The sequence goes on along the minus strand of CM076578.1, from coordinate 10,260,138 downwards.
GTTACATGAAATGAAGAAAAAATTGCAACAATTATTGGAGAAAGGAGGCATAAATCTTAGCACTTCACCTTGTGTTCCCGCCATCATCATAGCGCCCCATAATGATGGAAGTCAAAGAAGTGCACTGATTACAAAGTGTTGAACACGGTGACCATCAAGAATAGGTGAACATGTCAAGTCTCTCTCAAGGATACTACCATCCATTAGGTGATGATGATGAGTTTGCTAGTGCTACTTAATTAGATGATGGTTTAGTTTAAGAGGCTATGGAAGTTGTTGCATAGCTTGAAATACATAAAATAAATATATAAAACATAATCACAATGAGATTGTTGAATTAAATATTATTGAAGGTTGTCAATAAATAGGAATCATCATTGAGAAATTTACATTACTAAACCAAGTAACTTGCCCTAAGTGCACAATGAAAGCAATAATGAATACAAATCAAACTATTGCTACCAATACAAATGAAGAAAGCCTTGGCATTCCTCCATTACCAACAAATATGAACAACAATGAAGTTGACCATTGTTGTATGGATGTTGCAAGTGTGGAAGAGAAAAATGGAGTTGGAAGTGATGGAGAACCATCTAGAGAAGCCAAGGAAGAAGAATCACTAATTCTATATGATCCTCATGATTATCCAATTGCGAATCCATTACAACCACAATTCCCAAGATTACTAGTGGAGCGAGTGAGAGAAAAAAAACAAGGACAACATCTAAATATTTTCTTCAATTAGTAGGAGTTCCCAGTTATTAGTTTTAGAGGATTACATCATAATATAGCTATGGAAAAACAAAAGAAAAAAGAGATGCTAGAATTAAAACAAAAGAAGAAGTATCTTGCAAATAAGTCGGATACAAGGATTATTGCATTAGAACAATATAGGTCGGAATGTATTAAAGAGAAAGAGAAGAAAAATAAATAAAAACTACAAACAAGCCCAAAAAAAATAAAATATTTACCAATTCAATGGATCAATTTCTAGAGAATAAGAAACCCTATAAAGTGATAAGCTCTAAAAGCATGACAAAATTGATTAGAAAAAAGGGACACCATGGTGTAATTGCATAATTGTGTTCATTAAATGTTTAGACATATACATCCCTAGTCCAATGGATGTCCAAAAAGTTATTAATAATCATTCCAAGGTATTTGGAGGTATTCCCAAGGGTCTTCCACCTACTTGAAGTGAAATGTAACTATGTATTTCTTATCATTTCTAAGGCGCAAATTTCATAACACACATACTCAAAGAATAAGTGAGAACAACATCAATGGTATAAGAACCATAAGAGTGTTAGAGTGGGCTATATTTGATGTTAAAGGCATCAAATTACTTCACACAAGTATCATATTCAAATGTCTTCCTAGTTTATTATTTGTACTCAAGTTACCATGCTTAGGTAACGTAGGGTTATTATATGGTCGTATTAGGTGCTTCCAACTCTAAGAAGAGGAAAATTTCCTAAGTTGAACGTTTAATAATATAGGAGTATGTGATAGTTGTTATAGATTGGGGTGTACTTTATGAATGGAGTTATGGTCTTATGTTGGGTTACATCAAACCATTTTCCATGAGCGCATTTGTAGAGGGAGCACCTAGCTTTCTTGAGCTACCTTCCTCGCTTTTGCTTTTCCAAGCCCCCATATTTTCCTTTTCCTTTTCTTCTCATAGCTTTTAAAAAAATTCATTGATTATCATGTAATAATGAGATAAATACCTGCGGATGTGTTCCAACAGTTATGTGGGGAGGTTTGGTCCCCACAGGTCATGTGGTCCAATCTCGAGTAAGGTTGTGTATGCATGAGAGCTACCCTAAGCATGATTTCTATAGTCTGCTCTATTCTTCTTTGAACACACCTGTAGAAACCCTTGCTTCCCCAATTTTTGTCATGGAGGGAGCACCTACCCCTCCCTCTCCCCTTCTCCCTCCCCATCCCTCTTTGCATTCATCTCCACCTCTTGAGGAATAAGCGCACACCTTTCAGGCGTTCGTGGCTTCACTTCCAAAACGAGCGAAGACTGTAGTGTTGAAATCATGATTTGTAAAGTGTAATGATGGGATTTGTGACATTACCTTGCTTATTGGAGCTCAAATAGCATCCGTAGTGTATTCATAAAGAGCAATAATCAAAAAAATTACAGGTGTGTGGCCATCCTCGATATCCATGGAAATGTGCATCGATAAATAATGGAGATCCATGATAAAAGGAAATATTGCCTTGTATGTAGTAAGAAATGGTTTCTTTAATTTTTTATTTGAATTAAAAGAGGATATAGATGTGGTTTTTCATAATGGGTCGTATTTATTTAGCTAATAGGGGATTTATTTGAATAAATGGATGTTAGATTTCAATCTAGATGAGGATATCCCAACAAAAATCTCAGCCTACGTCAAGTTGTTAGGGTTCCAATTGTCCTATTGGAGCGACGATTGTCTTCGAGCAATTGGGAACAAAGTAGGGAACTACATTGACGAAGAAAAGCCTAAAGGATCTCAATTCACTTGTGTGAAAATCTATGTGGAGGTGGATCTTAAAAAGGGTTACCTGCAAAGATAAATCTAACCCTAGGAGACTGGAAGCAGCGACACATCTTGGACTATGAGAAAATCCCATTCAAATGTAAATATTGTCATGAGTATGGTCAATTTGCACATGACTGTAGCAAGATCCCAAGCAACAGGGGATCAACTTCATCTGCTCCAACTAAGGAACAATGGCAGACCCATAAGAGATGTGGAAAAGGAAAAAATGTCGTAGTAAAACCCCAACCAAAACAAGGAAACAATGTAGCCTCCACTTCTTCAAATCCATTTAAAGTTTTGAGAAATTAGAATGAGGAAATATTGGATGATCCAAATGTTGTAGAAGATAATTAAGAAAAAAATGATGAAGAGGAGAATGAATAACTCGAAGAAGGAGATATAAATCAAGGAAAAACCTCTTCAGGCTTAAGATCCACCAAGAATGGCCTCCCCAAAAGGGACTCTACGCACCATGTAGCCAAGAATTCCATCAAAATATACTAGTGCCAATGTTGCAGAAGAAATATTCGGCGTGATCACTCACCATATGGCCCAAAATATTGTGTGGACTGATGAAGGACACAACCATGAAATGGAAAGCACGAAGAAAAATTAGGAAGGCTACAAAGGAAAACGGTTCGATAAAGAGAGGTGGAACAGAATAAGAAGCTGGGAATCGAACCAATAATTTCAGATATTCTTAAAGGAAAAGGAGTTAAATAAACAATGGATCAGATGGAGGAGGGATGAAAAATCACAATTCCAAATGAAATTACTATCATGGAATGTAAGGGGCTTAGGGAGTCCCATAAAATCCCTAGCAGTTAAAGATATTGTGAAGCAGGAAAGTCCATTGGTTTGTTCATTCAAGAAACTAATATGGATGAAAAAGTGGCTTTAAAGATGGTGGAATCTATTTGGAGAGGAAGTTCAGGAATAGCCCAAAGATCAAGAGTTGTGTTGGGGGGACTGTGTGTTAGGATATTTTGACACATAGGAAATAGTTAAGAATAACTTAGTCTAGTGTAGAGTTAGGTAAAGTGTGTTTCTTTACCTTGTACATTTGTAACTTATAATTCGATGGTCATGATTTGTAGTGATCCGACGGTTATCTCTCACCTCGGTATTAACGACACTTGATCTGTGGCTTAACACCTGATTGGTCCATGATCTCTAGTTAAAGAGCATGGAGGGTCATTTTTCTGGTAACCGTTTATGAGAGAAACATATGTAACTTTTCTTTTTGTATTAATAAATTGCCTGAAGTGGCCGTGTTGGCTCAGGCCGTGGACTGTTTCCCTCTTTGAGGGTTTTAACCGCGTGATTATACTGTTGTACTGATTTGTGATCTGTTTGTGAGTGGTGACCTTTGTTTCTTGATTTAAGGAACTTACCCTGTAAATTCCTACATGGTATCAGAGCTATTTTGAGGGCCACGTCCGTTGTTGATCAAAATCCGAAGTCGGTTTGACTGCATGCAAATGTTGTTTTTTAGATCTACTATTTCTGGACATTTTTGGGCTTGGAGAACTACTCGGTTGTGTCTGGAGCATTTTTTACAGTGAGGAATGCCTTTCATTTCATGCGAAAAGGTTTCTGGCTGCCCAAGTTATGACAGCTTAGATCTGGAGGTGTAAAGCATCTGTTTTGCAGTTATACTTGTTAATAGTTCTTCTTATTTCGGTTCCCTCTTTTTATTTCCGATTTTTAGGTTTTATTTATTTTTCGGAGCTATACCCTCTTCTCTATGTATGCTCTTTTTTGTGCGTTGCATGCGATCTCGGCAAATCAGAAGCAGGAAAAAGGGATTTTTTTTGCTACGTATGCTCTTTCCCCACATCTTTGTGCGATCTCGGGAAATCAGAATTAGTAAAAAAAGTGATAGTTTCTGGTAAGGCATACCGAAAATCTAACATTCTACAGTAAGGCTCTGCACTTCGCTTTTTTGTTGCTCGGTTTTTTTGTGTTTTTTGTGTAGGAAAAGGCACACACATCGAAGAGTAAAAAAAACAAAAAAAAACCCCCTTCCTCCTTTCATACAATAACGTGATCCTTTTACTATCTCACTTGGTGAGGGGTTAGTTTATGAGAATAAAGGTCTTGGGTTCAAGTCTCCTTCTCAAGCTTCGTTTGTAAAAAAAAATTGTTAAAAGAGGCGGATTTTTTTTTTAAAGCCGCACTTCATCCCATTCGCGTAACTATTTGGCATCTACAACTCAGATGTTTCAAAAGGCATAACTTCTTCATCTGGAAGCCGTTTTTTTTAAACGGCCTAATTTTTCGAGATCTTTCCATTGGAGCAGTTAGTTTCAACTTTTCTCAGCTTCAGTTTTTTTTTTTAAATGGAAAGTGCATGCTCGGTTATTCTTAACAACACCAATTATTTCCAATGGCTACCTCACATGGTAGATATACTTAGAAGTAAAGGGCTTTATAGAATAGCCATAGGACAAGAAACTAAACCTTCCGATGATGATAAAGTTGCTAAATGGGAAAATAAACAAGATCAAGCACGAGGGTTGATAGGAATGTCCATTGCTCAAGATCTTCGATTTCATATCCTTGACATTGACACCCCTGATGAAGCCCTGGAAAAGCTAAAAACTGTTTTTGGCATTCAAAATCAAATCAGGGCCCACCAACTTGAAAATGAGTTGCTTACTTTGGACCCCAATAATTTCTCCTCCATTGAAGATTTTTTGTCCAAATTTAAGACCCTCAGAATTCTTTTAGAAGGTTGTAAGATCAAAAAGGACGATGGTAGCCTCATCTATTGCATTCTTGCTAAGCTTGGCCCTGCATACTCTGTATTTGTTTCTGCCTTCCATTCCACCAGAGAAGCCATCATTTCTTCAGGAACCACCTACAAGAATCCCTCTTTTGATGCCTTTTGTGATTCTTTGATAAGAAAACAAGAAAAACTTTTGCACCTTGGTCTTATCACTGCTGGAAACGCTTCTAAGAAAGCCTTAGTAGCCCAACAACAACCATATCAAAAGAATCCCAAGAAGCAGTATCCTAAAAAATATGGTCCTAAACCAAACAAGGGCCCTAAGCAATTTCAGCCGCAAACTGAAAAATCAAATCACCAAAATAATAAGGCAAATCAAAACAAAGGGAAGAAAACAGATAGACATTGCAACTTTTGCAATCGGGATGGCCATATAGAGTCCAAATGTTTTAAGAAGATGGAAGCCTTAGAAGCAGCAATGAAGAAGCACAACATCAATTTGGAGCACTCTTCACCTTCATCTTCAGGCATGGCACTTTTTTCTTGTGGTTGTCAAGCATCAAGATTGGGTTATGCATTAAATGTATCTTCTTCTTCTCCTTCTCATGAGTGGCTCATTGATTCTGGAGCTTCTTACCACATGGCTAAAAATAAATCCATGTTTTCTTCTTTAAATGATTGTAACACCAAGCATATTTATGTTGGTGATGATAGATCTCTTAGTGTTGTAGGATTTGGAACCACTCATCTATATAATGGTCAGTTTAATGATGTACTATGTGTTCCCACCTTGTCATGCAGCCTTTTATTTGTTTATCAAATAACTCATTCAGGTGAAGGGAAAATAGTAGAATTCTCACCTCATGATGTTGTAATCAAGGACCTCAAAAATCCTAAACATATTTTAGCTACTAGAATTGCTGATGATTCCACAAGGTTGTATAAGTTTGACAACTTTGGCTCATTATGCCTTCCCTCTGTTTTTATTGCTCATAATGATGATGTGAGCAAACTTTGGCATGAACGATTTGGTCACTTATACTATCGCTCTCTTCAAACTCTATGGAAGGAAAAGATGGTGATGGGCCTTCCTATGGTATCTTTTCGAGATGGTGTTGTTGAAGATTGCAACAAGAAACAGTGAAGGAGGCATCCTGAAACATCATTCCTGATCCTAGTTGGAAAACGATCACCTAAACTAGGTGGGGCCCCACATAGGTGATTTTTGTCGCAAAGTCTATTTTTAGACATGTCGATCATATTCTATGAGTTGCGGGATGATATTTGTGGATGGTTGGTCAAGTTGGAAAAATAGATGGATTTCTATTTTTAGACATATTGGGCAGAATCTATTTTTAGACTACCAGTCTAAAAATAGATACGTCGAATAGCTCTTAATAATATTTGGACTCTAAACATTATATTATTCTCTTGGAGCACTTCATTTAAGTGCACAGATTTGGCACAGCAGCTGACAGAAGGAATTACGCTATTCCTGAGGGTTTACTGGAAATATTTCATGGAGGACTTCAGTTAGAACTCATGTGACAAAGTTTGGTGGAGTTATAGAAGTAGTTGGTGGAGTTGTGTTCAGTTTAACTCAGTTAGACACAATTGAGCTAGTTGTATCTAGTCTAACTGATTGATACACTAGTGAGAGTGGTGTGAATTAATTAATAATTAATTCACTAAATATTAACTCATTAATCAACTAAAGAATACATCAATTAACTATAGTGCATGGACAGTTTCAGTGGAGACCAGTGAAGAGGTAGGTGAAAGAGCAAGTGTGACTATCAGTTGTGACTATAGTGCTGCATTGTTTGCACCAAAAATTTAGTGGAGATGCCTTTAAGGATTGCGTGAGCAAGGCTGGAGCAATTTGAGTTCATCCAGAGCCATCCTTCATCAGGGATTGCGCAGTAGAGGCAGGCTAAAGGCTGGCAAAGATCGATGCATGGATTTGCTAGATTAGGGCCTGATTAGTGTGTAGCGATTGGATTGTATTGATAGCTTATGATAAGATTTGTATGAGGATTGTTACATGATCTCTATGACATATATTATATACAGATAGTTGGGGTTTTTAGCTTCAGGATTTCCCGTGAAAATCACTGTGTTAATGTGTGTGAATTTTTATTGCTTCATGTGTTTTGCAATTGTTGATTAAATTTCCGTAAGAATTATAGTGGAAGGATTTTGTATTTATCAAGAAGATAAATATTGTTAGATCAGGAGAGTTCTGATATATACATGCATATTGTATATAATTTATACATGGTATCATAGCATTGATCATTGGAGCAGATTGCAATTATTGAAACAGTTGAGTTTTTTGCTGGTGGAATTCGAAATTGCTGCAGGGTTTTCTTGGTGTCGAAGTTGAGCATTCATTGAAATGTCTTTCAACGGATTGTGATTGGAGTATGCCCTTGAGGGCAGATTGAATTATATTGCATGGAAGGACAGAATGGAGGCAGTGCTGGAGGATAATGGGTTGAAGGAGTTCATAGATGATGATATTCCTAAACCGGGTTCTAGCGATGCAGCCGCACTTGACGCATGGCAAAAGAAGGTAGCAAGGTGTCGAAGGATTCTGTTGGAAGGTGTGAAGGACCACATTGTGTCCAGCCTTCACGGTAAAGCCACTCCATTCTTGATGTGGAAGGCTTTGACAGAATTTTTCCAAAGCAGAAGTGACCAGAGGAAGTTGGCACTTAAAGACAAGCTCAGGAAAATAAAAATGGAGAAGAATGACATTATTCCGGTATACTTGACAAAGTTTTTCCACTGCAGGGATGAGCTTGGGAGTGTAGGATTTAGTGTGGATGAAGAAGACTTGGTGAGCTTGGCTCTCCTTGGGCTTTCGAAGAGTTGGCATAGCTACTAGGACTCTGTCAATGGACGGGAGAAACTGCCAGGATGGGAGCGACTTTGGTTGGATCTTGTGCAGGAGGAGATAAGGCGGAGTACCAGGGATGGCTCTTCATCAAAGAATGATGATAAAGAGGATTTCACTTTGGTTGCCAAAGCAAGGAAAGGGAAGGGGAATAAAAATCCTTCTCAATCCGGTGTGGATGGCAAAGAGCGTGACATGTCCAAAGTGAAGTGTTTTCACTGTCACAAACATGGGCATTTCGCCACGCATTGTCCACAGAAGAAGAAGAACAAGCAGGCTGCTAGAGCTATAGCTGGTGAGGCTCTTGCCTCACAATTTGAGCTGGAATTCTCATTGACCGCATGCATGGTGTCTAGTGCATTGGGATTGGGGTGGTATTTTGATAATGGCGCTTCCTTTCACATGACGGGAGATGTGAACCTTTTCAGTGACTTGGTGGAGAAAGATCTCCAGTTGCATGTTGAGTTGGGTGACAATGGACGATACAATGCAACTGACATTGGTACCATTACATTTCATAGGGAGTCAGGTAAACTAATTCTTTTACAAGATGTTGTGCATGTTCCAGGTTTAAAGAAGAATTTAATCTCAGTCACAATGTTAGAGGATAAAGGATATGATGTTGTATTTAGTGAAGGAAAATTTTTCCTTCGGTACAAAGCAACAGGACAAGTCAAGAAGATTGGGATTCGAGCTAAGAATCTCTACAGACTTGAAGTAGATGGGATTTCTACGAAGCTTCCTACTGTTGGGAAGTGCAAGAAATACATGCAATTGAGGCTTGAGAGGGAGCAGGATTTGCATGCAGGTAAGAGTGAACCTCGGGATGTGGAGCAGCCACAAGATGAGGATCATGGAGTGGGAGCAACCACTCATGTAGAGAAATTTCGTGCCAGATGGGAAGAGGGAGTGCATGCAGCTATACCACCAGGTGAGAGGTGGGGAAACATGCATGAGTAATCCCAAGAGGAGATTTATGGGCAGGGTTCATGGAGATGGTGTGGATCTCATGAATTGAACCTGGCTACGAGGAGCCCACATAGTAGCAGTAGCATGATCAGTTGGATTAATGCAGGCAGATCAAAGTGACAGTGTCGGATACTGGAGCGCGGTTCAGAGTTGACAGCAAGTGCAGAGTGAATGGGTGCAGAGTTCAATAGCGCAGTGGTTCTTGAAGACATGTGCAGTAGCTAAGCAGACTAATTGAGTTTTTTGGAGCCTATTCAGTTTCGGAAGAGTTGTAGAGCAGATGCATGGAGTTGCATGGCGCTTGCAAAGGTTGCAGGGCGAATGCATGGAGTTGCATGTCGTATGCAAAGACAGTCCTTTCTTGTTGAGAGGGAGTGTTGAAGATTGCAACAAGAAACAGTGAAGGAGGCATCCTGAAACATCATTCCTGATCCTAGTTGGAAAATGATCACCTAAACTAGGTGGGGCCCACACAAGTGATTTTTGGCGCAAAGTCTATTTTTAGACATGTCGATCATATTCTATGAGTTGCAGGATGCTATTTGTGGATGGTTGGTCAAGTTGGAAAAATAGATGGACTTCTATTTTTATACATATTGGGCGAAATCTATTTTTAGATTGCCAGTCTAAAAATAGATATGTCGAATATTATTAGCTCTTAATAATATTTGGACTCTAAACATTATCTTATTCTCTTGGAGCACTTCAGTTAAGTGCACAGATGTGGCACAAGAGCTGACAGAAGGAATTACGCTATTCCTAAGGGTTTACTGGAGCTATTGCATGGAGGAATTCAGTTAGAACTCATGTGACAGAGTTTGGTGGAGTTGTAGAAGTAGTTGGAGTTGTGTTCAGTTTAACTCAGTTAGACACAGTTGAGCTAGTTGTATCTAGTCTAACTGATTGATACACTAGTGAGAGTGGTGTGAATTAATTAATAATTAATTCAGTAAATATTAACTCATTAATAAACTAAAGAATATATCATTTAACTATAGTGCATGGACAGTTTCAGTGGAGACCAATGAAGAGGTAGGTGAAAGAGCAAGTGTGACTATCAGTTGTAACTATAGTGTTGCATTGTTTGCACCACAAATTTAGTGGAGATGCCTTTAATGATTGCGTGAGCAAGGCTGGAGCAATTCGAGTTCATCCAGAGCCATTCTTCAGCAGGGATTGTGCAGTAGAGGCAAGCTAAAGGCTGGCAAGGATCGGTGCATGGATTTGCTATATCAGGGCCTGATTAGTGTGTAGCGATTGGATTGTACTGATAGCTTGTGATAAGCTTTGTATGAGGATTTTTACATGATCTCTATGACATATATATTATATATATAGTTGGGGTTTTTAGCTTTATGATTTCCCGTGAAAATCACTGTGTTAATATGTGTGAATTTTTATGGTTTCATGTGTGCATTGTAATCTTGTTTATTTCCGCATGTGATGATCAATGGTGGAATAGATTCTGTATTGTCCATGAAGTCAAATAGTGTGTGATCAGGAGAATCTTGGACATATGCATGTGTAGTGCATATAATTTCTACAGGTGTTTTCTCCGGATGTGTACTTGGAAAACATCATCGGGATAGTTTTGACAAACGTGCCTCTTGGCACGCTTCAGCCCCTTTGCAGCTTGTGCACAGTGATTTATGTGGTCCACTTCCTATTGTTTCTTTCTCTGGTTGCAAATACTTCTTAACTTTCATTTATGATTTTTCCAAACGCACTTGGTTATGTTTCTTAAAACTCAAGAGTGAATTTTTTAACATGTTCTTGGCCTTTAAGGCCTTTGTTGAGAAACAATCTGGACATCAAATTCTTAAGTTAAGATCAGACAATGGCGGAGAATATGTTAACAACAAATTTATCAACTTCTACACTGAGCTTGGCATTCAATTGCAACATATTTTTCCATATACTCCACAACAAAATGGTGTAGCTAAACGGAAGAATCACACCTTAAAAGAAATGGCTAATTGTATGCTTCAATCTAAAGGAATTGGTCCCAATTTTTGGGCAAAATCCATTAACTGTGCAAATTACATAGTAAATCACACTCCTACTAAGGTTTTAAAGAACATAACTCCAGAAGAAGCTTGGAGCTCAATCAAACCATATGTAAGTCACTTTCGTGTTTTTGGAAGTGATGCTTGGGCCCATATTCCAGATGCGAAACATAAAGCCTTAGAACCTAAGAGTGAAAAATGCATTTTTGTTGGATATTCTGAAGATATCAAAGGATATAGACTTCTTCAACCAAAATCCAAAAAATTATCATTAGAAGAGATGTAAATTTTGATGAAAATAAATCGACCTGCGAACCTAGTTCGGAAAGTGTGCCACCTTTGGCCTATGAGCTTGATTTGGCATATGTGCCACCTATCTCTCTCTCTTCTATTTTTAATAGCATTCCTTCTAGTTCAGATGATGACAGCGAGGATGATAATCCTCCTCCACCTCTTGAAATTTTTCCTTACACTCCACCACTTCCAAGATGGGTCTGCTCTACTCGAGTTGCAGCAGGTTCTCTTGCAGGTGACCCTGCCGATCGACGACGTACACATTCTCAGTTCGAAAGAGCCTCTTACTTATTGGCTCAAGTTCCAGAAAAATTTGATTTAGAAACCTTTGAAGAAGCCTTCGATCATCCAGATTGGGATGAGGCTATGAATGAAGAGTATCGTTCCTTATTTGCAAACAATACTTGGGATCTTGTTCCTCTTCCAAAAGGAAGAAAACTTGTCAGATGCAGATGGGTTTACAAAACCAAGTTTGGACCAGATGGAAAAGTGGATGTACATAAAGCTCGTCTTGTTGCTAAAATATTTTCACAAGTTGAAGGCATTGACTATACTAAAACCTTCTCCCATGTTGCCAAAATGAATTCTATCCGCCTTGTTCTTTCCCTTGCTGCCTCCTTTAAATGGGAAGTCCATCAGATGGATGTTAAATCTGCCTTCTTACATGGATATTTGCATGAAGAAATCTACATGGAACAACCCCCTAGCTTATCCAAAAAGACTCCAGCCTTGTTTGTTGCCTTAGGAAGTCTCTCTATGGTCTCAAACAAGCTCCTCAGGCTTGGTATGCCAAAATGGATAGATTTCTATTAGATAATGGCTTTTCTAGGTGTCATTCTGATAACATTGTCTACACCAAGAAAGTGGGTAAGTCCTTCACCATCCTTGTTCTTTATGTTGATGATATTATCCTAACTGGTAGTGATCCAAACCACATAAACCATGTGAAGTCTAGCCTCAAAAAGAAGTTTGAAATGATAGACTTAGGACACTTGCATTATTTCCTTGGTATTCAAGTCTTGCAATCCAAGGAAGGCATTACCCTCTCTCAGTCCAAGTATGCCTGTGATCTTCTACACCCCTTTCACATGGAAGACTGTAAGCCAACCCCTTCTCCCTTTCAGTATGGAGTCAAACTTTCAGTCACTTGTACTACCCCTGAAGTTGATGCTACCTTATATCATCAACTTGTTGGTAAACTTCTGTATCTAACCCATACCCGTCCTGACCTTTCCTTTGTCGTTGGTCTTGACGCTCGGTTTATGCACCAACCTCATGAAAGTCACTTGAAAGCAGCTAAAAGAATACTTTGATATATTCAAGGTACAGTTTAGTTCGGGATTCATTATAGTGCAGGAGCATCTCCATTGTTGATTGGTTTCACTGATTCTGATTGGGCTGGTGACCCTGATGAACGAAAGTCTACTGCAGGATATGTATTCACTCTTGGTTTAGGACCTATTACTTGGTCTTGTAAGAAACAAAGTGCCATCTCTCTTTCTTCAGTAGAAGCAGAGTATCGTGGTGCAGTTGAAGCCAACAAGGAAGCCATGTGGCTTCGTCAGATCTTGTCTGAATTTGGTCTTCATCAGCAACATCCAAATACACTTTGGTGTCATAATCAGAGTGCCATTCAGCTATGTAAATATCCAGTTCAGCATCAGCGTATGAAACACACTGAACTCCACATACACTTCATCAGAAAGCTCATTCATGATCGTGTTCTTGAAAGTGCAGTATTGTCCAACCAATGATCAAGTAGTCGATATCTTTACGAAGGCTCTCACAGAAATGAAGTTTACCAAACTTCGATCCATGCTTGGAGTTCAGGAAAGTTGTCATTAAGGGGGGATAGGCTCTAATGCCTCCTTTCTTCTCCTATTGTGTCACTTTTGTAAATCCTTCAATCCTATCCCAATTTGTTCTTAAGGGGGGATGTTAGGATATTTCGACACATAGGAAATAGACTCCTTTTGTGTCACCTTTGTAAATCCTTCAATCCTGTCCCAAGTTGTTCTTAAGGGGGGATGTTAGGATATTCCGACACATAGGAAATAGTTAAGAATAACTTAGTCTAGTGTAGAGTTAGGTAAAGTGTGTTTCTTTACCATGTACATTTGTAACTTAATCCGACGGTCACAATTTGTAGTGATCCGATGGTTATCTCTCACCTCGGTATTAACAACACTTGATCTGTGGCTTAACACCCAATTGGTCCATGATCTCTATTTAAAGAGCATGGAGGGTCATTTTTCCGGTAACTGTTTATGAGAGAAACATATGTAACCTTTATTTTTATATTAATAAATTGCCTAAAGTGGCCGCGTTGGCTCAGGCCGTGGACTGTTTCCCTCTTTGAGGGTTTTAACCACGTGATTATACTGGTGTACTGATTTTTGATCTGTTTGTGAGTGGTGACCTTTGGTTCTTGATCTAAGGAACTTACCCTGTAAATTCCTACACTGTGTACCCTCTGGTTGGAGAAACACTTCTCCTGTATTAACAATTTTAAAACAAACATTAGATAATGGTTGTCCTAGAATCTAAGGAGACATGAGAGAAAATCCTTTTGATAAATTTCTATGCCCCAATTCCATGCAGTGAAAAGTTAGAAATTTGGGACTCTCTAGAGGAAATCAATAATAAAGGACTGCATTAAAATGTTGTAATTGGGGCCGACTTCAACACTACTTTAAGTATGACTAAAAATAGATGAGGAAGCATTGTGAGAGATCCCTTCTGAGAATGAACAGAGGATGTTATATCAAAATGGGATGTGTTTGATGTAATTCCCAAAGTTGGAAAGTATACACGGAATAATCGTCAAACAAGGGATAATCACATCGTTGCTCGATTGGATAGATTCCTGGTGCATAACAGTTGGATTTTAAAAGGATTAGATTGCCTCTGATTTATAAAATATCAAGGAGAATCATATCATCGACCAATTATTTTGAAAATGGAGAAACTATCAAATTTGGATACAATACCCTTCAAATTTAATCCAATGTGGATCCAAGAGGAAGGAGTGGTGGACTTGGTTAAGCAAGCTTGGATTTCCATAGTAAGGGGATCGTCGTCCTATGTTTGGGAGAACAGACTTCGCAAAGAAAAATAAGCTCTTCAGAAATGGTTGAAGGAAAGGTTCAAAACACTAGGGAAGATAAGAAGAGAGTTGGTGAATCAGCTAGAAGAGAATCACAAGATTATGGAATCAGTAAAGGTGGAAGAATATCACATAAAAAAATAACAAGGCCTTACTAGAAACATCTTCTTTGAAAGCAGGAAAGAGAGAGAATTTTGGCGGCTTAAATACAAATTATTATCGTTGAATGTTGGTGACTTGAATGCCACCTCCTTTCATAAGCAAGATCGGGCCCGTGAAACAAGAAATCGAGTAAAGGAAATAATATTTGATGGCAGACCAAGGATCACTTCCTTTGAGGACATCAAAATGGAGGCCTATAATCATTTTATCTCCCTATATAGTGAAAATTAAATTTTAATGGATCACACAAATGAATTTCTTCGATTGGTCCCCAAGGTAATTTTGCAATCATAGAATATGGAGCTACTCAAGCCAGTTCAAGAAAAGGAAGTGCTATAAGTAATATGGGAATTAGATCTAGACAAGGCCCCTAGTCTTAATGGATTCATAATCGTCTTTTCTCGATTTTTTTGGCTCTTGAGAAAAAATACCTCCTTCGAATTTTAAACCACTCTAAAGTGAAAAAGAAGTTAAACGAAGGCATAAATTCCTCCTTTCCTTCCCTCGTCCCAAAGGATTTTAATCCTGTGGACTTCTCCTGATTCCGACCTATATCCTCATGTAATGCGGCATACAAGATTTTAACTAAGGTGATGGAAAATAAGTTAAATAAATTTCTCCCCTCCTTCATCGCTAAGAATCAAGGAATATTTATGTCACAAAGAAATATCTTGGATAACATTTTTTTAGTGTAGGAGGTAGTTCACTCAAGTAAACAAGCATGGGAAGAAGGTATGGTAATAAAGCTCGATATGGCTAATGCCTTTGACAGAGTAAATTGCTCCTTTATTTTTCTCACTCTTGAGAAGTTAGGATTTTGTCAATAATTTATCTAGTGGATTAAGGCATGTATTGCAACTCCATGGATAGTGTCACTTGTCAATGGAAGACCCACCCTTTTTTTCTCTGCATCGCGAGATTTGAAATAATTGTGTCCCCTTTCTCTCCTCTTATATATAATAATGGTTTGAATACTTAGTAACAACTTGGAAATGGCGAGGAATGAATGTTATCTACCGGGACTAGGTATTGCAAGATATTTTAAATAAATAAAGCATTCACAATTTGCAAATGATATGCTTTTGCTTGGGGGCCTAAAAAATTATAGAAAAAAGGTTTAAAAATATTTTGGAATCTTATATTATTTTACCTGAAGGACTAGTTAACAAGAGAAAGAGTCATTTGTATGGATGGAATTTCTCTTAAATAACTTTGCAAGAGATCTCGCGAATCTTTAGTTTCCTAGCAGCTAGTAATTGGAATTCATTCTCATACTTAGGTATACCAATCTCGTTGCGTCTGACGAATGGTGAAACTAGGAATCAGTCATCCAAAAGATTAAGAAAATAATCTTCTCTTGGGGAGCACAGTGACTGAATGTAGCAACTAAGATATTTCTAATTAAATAAGAAATGTCCTCTCTCCCTGTTTAGATTGGGTCTGGTTTGTTAGCCCCCAAAGTAATCTCTCACCAAATAAGTAGTTTGATTCGAAATTTTATATGGCAAGGCGGGAAAGGGAATGAGAAACATTTTCACTTCGTCAATGGGAACATAGTGAGGCTTCCAAATAAATATGGAGGGTTGGCGATCAAGGATCCTTAATATATGAATTTGGCATTAAGGGAAAAGTTAGTATGGAAACTTCTTTCTGAATCCAAAGAGTGGTGGAAGCTTGTGTTTATGAGGAAAATAATTTCATAAGAATAGAATTCTCAGATTAGAGAATGAATCTTGGGAGTCTAGTGGATCCCAAATATGGAAATTATGCAAAGCAACAACTCCAATTGTGATACATAGATTGAGATGGAAATTTGGTAATGGGAGGCACATTCAATTATGGAAGGATCATATCCTTTCCTCCACATATATTTGTGGAGAAACATATTGTCTAGATTTGGAAATTTGGATGGAGGAACAAGGAATACAAAGGTTAGCGGGCATATCAAAATGGGATTTTGAAGGATCATGGATAGCATCGAGATGTCCTAATCTTTTGGCTCATCTATCTAGCTAGTGGATGCCTTTGACCAAATCATTAAAAGGAACAATGCTAGTGGATACTAATATATTTGAAAGCACTATTGGTCTCCTTGGAAATTCATAGTGAGGCTGAATAACTATAGCACTCATCATTCTGCTTGCTGATCACTACTCAAATTAAGACATTATAGAGTCATATTGAACCCATGCACTGGGAAATTCAGATCAAGTTGGCAGTAATGAATTTCCATATTGAAGAATTACTAGAAAATTTCTCCAATGGATTCAAGTTGAATTCAGATGCAGTTGAGACTAATACCAACCTAACAAGAAAAAGAGGAGCGTGTTGCACAAATTCAGGGAGTCGACCCTAAGAAATAGTGTCATTTTTGAATATGGCATCTATGGTTGGTGTTTGGATTTCAGATGTCTAGAACTCTCCTTTTCCCTTTTTTTATCAATGTACTGTAAAACCACTTTGTTTCTAGGTGTCTTTTTTATATTTTATAATAGTCACCTCTTTCATATAGTAGGTAAACAAGGTCATAACTAATATATATTTGTCTTGTGGATAATTGAAAGTAGTCCAATTTTGTGAACAATTAAGTGTAATATCTTTGTGGGACTATGCTGATGAATGTAAGGGTTCTAACCCATAATCCAACATCTTTTATAAAAGAAAATTTAACCATTTCTTTGAAAAAATATATAATTACTTAATTTTAATAATTAAAATTGCCTAAATCTATTTTAATTTTGAATCTACCAAGCGCAAATAAATACCAAATCTCTTAATGTGCAAATTTATTTTTAGAGTGAAACAAGATTTAATCTCTCGACACTTGATAAATCCAAAATTGAAATAGACCTAAACTAAAATACTACTTTAAAATCATACATGTACTCAAACAAAAACTTATTTTATTTACAATTAATATTAAAAAAAAATGCAATTATTAGGATAGATGTATTTTTAAAAATTGTTTCCCACTATAGAAGTGCAAACCCAAACAAAGTATGAGGATCATTGATATATAAATATGGATTGATATTAGAAATTATAAAAAGGTAAATAATTTTTATTTTATTTAAAGTGGTTATCATAAAAAATTGTCTAAATAAATTTTGGTAAAATTGTAATTTTAAATTCATAAATTTATTTTTCTAGTATATTTATTGTAATACGATTATTTATTACTAATATGTTAAATAAACTATTACATTGAAAGAGTTTTGGTTATATTTGTTTTAATTTTGTTTGTTTTTTTATAAGTTTAAATTTTTATTGAACAATCATAAATGAAATACACCATATATCATTATGAATTTTTTCCTTGCATAGTGTCTCATATACTAACAAGAACATAGCTAAGATGTAAGATAATAAGAATAATATGTTCGAATTATGGTAAGTTGGCATGTTAGCATTGATGTCAACTTGGTAGTGGATCATGATCCTAATGAATTGTGGTGTTGTAGGTGTTCAAAGGTTATATTGTTGATATATCATGTTTGTAGGTACTTGAGGAAGTCGTGTTTCATGTGGATGCAATTTTCGGTTGAAGAAGTTTAAGTTTACCAAGTTTTACAACACTGTCATGGCCTCCCCTTTGTCACGAACTAGTACTACAAAAATGTTGTGATCTTGTCATGGAAAGCATGTGGTAATTTTCCCAAACATCCCTTCTTATGTCTGCAACACTTCTTGTAGAGTTCAAAATTGAAAACCATGGGCCAATCCCATTGAATTGCCTAGGGTATTAGTTGTGAATGATTTTGTTGACATGGTTTATAACGTCTATACTAATTTGGTCATCAGGTCAATGATTCAAGAGTGTGAACACATTGAAAGTTGAGTGATCGTTTGTTAGTGGATTGATTTGGTCGAAGGTGTAGCGGTTTGATGTGGTTTGTGTGATTAATGCAATATTGACATGGTCTAAGTCTAAAATTAGTTTAAAATGTTGATCTTATGGCCATTGTTGAGATTAGATTGTGCGTTAAGTGGCATAGGTAATGCACTCAAATGGCCTGAGTGGCATGTACCTATACCACTATAATGATTCATCGAATTTGATGTGTGTGATTTAGAATAGGGTATCAATTCATAGGTTGAGCATTTATTCTAAATGAAATGTTGTTCAATTAGAAATATTTGAGAATGGAAAAGAGTTGAATCATTGTATTGTAATAGTGTGATTGCCAAATAAGCTTGTGCACATGGAATAGAGAGTTTTTAGGCAGCTATATTCTTCAATAGCATGTGGTATTATATTCGATGAGACACAATTCCATCTAGAGTGATGAATTAGTTTCTGCATTGGTGTTGTTAGTATAACGTTGAATCGCTTGTGGTGCATTACTTACATCCATGTGTTTTTTGATCCCCTGAAGCCAGAGTGTAATTAGGAGTTGCGTAATGAAAGGTGTGGAATGTAATTCTTGTTGTCTAATTGTTCTATGAATTAATGCCAAGGTAGAACGATGGTGTGCATGCAAGAAATATGTATATGAGAAGAAACAAGGGTGTGTGGGTAGTTGTTGTGAGTTGGATCTATCAGAATGGTATTTGATTGATAGAGTTTTGTGTGCATAGCATAATCAAGTTTTGTGTTGAGAATAAGGGATTATGTTGCTAATTATTATTGAGGAATGCTTTGATATGTTTCCATTTTTTCACTAAGGCTATGTATTCAAGGACAATCTTACAATAAGAAATGGGTGAATGTATGTATGTTGCTTGTGTTGATAGTGTCGTGCTACTGCTTGTGTTAGTTTAAATGAGGTTATAGTATGATGTTGAGTGTTGACAAAGAGAGTGTTGTTAATGTACTTACATTGATGAGTTTTTTGGAGAGAGAGGAGAATATGTTGATGTTGTATTTCTAGCTTAGTTTAAAAATGGATGAAAGGGTGGCCCATGGTGAATGAGGAGGTTGGGGCTTCCAACAAGTGGTGGCTTGCCAAGATAGGAAGTTTGGGCTTCATAGTTGGTAGTGACCAACAAAACTTATATAAAGGAGTAGTGGCTCCTAGATATTGTGAAGAGGTTGATGATTAATAAAAGAAGAAAGATAAGTAGAGCAACACTAGCGTGGTTTTTCTCCCATTGAGGGTTTGTAGAAAAAATAATTGTTTCTTGTGTTATTTATTATGATTTTGCTTATGTGTTGATTCTCATGTTGTATTTGCATTTTCTAATCCATTTATTATATGTTGCTAATAATTGTTTAATAAGTTGTAAAAAAGGTTTAAAATTGTATAGTTTCTATCACAACTTATTCACCCCCGCATCAATAGTTATTTGTTTTCAACATAGCAAAGGAGACATAGAAGAGTAAAAGAAACAATTACAGAGGAGAATCACACAATTTAGGGTTGATCATCAAGGCGACCTTTCTTTTCGTTCTTTTTCGAAATCTTGACTTAGCCTTTCAAAGGTGGGCTTATGAAAGCGATATGGAAATGATCATTGTGCGTTGAAGGAGATTCCTTATCAAACTCCAAAGAAGTTGACTCATGAGCTCGTTGAGACGAGAGGCTCATTCTACAATCCAGTATGAGGGACATGTGTAAGTATGTCACGTCCTAAAAAATAATAAAAATAAATTTTGGCTCATTTTACAATCCAATATGAGGGACATGTTAAGTATGTCACGTCCTAAAAAATTAATAAAAATAAATTTTCTTCATGTCTGCAAGAAAACATAAAATTAAATAACCATATAAATAAACAATTAAAAATCTATTAACAAAACAATTAACTGAGTTGTTGATTGTTGGAACGGGGTCCCCTAAAGCTGTGAATTTTGTATATTTTTGGTATTAATTAGTCTAGTGCAGGGGTTTTGGGGTGGGTCAAAGCCCCGAATGCATTGTAATGGGTCAAGGGTTGGAAGCGTAGGCTAAGTCAATATAAATAGATGAACATTTTGAGTCTTAAGGTAGGCAAGAATTAAGTTGGATGCTAAGTGCGAATTGTTAGATCTGTTGTAGGGTCATTTGGGTAAGGACTCCTTCTAGCTGTGTGCACGGAGATCCTCAGTCCTGTCATGTGCGGACCCTGTTGGCTGTGTGTGCAGGTTGTGTCGAATTGTATTGGGTTTTGGATGCTAATATATGCGGATATGGTTCAAGTACTTCTGTGTTATCTGATCCGATGTATTACTATTGATGTGAACTAGTTGAGATCTGTTACAAATACTGTTGTGTTAGTTGTTTATGCTACGAATCTGTCTGTGTTATGGTATAAATATGATATGCTAATGATGCATTGTGATAATGTGTAATGATAACTATTGATACGCACGTGGATGCTGAGTTATCAACTAGATCTGTGCATCATAATAGCTATGTATATTGTGATTATCTTGTTAACAACCCTACGAATATATATGTTTGGTGCGAAATTGATAAGTTGTGAATGTGGGTCTGCTTGACTTACCTACTCTCTCTCTCTGGGTGCGGAAACCTAGTTCCAGCACCCTCCCATACTGCTTCGGGTGATACTTTGGCCTACGCAAGTAGGTCACTGCCAAAAGGGCCAGTAGTATAGGGGTTTGTTGGCAAACCTTAACCTCTGAACTTGGGTCAAGACCCCTTGAGCCAAAAAATGGTTCTGTTGCAGGGACCGGGAGCATTTTGAGAGAGGGATCGGGTAATGCCAAAAGAACATTGGAGACCTGAGAAGAAAGAAATTGAAGAGTGGTTTCAAAAAAAGGTTCAGGAATTTGCGATAAAATAAAGTCGCAGTGCAAATCTGACAGCAGAGAAGTGGAAGAATAAGTACATTTTTACAGAGGTCTACGAAATATTCTTTGTGACATTTACGACCGAGCTTCAGGAGTGGCTCGCAAGGTTTGTAGATTTCCAGACATGTTGGAAGGACGAATGGGTCACACAGTGGACTCCAGAGTTGATCCAACAGTTAGAAAAAACTGATAACACCATCACTCGTACGGTAGATCACTGGGTGGATAGCGTGCTGGGAGGATTTGTGATGGAATTTGCGATCAATCAATTCGTGTCCTATTCTGAGGCAGAGCGGAGTTTCTTCAAGGGTTTCCGGGGTAAGTTTCTGAAAACCTTACCATTACTTATTAAGATATTATTGTGCGAAAAGAGAATTATGTGTAGTCATACAGAGTGAATGAGCTCCGATCAAAGCAAGGGTACGACACGAAGTGGAAAATACTACAGAACTAATCAAGAAGGAGATAGATTTGTCTACAATCCAGTAAGGGATTCGGCTGCGCATGTCCCTCCAACTACACCACCTTCAAATCAGCATAGGGGTACGAACTCACCCGTACCTCCTCCACCAGAAGACGAGATGGCCTCGCATATGAAGCTACGTACCTTCAAGGGCGTAGGGGATGAGGATATGGATCAGTTCTGGTTTGTCGCAGAATCAGTATGGAGTGCGCAGAATGTGGTCGGCGATGCGGTGAAAAGGGCGCAGTTATCCCTTGCCTTTGAAGGAAGGGCCCTGGACTAGTATATGGGATACATAGCACAGCATGCGAATGCAACCATTCAAAGTATTAAAGATGCCCTAAAAAAATAGTTCAAGAATCCTAAATCCTACTCTTGGATAGTGAATGACCTGAAAGATTTAAAGCAAGGACCCTCTGAGTCTGTAGGGGAAGCTAACCAATGGCTAAAGAAGGTAATCAGAGAAGGGGGATTTCTGTATGATGACAGGCAACACAAGGAGTGGTTCATTGCTATGTTACTGCCTCACCTGCGTGTACCTATGGGACATCAAGCCATTGAATCGCAGGAAAAGGCCTTGGAGATCGCTATGAAATTGGAATCTGCGCCAAGAGATGATACCTAGCTGGGAGTACAACAAATCCAAGGGCAGCTAGAGGTGATGCATATGGAGATCCAAAACCTATGAAAGGACCGAGGAAAAGAAGCTAGACCAGACGTATGGTGCATCTGATGTAGGGTATCTGGGCATACCAAGGATCAGTGCCCACTACTGGCGGATTACCTACAGGCGGGAGGACCCAGCCCGTTGCGCCCGGGACCAAGTGGATCAGCGCTATGGTGTGATGATTATCGCATAGCCGGCCTGCATGATACTAACCAATGCCCCCGTCTCAGCGCATGTGTCCCAGAACTGAAGCAACAATAGTGCAGGTTTTTCCAATCAGTAGGACATGATGAGCAGAACTGTCAAACTTGTGATCTGATAATAGATAGGGGAAACCTATATAGGTTACAATTGAACCCTTCTTCACCAAGATCCCCTGCAGGCATAGGTGGCTCCCCAACTAGGGGCAGGGGAGGAGGCCGAGGTGGAAGCGCAAGTAGGGGAAGAGGACAACTGATCTGCTATAACTGCGAAGAGGTAGGGCACTTTGCGAGGGACTACCTGAACCTTGTAAGACAATCCTGCAGATACTGCAGACAGCTGGACCATGTGATTAAAGACTGCCCAATTCTGATAGCCAAAATTAAGGAGAAGCAGCAGACGCCTACGTAGAATGTACAAAGGGTTAAAGTAAAACCTCGAGACGAAGGACCAAGCATTAATGTCATAACACACAACGACATGGCCATTGGGGGAGCCGAAGAAAAAGTTCCGGCTGAACCTCTTATCCAGAAAGCAACCATAAAAAAATAAGGTTTGGACCTCTAGAAGGAAAAGGAAACCTTTGTCGCAGATCGCCAAGACTTTGCTAGGGAGGAGGCATCTACGTCTCGAGCCCCCATGGACCTCAAAGTAGAGGATGAGGTCAAACCATTTTTGCAAGCGTTTATGAAGTTTTTGCGCAACCAACAAGCTATAGAAAACCTCCAAGCTTTAATAGACAACTGCACAGAAAGGACCACTCCACACCTGGAAGTTAAGGATGTGCACAAACTGTACAAGCATAAGAAAAGCACTGGTAGGGAAATGCGGCTAATAGTGAAAATTGGTGACTACGAAATGGATCAGGTTATTTTGGACCTGGGATCAGATGCGAACGCACTACCCAAGAAAACTTGGCAGCGAATGGGTGAACCTAAGCTAGAATGGTCCACTACCCAGCTCCGCATGGCTAACCAGCAGAAGATCATACCCTTGGGGAGGTTGTCGAATATCGTGGTAAATATCGCAGGAGTTAAATTTTGGGCTGACTTTGAGGTCATTTAGATCGTAGAAGATGCGAACCCCTATCATGCGCTCTTAGGGTTGGATTGGGCCATAGATATGAGCAGTATTATCAATTTGAAGAAAAGAAGCATGGTGTTTGAAAATGAAGGCATGCGGGTGATAGTACCATTAGACCCGGCAGAAGGAGAATGGCATACGGAGCCAGTGCGCGAATAAGAGGATGTGGATCACATATATAAGTTAACTGCGTGGGAAAAATATTTGATCAATCCTACGGTGAAGGGTGTACTTTGCTAGGAAAGGACAGTGAATGTTTTTCTGACTCCGACGGGGAGATGCAAAACTGGCAGAACCGGTTACATGATGTATCTGTGCTGCGATGCCTTAGGATCACAAAGGAATTCTGATGCATCTCCTCAGAGGTAATATAACTGCCCTACTTTGATGGTTCTAGTAGTATTAAAAAGTTTTTGTGAACATTCAAAGCAGAGGTTCCAAGAGAGCGAAGGCTATGGGCCCTTAATCTAGCAATGCGCGCAACACCTGCGAGGTGGTGGGACATGCATAAGGGGGCGTTCTAGGATTGGGAAGAGTATCGGGATATGATGATCTTGCGATTCGAACCTCCATCTCACTTGCACGTAAATACATTCCTTGGCCCAGGAAACCCACATGAGCATTTGTTCACTTGGATGGAAAAGTGGTGTGACCAAACTACAGAAGAATGGGTTCACCTGTTTATTCATGGCTTGGGACCGATTCCCACCACATGGTACTTAGATTCGGAGCTACATCAGCGCACCTGTCACTGGGAAACATTAAAGGATGAATTTATAGGGACATTTGGTTTAACCAGGGGAATGGAGGTGCTTGACAAAGTTCTGCAGGATATAGACACCTTCATATTTGATGAATCACGCCCCTACGCAGCACTTGGGGTACCAACATGGGAAACACAGATGCATGATATTCTCAACTGCGGCAATATAGCAATAGAAGAGTGCGATGAAGATCCACGCAATGTCACTATCCTAGAGTCAGAGGGAGAGCATGCAGTTGATGGACCCCCACTACAAACTCACGATGCTACGAAGCCTCTGAAGCTGCGAGAAGTCAACATTGGCATGAAAGAGAAACCTAAGTTGGATAAAATTGGGGATTACTGGGATGATGATACAGTAGGCTAACTTGCTGAACTACTCACAGAATATCAGGACTTATTCCTGACAAAGTTTTCAGAGCTTAAGGGGATCAGAGGGGACCTAGGGGTCATGCACATCATGCTAAAACCAGATGCACGCCTTGTGAAGCAGCGGCCTTATCGGTTGAATCCTAAGTATAAGCAGAAGGTTAAGGAAGAAATCGATAATATGCTCACCGTATGTATCATCGAATCGGTCGAACAGTTGGATTGGGTAAGCCCGATGGTGGTTAAAGAGAAAAATATGAAGGGAGAGATAAGAATCGGCATGGAATTGCGCAAATTGAATGATGCATGCGTGCATGATCCCTTTCACACACTGTTCTCAGATGAAATCCTTGGTAGCATAGGAGGGCAGGAAGCGTACTCATTCACTGATGGGTTCTCGGGATACCATAAGATCAGAATCACACCTGAAGATTGCAACAAAACTACGTTTTCTACTAAATGGGGATCCTTTCAGTATACAGTCATGCCGTTTGGACACAAGAATGCCCCTCCCATCTTTTCACGAGTAGTAGTCGCAGTGTTCAAGGAGTTCATACACAAATTTTTGGAGGTTTATTTTGATGATTGGACTGTCTTTGGCTTAGTACGTTTCGAACCTGCGCATGATGTTGGACACCTGTAGAAAGCACCAGATTTCTCTAAATATCAAGAAGTGCATATTCTACGTACCTTTTGGAATCTTGCTCGGACATATAGTCTGCCAACAGAGGTTGATGGTTGACCCTGCGAAAGTTGCAGTTATCATAAATCTAGTAGTACCTACAACTGAGAAACAGCTGCCTTCGATCCTCGGACACACAGGCTACTACAAAAGTTCATTCAGGGGTACGCGCTGATCACCGTGCCTATGGAAAAACTTCTTAAGAAGGATGTTTCATTTTTTTGGGATGACAAGTGTCAGAAGAGCTTTGAGCTACTCAAGGAAAAGATGGTCTCTGCACCTATTATCATATTTCATGATTGGATAAAGGTATTCCATGTCCACGTGGACGCATCAGGAATCACCCTGGGAGCGGTCCTCATGCAGCCTGGTGACGGAGACATTGATCACCCGGTTGCATTTTCTAGTAGGAAACTCTCTGGTGCAGAACACAACTACTCCACCACGGAGCGGGAGGGATTGGCCATGGTCTATGCATTATAGAAGTATCGGCACTACCTGTTAGGAGGACACTTCAAAATGTTTACAGATCATTCGGCTTTTAAATACTTGGTCAATAAGCCTGTGTTGGGGGGGGGGAATATGTCGATGGCTTCTGTTGTTTTAGGAATATGACTTTGAGATCATTATCAAGCTGGGGAATTTGAATGCTGGGCCGAATCACTTGTCCCGAATTGAGAGTGGTGAGGAACCGACCAACCTGGAAGAAGGATTGCCTGACGTGCTGCTGTTTTTTATTAAGGTATTTGATGTGCACTTCACTGACATTATTAAGTTCCTGACTATAGGCATGGCACCTGCAGAGTATTCAGTACAACAGAAGAAAGAGTTGGTAACCCGCGCTATTGATTTTACCATCATCGCAGGTCATTTGTATAATATGGGAGCAGATGAAGTGTTGCGCAGGTACGTCCTGGAGCATGAACAACATGCTGTCTTGACAGAAGCCCAAGACAGGGTAGCAGGAGGTCACTGCATAGGGAAAGCAACGACGCAAAATATCTTAAGAGCTGGGCTATGGTGGCCTACCCTGCATACTGACTCTCACGACTATTGTAAAGCCTACACTACATGCTAACGAACAGGAAGGCCATCACGCAGAGATGAAATTCCCCTTCAACCGCAAATGGCCCTACAAGCATTTGACAAATGGGCCATTGATTTTGTAGGACTTATCAACCCACCCGGAAAGAAGATAGGTGCGAGTTACATTATAACTGCTACTGATTATGTAACTAGGTGAGACGAAGCACAAGAGATGAAGGATTGCATTGCAGATACCGCTGCGCACTTCATATTTGAGTAGATTCTGACCAGATTTGGATGTCCGAAAATCTTGATGAGCGATAGAGGTACGCACTTTGTCAATGAAACAATATAGGCCTTGACGAAAGAATTCCGGATCCATCACGCGAAAAGCACTCCGTATCATCCCCAAGAAAATGGAGCAGTAGAAGCTTTTAATAAAGTCTTAGAGTACGCACTGACTAAGGTCTATAATGCCAATCACAGTGACTGGGACGTGCGCATCCCGTCTGCTATTTGGGCCTACCGAACCACCTGTAAGAAGTTGACATGGAAAACACCGTTTAGGATGGGCTATGGAAAGGAGGCCATTATGCCCACGGAATATATTATTCCTAGCTTACGCATCGCAACCTTTACAAATATGGCAGAGCCTGACATCATGGAAGAGCATTTAGCGTAGCTTGTGGCTTTGGAGGAAGACAGTTTCATTGCTAATTTTCATCATCAAGTTCAAAAGGCTTGAGATAAGGCATGGCATGATCAACATATTCGTCAAAATACCTTTGCAGAGGGTGAATTAGTGCTATTGTATGATAGCCATTTTGTGAAACACCGAGGGAAGTTCTGACAGCACTAGCTAGGGCCCTATGCATTTAAAGAAATCACGGATGGTGAAGTTGTTCGGTTAGCCACCCTGCGCAGCGATATGCTACCCAGCTATGTCAATGGTAGCTAGCTCAAACCGTATCGGATCAAATGACTATATGGCTAGAGTAGATGTATAAAGTGGGCTACGCCCACCAAGGAAGGTAAGAACGGAAGGTACCATGATATGTGTAGGGTGTGGCCACAGAAAAAAATGCCCGGAGGGATGCGCGGGAGGCGCAGGAAAATGTTCAGAACACAGAAGGTGCGCTGGAAGCGCAAAGGTGCACTAGGAGCGTAAGAGGTATGCTGGGAGTGCAAGGATACGTTGGGCGTACTAGAGGTCTACTGGGAGCACAAGGCTGTGGTGGGCGCACAAGAGGTGTGAAAAATAGCCGTTGGAACAGTAAAATCGGGTAAAAGTAAAAGTTACCGTTGAAAGGAGCGAGCGCCCGACATTTAATGAGCCAATTTCCGGAGATTTTTTACCATTTACTTGATGATAAGTTCTAAGTTAGGTTTACCCAACCGTTGATCGGAGCATTAAAGGCCTCCAGGATGGAGATTAAGGTGGTCAAAACGCAGATGGAACAGCAGATCGCAGACTTGCAAGCCAAGTTGCAGCCAGAGACACCACCGAAGGTACGGGCCCAGCAAGCTGCGCTGGTTACCGTAGCTACAAATGTGATTACACGAAAAATTTCTCAGGGCACTTAATTATTGGAAACATCCATGAAGTTCTGGACGAAGGTACAGCAGGACCCTCTCTTGCATGAAATCAACCATCATCTGCGACAAAAGGAAGAAGCGTTCGAACAGTTGGAAGCCACCATGCCTACTCTCATTCCTACTCAACGATTGGCATAATTGCGAACCAGCCACGTCCTTCGGGATGATATTGATGAACTCTGTCGAAAAAAGAAGACCTTCAGTGACTGCCTTAAGCTGTTGGCTGATGAAGCCCTCAAGCTCTCTCAAGATATCGATGTCATTGTTAAACAGTTGAACCAGACTCTCGAGAACGTCACAGCTGCAATAGAAGGACTGACTTGGTAGAAGTTGATCAACATTTCTCAGAACATTGCTACTCAGAGTGAAGGAGTGCTACCCCCACTGATCGAGGAGATCAGGCTGCTGCAGGCGCAGGTGGAGACCCCACGGCCACAGTGACTCGGGACGAGTCACAATATTGTGTTGGGGGATTTTTGGAACGAGGTCCCCTAAAGCTATGAATTTTGTATATTTTTGGTATTAATTAGTCAAGCGCAGGGGTTTTGGGGTGGATCAAAGCCTCGAATGCATTATAATGGGTCAAGGGTAGACCAAGAGTCCGCAAACCATGGTTTGCGGACCATTGGAAGCGTAGGCTAAGTTGATATAAATAGATGAGCATTTTGAATCTTAAGGTAAGCAAGAATTAAGTTGGATGCTAAGTGTGAATTGTTAGATCTATTGTAGAGTCATTTGGGTAAGGACTCCTGCTGGCTGTGTGCACGGAGATCGTCAGTCCTGCCGTGTGCGGACCCTGCTAGCTATGTGCATAGGCTGTGTCGGATTGTATTGGGTTTTGGATGCTAATATATGTGGATATGGTTAAAGTACTTCTGTGTTATCTGATCTGATGTATTACTGTTGATGTGAACTGGTTGAAATATGTTACAAATACTGTTGTGTTAGATGTTTATGCTGTGAATCTGTCTGTGTTATGGTATAACTGTGATATGCTAATGACGCGTTGTGATAATGTGTGTTGATAAATGTTGATACGCACATGAATGTAGAGTTATTAACTAGATTTGTGCATGATAATAGCTCTGTATATTGTGATTATCCTATTAACAACCCTGCAAATATATATGTTTGGTGCGAACCTGATAAGTTGCAAACATGGGTCTACTTGACTTACCTACTCTCTCTCTCTCTGGGTGCGGAAACCTGGTTCTAGCACCCTCCCATATTGCTTCTAGTGAGACTTTGGCCTGCGCAAGTAGGTCACTGTCGAAAGGGCCAGTAGTATAGGGTTTTTTTGGCAAACCTTAACCTCCGAACCTGGGTCAGGACCCCTCGAGCCAACATTGACATTTCACATTCACTCTTCAAGTAATAAAATACAGAGATATAATTTTACAGAGATAAAACATCCAATGTAAGTTATGAATAAAATTTTAACATGAATTAATATAAAATCGCTCAATACACATATTATGGAATCTATATATCATTCAAAAATACAATTTAAACAGTAAAAAATTACACATTATTTTTTGCACTCTAAAATACCTTTGTAACAAAAGACATTTGATCCCTATCGACTCATGTTAGATCTGTGCTTTAGATGGATCTATGTTAGTTTAAACACACCCAAAGAAGCATTATTCTTCATTAAATTCATGCTTGTCTAAGGAAATTGGTTCACAACAGACTCGTTAGGATACATTTAAGCAACTAAGGTCTGAACCTTGTCCACCGAATTTATTTCATCAACAGAACCTTTATCATCATTTTCTGAAGTGGAGGAGTTCTTACCCTGAGTAGGAGGAGGGCCGGAGGGCTTCCAAGTTTTAGCATTGGAATTTCGAATGTTCTGCTTTTATTGAGATTTGAACATAGGGCAATAATCTTGTAAATGGCTTGTTTGATGAAATAAGTGATAGTGAAAAGCAATATTCTCGTAGTCCATAGCCTAGGTCCAGTGCAAATAATCTAATTTTAAATTGATTTGGTTTGGAAGCTCTTTACTAATATTGTTAGTTCCCTATACTATTAGCATAGCTCCCTTATTGTTATTATTAGTGTAGCCCCATTATTTTTATTATTGTTCCCATGTAACCCCCATATGGTTATTGTTGTTCTCGTACATTATTATTGTTATGTATCCTTTGATTATATTGTGACCCCTTATACTCATATATATACCAAGGAGGTATTGTCATTTGTATCATCCAAGAATTGTTAATTAATGAAATGTAAAGGAGGATTCCCCCTTGAAGAGGCTAATTTTCAATTTGTTGATCTATCTTCTCTTCTTTTTTGTCATTTGGTTGCATAACATTTGGTATCAGAGTTTCAGATTTTAGGGTTTCGTTGCTTCAAACATGTCATCTTGGAATTCTCTATAACTTTTTTTCTACAAAGTTTCAAAAGCTGAAATGTCGACCACTTAGAGCTGAAACATTGGGGATTTGTGTAAAACTTTCAGATCTTGGTTCACTACTTTTTTTAGATATGGTCGAAGAAGTTAAGCTTTTTGCATGCTTCAGAATTCAATGTCAAACAAATGAAATAGGGGAAATCATCATAACTTCCTCTAAAAGCATCAGATTTGAATTTTGTAAAAATTGATTGAAAGTACACAAATTGTAGTTTGTCGTGTATCATTTTTAGAGCTGAAGGTTGAAATAGTGACAAGTTGCATTGTGTAAAATTTCACTCTATTGAACCAATCCATAATGAGGTCACCATGTGAGATTAGGCATAACTTTATCTTGATGAATCCAATTTTAATTTAACTTGTGGCATTGGAAATAAGAATCAGAGTGCTACAAAAGTACAAATATTTTGAAGAAAGAACAGTGAGGCAAAATTACACAATTATGCTCACTAGATGTTTAAACATCGAAATCATATTTTTGTCCAGATCTCCAAAGAATCTTGAACAATCATTCCAAGGTATGTGAGACTCCTAAAGGCCTCCCACCTATTCGCGATCATGATCATGCTATTCACTTATTTCCATGAATAATTCCTCCAAACATCAAACATTAAAAATATCCCTATTCCCAAAAGGGTGAAATTGAATGTATGGTTGCAGAAACGTTAAAGGCGAGTATAATTCAACCTACCCAAAGTTTTTTCTCTATTCCAGTAGTATTCGTACACAAGAAGGATGGATCATGGCATATGTTTCCATATTATAGGGAGCTCAAAAAGCTCACTATTAAAGATAAATTTCCCATTCATGTCATTGATGAATTATTGGATGAATTACATGGAACAATTTACTTCATCAAGCTAGATCTTCATTCAGGATATCATCAAATTAGAATGAAGACTGAAGACATTCTGAAAACAACATTCAGAACTCATCAAGGTCATTATGAATTTTTGGTCATGCCTTTTGGCCTTACTAATGCACCTTCCACATTTAAAGTGTTAATGAATTTCATTTTCGAACCCACCCATAGAAAATTTGTGTTAGTATTTTTTCATGATATACTAATCTACAAGTATTGGAAGGATCGTGTTCAACATGTTGATAAGGTGCTCAAACTATTGGAAGAGAAAAAATTGTATGAAAAAACATCCAAATGTTTCTTTAGGGTATAAGAGGTGGAATATTTGGGTCATATTGTATCTCATGAGGCTTTTAAGGTAGATCCTAACAAAATTAAATACATCGGGGAATAGAGAATCCCCACAACCCTAAAACAGCTTCGAGGATTTCTCAGGTTGATAGGGTATTATCACAAGTTTGTTAAAAATTATGGGAAAATAACAATATCTATAACAACATTACTAAAGAAAGATGCATTTTTTTTGGACTCGAGAAGCAACTAATTCCTTTGAACATCTTAAAGAGGTAATGTGACAAGCTCCAGATTTAACTATTCCAAACTTCACAAAAACCTTTATGGTAGAATGTGATGCCTTAGGAAATGTAATTGGAGTTGTTTTCATGTAAGAAGGAAGACCCGTTGCTTTTGAAATTTTTCCAATCAAGGGAAAGCATTTTCACAAAACTATTTATGAGAAGGAAATGTTGGCAATACTACATGCCCTAAAGCAATGGTTCCCTTACCTAATGGGAAGAAACTTCAAGGTAAAAACATATCATGATAGTCTTAAATACTTTTGGAACAAATATTATCTTCAAAAGAGCAGTAAAAATGGGTCACTAAGATGTTGGTTTATGACACTGAAATCATATACAAAAAAGGGAAGTAAAATGTTGTTACAGATGCACTCTTAAGAAGAGATGAGGATGTGGAAACATTTTTTATGCCATTTCTATTATCCAACCTATTTGGATAACTGAAGCAAGGGAGGAATGGAAGCATGATGAAGAGGTGTACACACTCATTCAAAAGTTGTAGCATGATCCCAGTACATCTAACGCCTTTGTCTGGAAAAATGACTCATTATGGTACAAATATCACTTATGTCTATGTAAGAATTCCCAAGTCAAATAAAATATTATTTTGGAATTTCACACCTCTCCTTTATTAGGGCACTCGAGATTTTTAAAATCTTACCACGTGGCCAAGAAGTATTTTTTTTTGGATGCCCTTAAATTCGATATTTATAAATTTGTGGCAGAATGTTTGGTTTGCCAACAAAATAAAGTTGATACAATTAATACCCTCTGTCTGTTACAACCTTTAATCATTCCAAGCCAGTGTTGGGAGGAGGTCTCAATGGATTTTATCACAGGTTTACCCAAGTCAGAATGAAAGAGTGTCATCATGGTGGTAGTTGATGTACTTACCAAGTATGCACACTTTTGTGCATTATCTGATCATTTTAAAGCTAGTACAATTGCTATGGAATTTATGGAAACAATTCAGAAGCTAAATGGAAACCCAGAGATTATTGTAAGTGAAATAGATCCTAGCTTCACTATAAATTTTTTGACGAAATTATTTTCCAATCTTGGTACTCAGTTAGCTCATAGTTCATATTATCATATTCATTATGATGAGAAAATTGAGATAGTGAACAAATGCTTGGAAGGATATCTCTGTTGCTTTGTATCTGATAAAAAAATGCAATGGTTCAAATGGTTACATATGGTTGAATGGTGGTATAGCACTTACTTCCATATTGTAGCAAAAATGACCAAATTTATGGCACTTTATGGATATCATCCACCATCCATTACATCATCCTTAAGAGAAAATTCTAAGATTCAAGCAGTGGAAGATCACATCAAGCACAAACAAAAAGTCCCTTAACTCTTAAAGGATGACCTCACTCTGGTGTAGAATCAAATGAAACAAAAAACAAAAAAACATCATAGCGAAATAAGTTTTGATGTAGGTGACTAGGTATTTTTATGACTACAACCATGCAAACAAATGTCCCTCAAGCAAACTAAGAAGGATAACAAATTATCACCAAAGTACTATGGTCCTTACAAGGTGTTGCAAAAGATTGGTACTATGACATACAAATTGAAGCTACCTGCATCTTCTCAAGTACACCCAGTTTTCCATGTTTCATGCTTAAATAAGGTTATTGGTGACAAGCTCCCAATTCAACAATATTGTCAAGACTTGACGAGGAAGGGAAAATCATATTGGAGCTTGAAGCAGTCATGAAACAAGATCCTAACAACTACGTAATCGATCAATTTCATAGTATATCATTAAGTGGAAGAACTAAATCGTTGAATATTCCACATGGGAGGATGGGAATTTTATACAGAATCATTTAGAACTACTCAAGCATTGAGGACAACACTTTTTTTTGAAGGAAAGGGGCGTGTTAGGTCCCTATAATACTTTTTTTCCTAGGAAAAATTCGTAATTTTATATTGAAACAAAATTACATGTTACATGCACTGAGAATTTTCAATCAAGATAGACTATGAGTGGCAAGTAAAATAGAAATACATGGGGAGAAAATTAAGTTTTTCTCCCTTTCTTATTTTCAACTT
Organism: Pinus albicaulis; assembly: GCA_034641835.2. Lineage (NCBI taxonomy): Eukaryota > Viridiplantae > Streptophyta > Pinopsida > Pinales > Pinaceae > Pinus > Pinus albicaulis. Next base: position 10,225,925 of record CM076578.1, on the reverse strand, counting down.
TCCGCCAAGCACCTTGTGATGGCGAGGCAGTGATAAGAGCTAGCTGATTTTATTCAATTTTTGTACTATTTTCCTTATCTAAATCTGAATTTTCTAAAATGTGATGTCTTCTCTTACCCCCGAATTCTGTTGCCGCATGTTCTTTTGCCAGCTGGGTCAAGGGGGTGATGTCAAAAGGGTCTTGCATCTCCTTTTCTTTTGACTCTGTATCTATTGTTTTCGGTTGATGTTCATTTGGTCTGAGAACATCTTCTTCTTCTTCTTTATCCTCTTCCTATTCTGGCTCTCCTGTGGGGAATTGCCACCCTTTTGGAGTTTTCACTGTCTTCTTTTTTTTCTTGTTGTCTCTTTTTCCTTCCAGACATGTATTTTGCAAATGACCGGTGTTTCTGCATATTCTGCATCTGAATGCAGCATTTTTAAAATCAAGATGTTGTGTCCATTTATGTTGTTTGTGTATCAAATGTATGCATTTTGGCAACCTTTTACTGAGGTCCACTTCCACACAAATACGTGAAAATGTGTAGATACGCTCTTTTAAGCGTTGAGTATCATTTTTGATATATCGCCCCAGCATGTTCCCAATTCAAGTGATAACACTCTTGTTCTAGAAATGTAAGGGCATATTGTAAAGCCTGGCCCATACAGGAATTCTGGACACTTCCATGCTGTTAGCGTTGAAATCTGAGAACCAAGGTGTGATGAAGAGCCCAGTGGAGCCCTAGAACCATGGTCCCTCCCTCAGAATGATGTCTCTGGCTTCCGAGGATGCAAATTTGACGATGAAAAACCCCTTAGAATAGAGGTGGATTTCACATTCCAAAGTCCATTTTGTGAAAATCCAATGGAATAGTTCCATTGGTTTTGGCTAGAAGCTGTTAAATCTGCAAATAATTGCTTTTGCTTCATAAACAAATCGGTTTTCATCTATTTCTGGAAGCTCTATATTTACTGCTGGTATGCTATTCATTTGCTCAACTATGTAAGGTTTGGGAGCATTTTCAGTTGTTTCTGTCGGATTAACAGCTATGTTCTTGCCCTTTAGTATGTTCCTGTAGGAGGGCCCTTTCAAGTTTTCATGTCTTTTGGTGCTGGTTCCTTTAGCATTTCCTGGAGTTCTGTGTTGTTTTGTGGCCCCACCTCTCAGTCTCAGATTGAGAATAATAGTGGATCCGGAGCATATGGAGTACTCATGAAGAGTGCAGAGGGCTTGGAGTGATCGTCCCCTATGGATAAATGATTGTAGTTGACTAGGATACCCAGTTATTTGACCAATTTTGAGTTTCAGGTCAGCGACCTCTTCATGGTTTTGTGCCCAAATCAAAATACATTTACCCTTAGGGGGTTTGATAAAAATATGAAAACATTCTTTTCTTACCTCATTGTCCATGATGTCTGAGAGGTCGTCCTTGGGATGCAGCATAGGGTGCAGAGTCGGCAAAGGGGTCGGAAACTAAACACTAGATAGGATCACAGCAGGAAGCAGGACATCGCCGCCCAGTTGGAGCATCAAAGTATCACCCACAACAGCAAGAGGTGGTGTGTGCAGAGTCACATGGATGCAAAGCAGTGACCGCCACGCTGCTTCCGTAGCAAAAACCAACAATGCATGTTGAACAAGGCAATGGTGCCGATAGTGTGGATAATCACACCCAAAACCAATGAAAAGTGCATTCCAGCATACTATTTTCCCTAGATCCTGCATTTTGTGGCTTTCTGGGGGGAGCGCCTCTGTTGAGAGGACGAGTGACTTGTGAAAATGGCTATACACGGCCAAAGCCAGTGTCGTGGAGCAACAGTGCCAATACTGATCCTTCGAAAGATAGAACGGGGTCAGCTCGAGCCACCATACATCCCTAACGTAGGCGCGGGAGGTCTCCTTCTTATCTCCCAGATGTCCAGACCCATAAACCCTAGCCGCCATTGATGTTCGCTACAAGATCTATTCTGTTTTTCAAACTTGAAATCTGGTATTTTGATGTTTTATTACTTACTAATAAATAATTACAATGTAGATAGGTCCCTATAATTCTATTATAAGCTCCCTTATTATTATTTTTGTGCCCATGTATCCCCCATATTGTTATTTCCATGCCCCATAGAAGCCCAATATTGTTATTTTTGTGCCCTTACATTATTATTTTTATGTAGACCCTAATTATATTGCAATCCCTTAGACTCCTATATATATTGTTATGCAACCAACTCACAAGCAATAGAAATAATAGATCAACAACTTAGAAAATATCCTCTTCGAGGGAGAAACCTCCATTACATTACATAAATGAAAAATTATTGGATGATTCGAATGACAAAACCTCCTTTCTATATATAGGAGTCCAAGGGGTCACAATATAATCTGAGTCTACCTAACAATAATAATGTAAGGGCACAACAATAACAATAGTGGGCTTCTATGGGGCACAATAATAAAAATATGGGGACTACATGGGCAGAACAATAACAATAAGGGGGCTAAAATAATAATAACAATGAGGGTATACACTAGTATTGTAGGGACCTAACAGGCCCCTCTCCTTCAAAAGAGTGTTGTCCTCGGTGCTTGAGTAGTTCTGGATGATTTTGTATAAAATTATCATCCTCCCATGTCGAATCTTTAGGGGGTAAGTTCTTCCACTTGATGAGATACTATGAAATTGATTGCTTTTGTAGCTGTCGAGTTCTTGTTTCTGTGACTACTTCAGGTTCCAATATGATTTTTCCTTCCTTGTCAAGTTCTGGCAATATTGTTTGAACTGGAAACTTGTCACCTATAACCTTATTTAAGCATGAAAGATGGAAAATTGGGAGCTCTCAGGAAGATGCAGGAAGCTCCAATTTGTATGCCATAGTACCAATATTTTACAACACCTTGTAAGGACCATAGTACTTTGGTGATAATTTATTATCCTTCTTAGCTTGCTTGAGGGGAATTTTTTTGTATGGTTGTAGCTGTAAAAATACCGAGTCGCCTACATCAAAACTTCTTTCATTGTGATGTTTATATGCTTTTTGTTTCATTTGATTTTGCGCCAAAGTGAGGTTATCCTTTAAGAGTTGAAGAACTTGTTGTTGATGCTCAATGTGATCTTCCACTATTTGAACCTTGGAATTATCTCTTAAATATGATGTGATGTAAGGTGGATGATATCGATAAAGTTCCATAAATGGGGTCATTTTTGCTGCAGTATGGAAGGAAGTATTATACCACCATTCAGCTAAAGTTAACCACTTGACCCATTGTGTTTTTTTATCAGATACAAAGCAACGAAGATATCCTTCCAAACATTTATTCACTATCTTAGTTTTCCCATCATATTGAAGATGATAAGATGAGCTATGAGCTAATTGTGTACCCATACAAGAAAATAAATATGTCAATAAATTTCCAGTAAAAATGGGATCTTTATCGCTTATAATAATCTTTGGTTTTCCATGTAGCTTTTGAATTGTTTCCATAAATGAATTAGCAATTGTCCTAGCTTTAAATGGATGAGATAATGCACAAAAGTGTGCATACTTGGTAAGTCTATCAACTATCACCATGATGAAATTTTTTCCTCATACTTGGGTAACCCTGTGATAAAATCCATTGAAATATTCTTCTAGCGTTGACTTGGAATGGATAAAGGTTGTAACAAACCCGGATTCTTAATTGTCTCAAATTTATTTTGTTAGAACAAAAAAATCCTTCTTGACCCTGTGGTAAGTTTTTTAAAATTTTAAGTGCCCTCCTAAGGGATAGGTGTGCAATTCCAACATAATATTTTGTTTGAGTTGGGAATTATTACAAAGATACAAGTGATCTGTGTACCATAATGAATCATTTTTCCAGCTAAATGTATCAAATGAACTGGGATCTTGCTGCAAATTTTGAATGAGTGTGTCTTCGTCATTCTTCCATTCATCCCTTGCTTCGGTTACCCAATCTGGTTGGATAATATAAATTGCACAAAGCAATTCTTCCACATCCTCATCCTTTCTTGAGAGTGCATCTGTAACAACATTTTGCTTCCCTTTTTTGTAGACGTTTTCAAAGTCATAACCTAACATCTTTGTGACCCATTTTTGCTTCTCTTATGAATATAATCTTTGTTATAAATTGTATTTAAGACTATCATGATATGTTTCTACCTTGAATTTTATTCCCATTACATAAGGTCACCATTGCTTTAGTGCATGTAGTATTTCCAACATTTCCTTCTCATAAATAGCTTTGTGTAAATACTTTCCTTTGATTGGATGACTTTCAAAAGCAATGGGCCTTCCTTCTTGCACTAAAATGACACCAATTCCATTTATTGAGGCATCGCATTCCACAATAAAGGTTTTTTGTGAATTCTGGCGAAGCTAAGATTGGTGCATGGCACATTGCTTCTTTGAGATATTCAAAGGCCTTAGTTGCTTCTGTAGTCCAAGAAAATGCATCTTTCTTCAGTAATGTTGTTAGAGATGTTGCTATTCTCCCATAATTCTTAATAAACTAGCGATAATACCCTATTAGCTCGAGAAATACTCACAAATTCTTTATAGTTGTGAGGATTTTCCATTCCTTAATGGCTTTATTTTTGCTAGGGTCTACCTTAACACCCTCATGAGATACAATATGATCCAGATATTCCACCTCCTGTACTCCAAAGAAACAATTGAAGCTTTTTGCATATAATTGTTTCTCCTCCAATAGTTTGAGCACCGTGTTAACATGTTGAACATGATCCTTCCAATACTCGTTGTAGATTAGTATATCATCAAAAAATACTAACGCAAATTTTCTAAGGAAGGGTTTGAAAATGGAATTCATCAAACCTTGAAATGTAGAAGGTGAATTGGTAAGGCCAAAAGGCATGACCAAAAATTAATAATGACCCTCACGAGTTCTAAATGTTGTTTTCGGAATTTCTTCAGTATTCATTATAATTTGATGATATCCTAAATGAAGATCCAAATTGGTGAAGTAATTTCCTCCATGTAATTCATCCAATAATTCATCAATGACAAGAATGGGAAATTTATCTTTAATAGTGAGCTTGTTGAGCTCCCTATAATCTGAACACATGTGCCATGATCTATCCTTCTTATGCACCAATACTACTAGAGCAGAGAAAGAACATTGAATAGGTTGAATTATACCAGCCTCTATCATTCATGCAATCATATGTTCAATTTCACTCTTTTGGATGATAGGGATATCTATAAGGCTTGATGTTTGGAGGAAAATTCCTAGAATCAAATTAATAGAATGATCATGGTCACAAATAGGTGGGAGGCCTTTGGGAGTCTCAAATACCTTGGAATGATTTTCTAATACTTCTTGAAGATCTAGAGAAATAGATGAGTTCGATGTTTGAACTTCTAGTGAGGATAATTGTGAAATTATGCCTTGTTGTTCTTTCTTTAGAAACTTTGTCGTGCCATTAGAGTTGATTATCTTTACTGGTTTTCTTGTGATACCCCTTAATTCAACTTCCTTTCCTTCCCAAAAAGAAATTCAAGAAAAGTTATTGAAAATTAAAAGCTATCACACACAAATATTGTAACCATTGGACTCCTAGTACAACATCAACACCAACCATTGGAATGGAAAGAATTGGACTATTCAATACATATTCCCCCATGGTTAGCTTGATATTATGGCACTTTCCATAGAAATTTATATTTCCTCCATTTGCAACCATCACTTGACACTCTGGTGTTGGATATAAGAAGAAATTCAATTCCTTGGCTATCTTACAATGAATAAAATTATGGGTACTACATGAATCAATAAACACTATTACCTTTTTCTTCTTGATATTTCCTTCTATATTGAGAGTTTGAGGAGTGGTAATTCTTTCCAATGCATTACAGTACATGGTCAAAATCATTTCTTCTTTCTTTAGGGTTGGTTCCTGGTGTATATCCTCTTCTTTTGAAGTTTATTGCTCCCTTTCTTCCTCCTCTTCACAATCTATGTAAAATAATTTCTTCTCGGCACACTTATGACATTTAGAGTATTTTCTATCACATTTGTAACAAAGCCCTTTTGGTCATTTTTCTTCCAATTTTGTGATGTCAACCTTGTAGGTTGTGGAGGACTATGAGTAGTAACACCTCCATATTTATAGTTGTGAGAGATAGGCTTCCTTGTTGCCATAATTTTTTTTTCAATTTTTCTTGCCAATCTGAATGCCTTTTCCAATGAATCAAGTTCCAAAAGGTGAACCTCGTGTTGGATGTTATACTTTAAAATCCCTATGAAGACATCAATCCCATGCTCATATGGAATATAATTTTCCCTTATATTCGATTTTTGGAAGTCCTCAATGTGCTCCACCATTGAACCCTTTTGTTTGAGATTTATCAATTGGCTAAAGAAGGTGTTGCTCTTTGTATCCTCATAATGCGTTGTCATTTCCTCCTTAAAAATTGACCAAGTGACAATTTTTTTACGAGAGAAAATCCATTGATACCATACAAATTTATTGGGTTCTAATATAAAGTTTCAATGCATAACTTTGTGTGTTTTGCACATTATGGAGATCAAAATATTGCTCGATCTGTAGTATCCATGTTACGGGATCCTTGCCATCAAACTTATTCATATCAATCTTTGGAGTATGGTGGGTATTCAATCCAACGTTAGAGTCTATGAAATCATGATTAGCATTTTTTTTGTTCTCATGTTGAGTTTCCTCTACTACACTTTCACCATGTTAAAGCCTTGGAATTCCATTGGAACAACATGGGGGAATGTAGAAAATTGAATAATAGCTGAATTATTCACCGAGATTATCCTGATTACACACTATTTAAGCTTCATGCATAATACATAACCTCTTCTACAATTGATCATCAATATGCGTAAATAGAAGCAGTCGCATGCGCACATTAAAACATAATCAAGCACACATATAACACAATATGTAATGGGGAAAGCATGCAGTTGAAAACCCCCAACTATCTGTATATTATAATGATAGAGAAAATGTAACAATACATAGCACAAAGCTCCTCACAGCTCTCAGCACTATCTCACATGCTACACACAAAACTAGCTCTGAGATGAACAAGTCACAAGTTCAAATCTCCTCCACAAGTCTGTCTGCCTCTACTGCGCAATCCAAGATGAATAATGATGAGATCCAAGTTCAAATCCCACTGGCTTGTACTGCGCAATCCTCATTGGCAATCTCAATCAATGTGTGTGCAAATCTCATGCACAGCTATAGTCACAACTGATAGTAGACTCACCCTTTCACCCACCTCTAACACTGTTCTCCACTGAACTGTCCATGCATTGCAGTTAACTGATGTGTTCTTTAGTTGATTTATGAGTTAATAATTAGTGAATTAATTAATAATTAATTCACACCACTCATCACTAGTGTATTTTCCAGTTATACTAAATACAACTAGTTCAACTAAGTTAAACCGAACACAACTCCACCAACTGTCTCATCAACTCCACCAAACTCTGCCACATGAGTTCTAACTGAATTCAACCATGCAATAGCTCAACTAACCCTTAGGAAAAGCGTATTTCCTTCTATCAGCTGCATGTTCCACATCCAAGCATCAAACCGAAGTGCTCCAGGAGGATAAGATAATGTTTATAGTCTAAATATTATTAAGGGTTAATAATATTTGACTGTTCTATTTTTAGCCCGGCAGTCTAAAAATAGAAACCACCCAATGTCTAAAAAATAGAGGTCCATCTATTTTTACCAACTCGACCAATCATCCATAAATAGCATCCTGCAACTCATAGACCATGATCCATATGTCTAAAAATAGACATAGTCTAAAAATAGACTTTGCGCCAAAAATAGCCTGCGAGCCCACTTAGTGAAGGCGACTTAATTTCACTAAGCTCCATCATCTTGTTGCATTTTCAACACTCCCTCTCAACAAGATATGGATTTTAGGAATATGACTTATGTGATCCATAAATTAATTATCAAATCTTTCGGTGAAAATCACAATGGAGAATTTTTGTGTCAACGCGTTTCGAACCAGCCAGTGTGGTTCATCATCATCATCTTGTCCTGATGATGAACCACACTGGCTTGTTCGAAACGTGTCGACACAAAAATTATCCATTGTGGTTTTCACCGAAATATTTGATAATTAAGATATGGATTATCTGCAACCCCTATCCTGCCTCTGTGGTATTCGAATTTGCTCCTGGTGAGCGTTTTCGTCAAGATATCAGCATCCTGATCCTCCGTGGGAATGTATGAAAGTAACATGATTCTCCGCTGCACACAATCTCTGATATGATGGTACCTGAATTCGATGTGTTTGGATCTATCATGAAATACTGGATTAGCCGAGAGTTTAATGCAACTATGGTTATCACAATAAATCACAGTAGGCTCCAAGTGTGACCCGAAAAACCCGACCAGGATCTTCCTCATCCATATGGCCTCGCATGCAGCCAAGCTTGCTGCCATATACTCAGCCTCTGCTGAACTGAGTGCCACGGATCTTTAGTACTTCAACATGCCCGAGAAAAAACCATTTATCGGCCAGAATTTGAAGATCCTCCGGATGTTGCTGTCTGTAAAGGAAACTCCACAATACGCATCAAGTGGACATGCATAGCTTCACCTCATCACCCCTGTCTACCACAAACCATATCTAAGTGCCTTTAAGATAACTACAATACATGCTTTCCTACCTTACAGAAGAGCCTTGTTAGGCTTAACCACTCCAAGGGTGGTTATGACATAGCATGTCTCTGGTCGTGTATTGACAGGATATAAGCGACCCCTGGCCTTCGATAAACGATGGCATCCACTACACTCGTTTGAGTAGCATCTCATTCCTCCATCCCTCTAGGAAGAAGATATCAACAGGCTTGCAGCCATGCATGTTGAACTTCTCCAGTATCTCCCGGGCATACTTACCCTGAGAAACAAATAATCCATCACTGCGCTGCCAAATTTCCAATCCCAGGAAATAATGAAGGAGGCCCAAGTCCTTCATCTCAAACTCTCTAGAAAGATCCTCCTTGCATGAAAGTATCAATAGCTCATCACCTGTCAAAATCAAATCATCTACATAAAGTACAATGATCAGCAACTTACCCTCCATCACAATCTGGTATAGGCTAGGATTCGCCTCACTCTTGGAGAATCCAAGTCCGGTGAAATAACTGTCTATCCATGTGTACCAAGCACGAGGTGCTTGTTTCAACCCATACAGTGCTCTCTTGAGCCTGCACACATGCGACTCACTGCTGAAGATCTCGAAACCTTCGGGCTGCTCTATGTACACCTCCTCCTCAATGACTCCATTGAGGAACGTAGTCTTCACATCCATCTGATGAATGTGCCACCCCGTCTGCGCTGAGAGAGCTAGGATCGTCCGTATCGTCGTGCAAAGGTCTCCTCATAATCGATCCCCTCTATCTATGAGAAGCCTCGGGCAACAAATCTTACCTTGTACTTCTCCACACTCCCGTCAGCTGCCTGCTTCACTTTGTAGATCCATCTCGAACCCACCACTAATTTCCCCTCCGGTCTTGGGACAATCTCCCATGCACTGTTTCTGACAATCGAATCATACTCTTCCACCATGGCATCTACCCATGCGGGGTCCTCCACAGCTTCCTCGAAATAGGATGGCTCTGTCATGACACATTTTCTCACAAGAGCCATGTATCCAGTGTACCGGTCCGGTGACTGTCTCTGTCTGCGCTGTGCTGTAGGTGGTCCTACAACCTTCTCTGCATCTTGAGCCAGTTGCTCAGCTTCTGTAGTGTGCTTCCGCCCTCTGATGGTTGGCGCTGCATGAGTGGTCTCTTCCACTCCATGAACTTCCTCTTGTGGCTGATCCACATCCTGAAGCTCATCCTTAGGAACTAATAGCTCCTCCTCTGCATGCAAGTGTGGCTCCCTCTCAAGCGAACACTTCATGGCTTTCTCCTCTTGAAATTTGATATCCCGTCGCACAACAGTCTTGCGACTGTCTGGAAAATACACACGATAGTTGTGGGGTGTATCAGTGTACCCCACAAATATCCCAACCTCTACGGTCGGCTCCAGCTTCTTCCTGGCATCCTTCGTCACATGAATGTAAACAGGTGAACCAAAAATCCTCAAATGGGAAATATCAGGCCTCTTACCAGAAAACGCCTCCTCGGGTGCACTCATGCCAAGTATCCTGTGAGGACAACGATTCTGCACATATACTGCAGTATTGCATGCCTCAGCCCACAAGTGTATGGGAAGGCCTTGATCATGCAACATCGCCCATGCAGCACCCACGATCGTTCTGTTCTTCCGCTCAGCAACCCCGTTCTGCTGTGGGTTATGAGGTGCTATGAGCTCTCTTCGAATTCCTTCTGCGTTGCAAAAGTCCTTGAATTCGCCAGAGATGAATTCACCACCATTGTCGCTCTAAGAGCCTTCACCTGCTTCCCCGATTCCTTCTCAACCAGCGCCTTGAACTCACAGAACTTTGAGTATGTCTCGCTCTTCTTCTGCATGAAGAAGATCCGGCACTTCCGAGAATAATCATCAACAAATATCACATAGTACCTGTGCTTTGCTGTCGAAGCTACTGAGAAAGGTCCACACATGTCTGTGTGAATTCTCTCAAGAATCGTCGTGGCGCGACTATCCTTCTCGTGAAAGGTGGCTTTCACAAATTTTCCCAAGGTACACCCCTTGCCTTGACCCCGAATGCGCAAGAGTGCCTTTAGGGAAGAAAGATGAGAAATCTCTTCTGCCGAGTATCTTCAAAGCTCCATGATGAAGGTGTCCCAATCTCCGGCGCCACAACCTCGCCATCACCCGGCTCACCAACTCCTTGACCTTGCATGAAATTGTTGCACGGCCATCTACATGCGATTGATAAAGGTTCTTGACTCGAACCCCTGTCATCTAGGGTTCTCCGGTTGTCTTCTTGTGCGGGGAAAGCCTTTCCTCGGCAGAACAACATCATACCCTTGTCTTTAAACATGCCCACAGTCCAAATCCTTCTTCAATCTTTGGAACATGCATCACTTCCTTGATACGAAGGGTTTACCGGACTCCTCTCAAAGGAAATGGTACCGATACTGGTCGCACTGTATCTACCATCATCGCCCATATCGATGTGCACTCCAAGATCTTTCTCATCCAGATCAGAAAACAAATCTCGATCTCCTGTCATGTGAAAAGACGCACCACTATCCAAGAACCAAACTAAACCCATCAAAATTGATACCAAGCATGTGATCAGCAAAAAATCTAGCTGAAAATGCAAGGCTAAGGCCTCTCCCGCTGCAGATCCAGCATCCTGCTTATTTTTCTTCTTTTGCGGAAAATTTGTGGCATAATGTCCGTGTTGGTGACAGTGAAAGCACTTCACCTTGGACATGTCCTGCTTCTTGCCTTTCGCACCTGAATGAGAAGCTTTCTTGCTCTTCCCCTTCTTTGCTTTGGCAGCCAAAGCACAATTTTCTTCATCAGATGCCTTTGATGAAGATCCGTCCCTGGTAGTCCGCCTGATCTCCTCTTGCATGAGATCCGACCACAGTCGCTCCCATCCCGACAACTTCTCCCGACCATTGACAGAGTCCTGATAGGAATGCCAACTCTTCGGAAGACCAAGGAGAGCCAAGTCCACCAAGTCCTCCTCAGCTACAGTCACCCCCACACTTCCGAGCTCATCCCTGCATTGGGTGAACTTCGTGAGGTACTTGGGTATACTGTCGCCTTTCTCCATCTTTATGTTTCTGAGTTTATCCTTGAGCACCAACTTCCTCTGGTCGCTCTTGCTTTGGAATAAATCTTTCAACGCTTTCCACATCAAGTATGGAGAAGTTTTTCCATGCAGGCTGGATACAATGTGATCCTTTACGCCTTCCAACAGAATCCTTCGACATTTTGTTGTCTTCTTTTGCCAAGCCTCAACTTGAGCAGCATCAGTAGGCTTTGGGACTTCAGCATCTATGAACTCCTTCAACCCATTTTCATCTAACACCGCCTCCATCATGTCCTTCCATGCAACATAATTCGAGCTGCCCTCAAGGGCATACTCCAATCGCAATCCGTTGAAAGACATTTCAACTTCGACACCAAGAAAACTCTTCTGCAAATTCGAATTCCACCAGCTCAAAACTCAACCGCTTCTGATCTGTGAGAACAAGGTATTTCTAGCACAGAGATCGACTGTAGGAGCATTTAGTGGATATATCACCTTTCAAGGAAAGGATGGATCCAGAGGCTACCTGGCCCGCTTACAGACTCTGTCTACCGAAATAAATTGTAATCACTGTAATAGATCCGATGATCAATTTCGCTCTGATACCATGTAGAAAATTGAATAATAGCTGAATTATTCACCGAGATTATCCTGATTACACACTATTTAAGCTTCATGCATAATACATAACCTCTTCTACAATTGATCATCAATATGCGGAAATGGAAGCAGTCGCATGCGCACATTAAAACATAATCAAGCACACATATAACACAGTATGTAATGGGGAAAGCTTACAGCTGAAAACCCCCAACTATCTGTATATTATAATGATAGAGAACATGTAACAATACATAGCATAAATCTCCTCACAGCTCTCAGCACTATCTCACATGCTACACACAAACTAGCTCAGATATAGAACAAGTCACAAGTTCAAATCTCCTCCACAAGTCTGCCTGCCTCTACTGCGCAATCCAAGATGAATAATGATGAGATCCAAGTTCGAATCCCACTGGCTTGTACTGCGCAATCCTCATTGGCAATCTCAATCAATGTGTGTGCAAATCTCATACACAGCTATAGTCACAACTGATAGTAGACTCACCCTTTCACCCACCTCTAACACTGGTCTCCACTGAACTGTCCATGCATTGCAGTTAACTGATGTGTTCTTTAGTTGATTTATGAGTTAATAATTAGTGAATTAATTAATAATTAATTCACACCACTCATCACTAGTGTATTTATCGGTTAGACTAAATACAACTAGTTCAACTAAGTTAAACTGAACACAACTCCACCAACTGTCTCATCAACTCCACCAAACTCTGCCACATGAGTTCTAACTGAAGTCAACCATGCAATAGCTCAACTAACCCTTAGGAAAAGCGTATTTCCTTCTGTCAACTGCATGTGCCACATCCAAGCATCAAACTAAAGTGCTCCAAGAGGATAAGATAATGTTTATAGTCTAAATATTATTAAGGGTTAATAATATTTGACTGTTCTATTTTTAGCCCGGCAGTCTAAATATATATTCCGCCCAATGTCTAAAAATAGAGGTCCATCTATTTTTACCAACATGACCAATCATCCATAAATAGCATCTTGCAACTCATAGACCATGATCCATATGTCTAAAAATAGACATAGTCTAAAAATAGACTTTGCGCCAAAAATAGTCTGCGAGCCCACTTAGTGAAGGCGACTTCATTTCACTAAGCTCCATCATCTTGTTGCATTTTCAACAGGGAAAACCACTCGGTCCGGACCTTAGAGCAAGTCCTTTTCCGTTTGGTGTAGTTCCTCCGAATGGGGATAAAGGGACCAGTTTCCCAATAAGGATAATGGGGGTGTGTTTGTTTAGAATATGCAAATGGAAAATGATTTAATCTATCATATGCAATGACTAAACATCTATTATACTATATATATACCTGGGAGTATTCATTCTTCAATGCGATCTAGAAATATATCTTTCAACAATTGGTAATGAATATTATTCAATAGTTGAAAGAGATGAAAATTATGTAAAAATAATTATTTTGACAAAATATTTTAATCAAAATAATTGTGAAATATATATGGCATTCATAAGTTTGATCATATATGAGATAAGTAACCATAAATAAATATCAGTAAAAAAGTGCACTTAACGTTTACTTATGATAACATCTTTCATATATAATATAGATAAAAGATGATTTTCAATTCAAGAAGCAAAACTTAATATAATGTGTAGAAATATCATATATACAAGGTTTTACTCATTCAAACCGACAGTAGTATTCTGCTCCTCTTCACGTTAAAGCAATTCAATGAGTACAAAAGTGCAACTTCATTTAAACAGCTTCAATATCAAAAGATAACAAAAATTTTTCCATTAACTCATCAAGGCATTCACAAACATACAGAAGTGCATTCCTTTGAAAATGTTTTTTGACAAATTTCTGGACCCTTCTCTAAATGCATGAGAAGGGTTTAAATACTAAACTAAATATGTCTAAAATAGATTATTACACAAAAATTTGAGGAGGTTTCAAACAACCTTCCTCATAATGAGTAAACTAAACTACAATCTAGGAATAAAGATAACAATATGCTTAGGTGGGTTGATCTTCTTTTCTCATTTGATCTCTGAGGTGGAAAATATCTACCATCGGCTTCAGCTGAGCTGGCTCTGTGATCCTGGATCTGACCTGGCCTTTAAACACGGCATTTGAAAGTGTCGGCAATGATTTCTTAGTGGAATCAGTTAATGATTATAGATTCAGGCACTAATGATGTGGTTTGATCAGAAAATTCCAATAATTTTATTGATCTAACTTAGTCATATTTTTAATAGCTTCTTCATGTGTCTCTGCGCTTTCTTTCCACTATGCTTCTAATAGTTTAAGCTTTGGGAGCACTTCGGCTATAGATTCTTTGATGAGTTCAGCACTTAAAATGTGTCCATTAATAGACTCTATGATCTCATTTGTTATATTTGTTGCCTTTGAGGTTACCTTCTCTGTCTATCTTAACTGCATTTCCCAGTCTTTAAATACAATATCTTTGTGAAATTTTTCAATTTTGGGGAGATCAGCTTTCTTTCCTATATAAGATTCATGCCATAGGATGAACTCAGAAATTTTCTTTTGAACCTTTTCACATTCCATCCTCCTGTTAGCCACTTGTTGAATCAAAATCTTGCTTGTCTCACAATATGAACTGGTAGCTGAGATTTGGTGACAAAAAGTTTCTTGTTGCTGCTTCAATTTTGCATTCCATTCAAGTGCCTCTTTTACAAACTTCTCTGTTTGAGGCTGACTTTTCAGCTTATCCATCGCTGCCTCTATCTCTGTTTCTTTCTTTGAAATCTGTACTTGGTTCTGCAACTTTAATCTTTCAAATTCCTTTTGGAACTATGACATTTTCATCTCAATTTGCTTATTGGCATTAAGATTTTCCCGTTCTAGTTGTATTTCCAATTCTTGAACCTTATCCTCCTTTTGTTTGAGAATAAGTTTCACTTCTTCTGCTTTATCAATTGTAGTAGTTGCATATGCACCAACAAATTGTGACAGTTTAGTAAGATGTTCAGTAGGATTGGAAAAAGAGTCTTTCCAAACAACATCTACTGATTCATTCTCTAGAGCAGTCATTATTTCATCAATTCTTCTTCTCTTTCTTATCTTGACTACAGCTTTGTGACTTGGGCTGTAGAAAAAATCTAATGGAGTTATTTCCTCAATTTCAAAATGATTTCTTGTGTCGGGTAGGTTCGAATGATCTCTTATTCTTGAAACTATGGTACCTGCAGAAGTGGAACTACAGTCTCTACTATATCCTAGGTTTGCTTAGGAGTTTGGAAACTTATTGATCCTTCAAGATTAGGCTTTGGTGGTGGCAGTGTCTATAGTGCTTTAGTAAAATTTTCCCATTCTATCTTTAACTCCTTTGCTTGAGGTTTTATTGTTAGCTCAGGTGTAGTCTAAACATATTTTGAAGATGATTCAGCTCCACAAGTTTCTTCCTTAGTTTTCATATCAATTCCTTTAATTACTTTTTCAATTATCTTCTCAGGGATTTCATTTTTGCTCTCAGATTCATTATTAGAATGATCTGAGCTCTGAGACTGATGTTGTGAATGCTCTGAATCTTGAATTGACTTTTCTTGTGATTCATCTTCTGACATATCTTTAGCTTCATCATCTAAACCGATGTTGGGAGTTTTTCTTCTGACATCTTCCATTTGTAACAAGTCCAATGGGACTGTTTCTAACCTCTTGTTTCGGTATTGATGAAAAGCTTTAAGATCTGCCACGCTAAGCTTATTGGATGCAGTTTTTAATACATCTACCAACTTCTCTACACCTTCAAATAAATCATCAAACATATCCTTTCAATTCATGAATGGTCTGAGTTTAAGACTAGTGGCAAAGTTATAGACCACATCATTTGGATCATATTGTCTTCCCGGCATTAAAGCCAGATTCAATGAAGTAATATTTGGAATTTCTTTAGCTACATGACCTACGTCAAAAAGGGAAAAAGTACCACATTGTATTGGGAAGGTAGGCCAGATGGATTTTTTGGAATCTCTAAGTTGCTTAGTTATACTGCTTACAAGAGTTTGGTAGGACATGAGGAGAATACAGACTCCCAAAACTCTGATATAAGTAAAATTTTCCTTACCAAACCATTGGGCTATAGGTAAAATATCAGCACTGGCTTCCTTGGAAATTCTGGGAATTTTCTCATTAAAAATAATCTAATAAATGGGCAACATAACTGCATGACAAATTTTATAAAAATGAAATTGAAACTCAGACTCCCATAGGGCTCTATGATATATATGAATCGTGTTAGGGTCTTAGCTTGTCAACTTCTAACCCATAATAGGAAAACTCGAGCAGAAACATATATAATCCACGATATATGTGCTCATATAGAAAGGGGGAATTGTCCTAGTGGAAAAGACTATATTGGTTTTGTAATCCATAATGGTTTTGGACAAGTTATCAGATAAAATGTTTTCCAAATTCATGACATTGGAATTGATGACTACGTCAATTAAAGGAACCCACTCAATGGAGAATTTAGTGGTATCAGGTCTAGAAAATAGTCTACATAACATTCCTACTACAAAATAGTAAGGTGATGACAATTGTGTTATGGAGTACATACCAAGTTTATCCCGCTTTATCTTGCCCTGATCTTCTTTCCATCCTTTCACCACCTTCATTAAGTCTGAATTCTTTCTTAAAAAGTTTTCCAAGAAATTTTATCATAAATATTTTGTGGCGAAGGCAATTGATACATTGTTTGAAAATCCTCAGCGGTGAATGAACCTATGTTCTCCAGCTTGGAATTCTTGAATGTTCTATCTGCAATGTGGAGATTATCAATGACCCATCTTACCATATCAGTGTGTGGTAACATCCTCAGACTTTCCGCTATCCTATGAAGAAACTAACATGTAACTTCAAAGTAATATGGTTTTGATGAAATAGCCTTATCTGTCGTTGCTATTTTCTTTATATCTTTTGGATGTTCATCTTCAAACAGGTTGTACATGGATTCCAATGAAGACACTCCACTGTCTTTGATGCATGTAGTGTCTGAAAATAATGGCGGCATGACTATAGTTTCAGAAATAGAAGCTTGGGCAATTGATTTGCCTTTCTTTGTCATTCTTGTTGATATTGCTTCCTAAGGTAGTTTCCTGAATTCCAGCAAAATGAGTAAATTTAGATCTGAGATGAGGAGATACAAGGACAGAATAGAGTTAAATCAACATAAATCAAAATATGGAACTCTCCTAAAGGATATGACTCCCTCCCACCTTTGCATGGATCCCAACCTCCTCCTTTTCCTCTATAAAATAAGCTATCTCTCTTAGTACAAACTAGTTGAATGGTTGAATAGCTGAACTTGGAGAGCTGATATTTGAATGACTAGAGAAGATAGAGAGAAGGAATCACATTGAGGAGAGCTTGAATCCATGTCCTCATTCCTTCTGAATCCCTCGACAGGTACTGAGACGCGCTTCGACTGAACCCCACTGGAGGAGACTACGACATCAAAGCATCGGTTGTACCTCTTCCTTCTACTTATATATACATGACTATTGTTTGGCTCCACTATTGTGTTATGATGTTTGTGTAATGTGATAGCTTTAGCCCTCTTTCACTAGTTAATAGTTGTGAGTGAAACTATGATATCGTATGTTGTTCTTTTTCTTGTTACATGTGCAGGTATTCGAGCGTAACAGCAAATGGATTGTGATTTACCAAGCTAGGAGCGAGAGGCTACTACTCTTTTTGCAACAACGACAACACTGGATTCCAGGTAGGTCGATCTACAATGTCTTTCGTTCATTCATTAACTAGGAAGCAACACTTTAGCGTGTCCTTTTGTTTCTAGACCCACCCTAGGGCTAAAGGGATCGTCTCTGTCTGCAGAGAGGATTTACCTACGTAAAAAGGGGTTCCATTTATAAGGAAGTAGAGGGAGTTGAGCATCCATAAAAGGTGGGAGGAGTTCCACATCTTAAGGAAAAGATCCATGGAAATAGGATCCATGGCCATGAATGGGAGGTCTCACTCTTATCATGAACAACCTGAAACCACATCGTCATTCTCGAGGCTTCTAGTAAGGATAGCTTCTCCTCCATTTTTTAGAAAAATGCCTAAAGAGGACTAGTAAAAATTTTCCTAGAAAAAATCACGCTACCAGTGCTAGACACATGTTTTGAAAAAGGTGACAAGCGCGGGTCATCATTAATGCAGAACGCGTTAGGCTTGTAAAACAAGGTGTTTGAAAATCTTTTTAGAATATTTTTAAACCAATTATTATTTCACTTCTTCAAGTATGTTTTAGACATGTTTCATGGAGAACATGTTTTGTGACATTGGTGGCATGACAACACAAAGTGGAGTGTGACAAAATATTGTATAAAAGATACCCCCTAAAGCATGAAGGCAGAATGGGAAGTGATGACTCAAGTGGTTTACAAGTAAAGGCAAGGATCAAGAGAACCATCGTCAGGAGACCTACAATCCAAACATGATACAATATATATGACATCTCAAATGTAAGCATGCCTAACAATATATCTCTGAGAAGGCACCTAAAAATACATGGATCCACGACATAGATCCAACCATCGGACTAAAAAGGATCATGAATACATGAATCCATGACATGGGCGCAGCCACCCGACTAGAAAGGATCATGTGTACAATCGTGAATATTGAATAACTCCACGTAACCTAGATTTATCAAACAAAACCCAGGGTCTTCAAATCTATCTCGACCCAACCAAAGTATGAATCTAACAATGTGAATAGATGTGTTGAAGTTGAACATGGAAGAAACCACCTGATTATCAGTCAATGATGTAAACCATTAACAGGCACGAGAGAAACCACCAATGATAACAATGGCTCTCAAGGTGCAACAACACAATCTACGAGTGTGAATAATGAAGCTAAAGTCAAACACTCACATGATCATTCGATCAAAGGCCAGTGATGTGAAATTATCATCGAATGTGAAGAACTTGTCATTGAGGCATGCAAGCTCCAAGGCACTGAAAGGGGGTTTCTAAATCATCTTCCTGGATAATGAGTTGGAGTCAACAAGAAGTGATCCATAGAAGGAGGGCCATAATGTTTCCCACATCATCAACACGAAACATAAGGATTTGAAAACTTGATAAGAGTGATTCAAGGTTGATGTAGAGAAGGTCAACCAAGGTATAAGTAGTTTACATTTGCAGATGAGACTTCTCTTGAACACATCAGCGACACAACTCCCGAATTTTGAAGCATTTGACTCACAATAGGATATAATAGAATGAGAGGAAAATGGATTTCCCAAACCCAGCAAGGCAAGTGACAAAGTGAGGATATCCCAAACCCGACACGAGATACAGATAAGTGTCATGTTCAAGAGCGACATACTACATTATAGATGAAATACAAGATATATGTTTCCTTCTATTTTCCCCCACTATTTATAGTGAGTACCTATTTAATTTGTATCGCAAGCTTGAAGAGGATACCATATTCTTAGTGTATAATCTCATCCTTTAGATGAATTGATCCTAGTAAGTTTAACGAGCCCTAGGAAGGAGTAACCCGATCTCATCATGGTGACAATTCCTTTGTCGTTTAAGTTTAACGAGTCTGACGAAGGGGTAACTCGACATATTTTTCATATTTAGGGTGTTTGAAAAAGAGGAAAAAGGGAAACTCCAAATGTCCCTTTTCGTAAATAGCCCCTTGAATCTGAAAAGGTATAAATCAATATCAAAGAGAACCTCTTAGACATGTTTGACTAAGGTATTCCTTTTTCATAACTAGTCTATCTCAATCCGGAAAAGGATTAAACTTATACTGAGTAAACATCATTTCATTTACTTTAACGAGCTCAAAATGAAAAGTGCTCGAAAATCTTTTCATTATTTGAGAGTCAGAAAAGAGATGAAATATGACTCCATGGGGGTTCCTTTTTCATTTATTTTTCATGAGTCCAAAAAAGTGATAAAAAAAACTCTATAATTCATACAAAATCAATTACGATCGCTAATTTGTAACTACCTGTTGTTGCACATGTGAAAAAACGTTACCCAGTTCGAGAAAAATATAATAATATAGGTAAAAATATATTTTAAATGGTAAAAATACTTTAAAAAGTTTATATAAACTCAAAAAGTAAAAACTAAATTTACCATTTGTAACTTGTGAATTTGGAGAGCATTTTTTACCTAAAATTACCCCAATCTTCAAGTGAGGAGTGTGATCAAATCACAAGTAAGAGTTCTTTCCTTTCCCTACATTTTGATAGTTATTTTAAGCATTTTCATCCACAGAGTAGGTGTCTAGGAGAGTTTTAAGAAAATAGGGCTCGTGGGCAGACATTGTGGGATTCACCCATCTAGACTGCATTATTTTCCCTAAGCTATAAAAGACTAGTGTGCTGACAATGAGAGATTTATAAACAGTCACATTGGTGCCAAGAAGTAAATTTTTCATCTAATCTCTCAAATTACTTGTTCTTTTGCAATTTTTCCTCCATGAAAGTTAACTAAACTTTGTATAATGATGTTTTGTCAGTGAATTGCTAGAGGAAAAAGGCCATCGAGTGGAAGGAAAGAGGTCATGAAATGGAAGCCCATCACGTAGCACAAAATCTCGATTGCATAAGAGCTCTTTGCAAATGTGGATTGTTCAAGTTCTTTCACAACCCTGGGATCAGATCCCAGGTAGATTTATTGTAGTATTTGGTGGGATGGTGGAATGTAGACCGCCAAATGCTTGTGACAGGGGACCAGGAGCTGGATATTAAGGTATCATACATATATTTCATTACTGGGTTGTCCAAGAGAGGACAATGACTTCAGTTATCAGGTACCCGTTCAGGAGGAGAGAGCACGGATATGTTGATTACTAGACATTGTGCCCACGGTTCTTGTAAAACCAAAAGAGGGAAAATCGACATCAAGGATGGCAGGGATATTCCCTTAAGAACCATTCTATTTACCATAGCTCATGTGGCCGGAGTGCAATCTCTCCACGAGGCAAGAAGTTCTCACCTTCAGTACGCAGTGGAATGCCTAAACCCTACCATATTTAACTGGAGTGAAGGGTTACTATCCAACATGAAATACCAACTCACCAAATGCAAAACGGGGATGTTGAAGTAGTTTGGATACAGATTGATTCTGGTTGAGTTCTTCCTAGAACGTGTCCCATTTTTTAGATATATGTGGGTGGAGGTGGAGATTCCCAGACCTAGGGATCCACGATTATCACGGTGGGAAGAGTTGATGCCTAGCCAAGGAGGTGGTCAATATATGCACTTCCCACCTGCATTCTTTGCATGACTGCGACAACATCTTATCATAATAGATGACTAGGCCTATGCATGGATAGACTTCACAGGATATCCTGATCTCCCATTTCCACTAGGGACACAGTGGAATGATTCAGGTAAATAACAATTTTTTTTTTAATATTTTCAATATTTTTTATTTTTAGTTATGTGAACTAAGATAAAAACTTATGATATTTTGTAGATGTTGGACTAGAGAGACCTCCAGAGGTTTCTCCAATATCTAGGATGGTGGCACGTCAGCTTGAGGATGCCCCATACATTGAGGGAGTGTTGGGTGTGTGTTATATTATTTCCATGACTAGCCCCAGGCGTGAAGTGGAGGGTAAGAGGGGGGCGGCTAGCTCCCCTTTGTTTGCACTAGGAATAGTAGGGGTGCAGTAGCCCCCCTACATGGGTTTTAGGGAAGTGCCCTGGGAAAAAATAATTAGACCCTATATTAGGTGGGCATACGTACCTGTGGTTTTTTGCATGGCTTTAACACATGGTTTTTATGCATGATGGTTTTATTTCCATGGCATTTTGTAGATCCGGTCAAGGGAAATACGGTTATGTTCTAATCCAGGGTTAATGTATTGGGGTTTATGAATGCGTCAACATGTATATATAGGTGTTGTAACATTGAAAGGAAATAATGAAAAATCAAGCTGGTAGTCCCGTTTTTGGGATTCTGGGGAAAATTTTTGTGTGTATTTTATTTATATTTAATGCTCTTGCTATTATGTATTTTTTTTTCTAAGAATTCATTTGCAGATAATTTATGTACAAGGTTAAACCCTACAGGGAGTTGATCCTATGGTAGAGGTGTAGCATAACCTGGATGCCTTGACTAGAGGCACTCCAGATTATGCGACTATTGATGACATACCACTCCGGTACCAGAGGCACACCGTGGTAGTGTCGGCTACATTACGTCGATTGTTCGACCGAGTTATTAGGGCTATCGCATGTTATCATGAGCACCATGTCACTGGATAGACATGTCTTTGATCTTCATTTTTGCATTTATGTAGGCTCGAGGAGCCATGTGTCTGAGAACACAAATTTTGATTTTTGATTTAATAAATATTCTCTCTCTCTCTCTCTCTCTCATTTTTCTCCTAATGTACCTTAATGTTTTATTATGTCATCATTTTATTTTTACATGTGTTGAAAATGTCTATCTAAAACATGATTTTCCATTGTATTTGTCAATGTATTTAGATGCCTTGGAATGTTTTGATAGGTTATGTAATCAAAATTTCTCTCCAGGAGACGAACTCGCAAATACATCCTAAAATTTTGAGGGTTTCGAATGGAATAATGCCTCTTTAATTGTAATACAACAAGTTATGAATCAAGTTTAACAACTAACGCCCTAATACCAAGAGCAATAGCCTCTGACAAGAGTTCGATGACTGCACTCTATTCAATTATATTGTTAATTGTACGTCCTAGACATATACCTTACAAACTCACTAATTCATTATTTGGAGCAAAGAGTGCCCATGCAGCGGTAGATAGATTTTGTGTACTACAACAAGCACCATCAGCGAAATCGACATAAGGAAGAGGGTTCATCGACATCTGCAAACCAAGCGGAACGCGCGGTAAGCAAGGGAAGAACATGTTTGCAAACACACAAACAATCACACCAAAAGACTACACATGAATGAAACATGCATTAATGTACAAAGTATTCATGCAAAATAAAGCATAATACTTTTTAAGGTAGAGCCCATTACGAGGCTCAGACAATTGATTTCCATCATAATCAACCAACTCAGATGCACCATTTTGTAATACATGTTTAACAATATAGGGTCCATTCCACATAGGTTCTAAATCTTTCCAACACCTAATTTGTCGTTAGCTTGATCATACAACAAGACCAAGTCACCTTCTGCATATGTACGAGGGGTCACAGTTATTTCATATTGGGCTTTAACTCGTCTTTTTTGAGTCTCGGTTAATAATGTAGCAATGTGGCAAGTCTTCTCAAGAAGTTATAGGTAAAGCAACTATCCTTCCTCAGGTGAAGTATCAGGAAGAGGTTTGACATCTATTTTTAATGATGGAATCTCACACTTAATCATAAGAGTAGCTTCCACACCATACACCAATTGAAAATATGTAAATCTAGTTTTTGTCTTGACAGCAGTTCGATATGCCCATAAAACCGAAAAAGCATAAGATGTTAGTTTTTTTTGTGCATCCCAATGATTCGTTGAAGCATAGTGACTAAAAATTTATTGAACACTTCAAATAGGCCATTGGCCTGTGGGTAATAAGGAGTTGAGCTATCGTGATGTAGCCCCAAATGAGAAGCAAGTTTTGTCATCATGTAGTTCCATAAATGGGATCCATGGTCAGTGACTATTGCTTGAGGAACACCAAACCGAGCTATAACATGGTCGAAAATAAATTGAGCCGCAATTTTATCGTCGGCATCACCTAAGCCCATTAAATGAAATAATCCACAAAAATAATGATGCACCCATGCCCCTCGACCGAGTGAGGGTTACAGGTCACGAAATCAATGTCCCATTTGGAAAATGGTCCAATGATAACAACTGAGTGTAAGGGATCAGGTGAGGATTTGTTTCCTAGTTATATATCTTGCAAGCATTAAATTTTTGGACTACAAGAATGCAATATTTAAATATATAAGGCCATAAATAATCGACGCGAAGGATTGTCTGAGTTATAGCTTATCCTAACATATGACCACCATAGGCTCCATTGTGATAGTGATTCAAAGCTTTCTCTTTTTCTTCATAGGTCAAGCGTCGATGAAGGATTGAGTCCACACCGTTACGGTACAAGGTGTCCCCAATAATCTGATACAGTTGAGATTGGTACTGGACTCAATGTCGTTCAGAGCGCGAAACTCAGGTATAAACAGTTGGGTTTGGATATAGATGATGATTTCTCCATACCAAGGGTTGAGAGTGTTGATGAGGAAGAGTGATTCATCAGTAATCAGCTCGTGAGATTCAGAAGTATTGTTTGTAGCTGGAAGGTCACAAATAAATTCAGCAAAAATGTTAGGTCCCTATATTACTAGTATAGTCCCTTATTGTTGCTAGTGTAACCCCCTTATTGTTATTATTGTACCCCTGTAACCCCCATATTGTTATTATTGTGCCCTTAAATTATTATTGTTAGGTCGGCTAGGATTACATTGTGGCCCCACTAGGATTACATTGTATTATGGACTCCTATATATAGAAAGGAGGTTTGTAAATTGTATCATCAGAATTGTTAATTTATGTAATGTATTGGAGGTTTCCCCCTCGAAGTGGCTTATTTCTAAGGCGTTGATATCTCTTTTCTTCTATTTTTGGATTTGGTTACACAACATTTGGTATCAGAGCTTTGGATTCTAGGGTTTCGCTGCTCCAAACAGGTCATCGTGGAATTTTCGCTATAACGTTTTTTCTACGAAGGTTCAGAAGCTAAAATTTTTAGGGTTTGAAGCCAAAGTCCTGAGGAATATCTTCACAAAATTTCAGAGCTTCGTTCGCAATATTTTCAGAGATATGATCTATGGAAGGTAGGGATTTTTCAGGCTCCTGAATTTCATCGTAAAGAGGTGATCGTGGGAAAATATTCATAACTCTCTCTCTAAGCATCAGATTGGAGTTCCGTAAAAAGTGGCCACAATTACACAGACTATAGTTTCTTTTCCATCAATTTCAGAGCTGAAGGATGAAACAATGACACGTGAAAATTCATACAAGTTCGCTCTACTGAACCAGTCCATAATTAGGTCATTGTGGGAGATTGGACATAACTTTGTCTTGGAGAATCCAAATCAGGTCAGACTTGTGGCATTCGAAAGAGAATTCAAAGGGCTACATCGGTGCCTAATTTCAAATATTGAAGAGCTACAGTCACAGAGATAATCCAATTTCAATATCGAGCTCCTCAAAAGCAAGAAAAAGGTGTGTATTTTTTTTCCGAATTGCATAAGTCTTGTTTGAAGAATCAATTTGAATTGATTCCAAGGGCATATTGTAGAATAGATATCAGTATTGGGTTCTAAAATATGCCCCGTAAAAATAATTCAACGCCCATTAAGCCTTCAGAAGGCTCTACTATGACTCATGAAGATGAAGAATTGCAACATGATCTATCAAAATTACAAGAGCAAGTGCAACAAATTTCACTCTCGCAAAGAGAAACAAAAAATGAAATGGAATTTTTGAAGAAAGGCGTGGAAGCTAAGATGGATGGCATGGAAGCTGGCATGGAAGCTAAGATGGATGACATGAAAGACAACATGGAAAACAACATGAAAAACATGAAGAATTATCTAAAAGCAGACATCGAAGGTTTGACCAAGTTGATACAAGAAATGTTTCCTAATGGTGAAAAGATAGTAGAAGAACCTCATGATGAGAACAAAATAAATGTTAATCGTGATTTCATAAACTATAATGTTGGCGGGAAGAACCACCATATTCCAAAAATGGATATGAGGAAGTTTGATGGAAAGGATCCTGTAACATGGATACTACAGATGGAGCAATATTTTGGTCTCCATAACGTGCAAAACACACAAAAGGTACGCATTGCAACTTTACATTTAGAACAAAATACATTTGTATGGTATCGATGGCTTTGCTCCCGTAAAAAAAATGTCACTTGGTCAATTTTTACGGAGGAAGTGATAGCACATTATGAGGATACAAAGAGCAACACCTTCTTTAGCCAATTGATAAATCTCAAACAAAAGGGTTTAGTGGGGCAGCACATTGAGGACTTCCAAAAATTGAATATAAGGGTAACTGATATTCCAGAGGAACACGGGATTGATCTCTTCATAGGCACTTTAAAGGATAACATCCAACATGAAGTTCGCGTTTTGGAACCTGATTCATTGGAGAAGGCATTCGGGTTGGCAAGAAAAATTGAATGTAAAATTATGGCGACAAGGAAGCCTACCACTCACTTCTATAAAGAGGGAAGTGTTGCTACTCCTAGATTTCAACAACCTACAAGGTTGACACCACAACAATTGGAAGAAAAAAGAGCAAAAGGGCTTTGCTACGGTTGTGATAGCAAATACACTAAAGGTCATAAGTGTGCTGAGAAGAAATTATTTTACATAGATTGTGAAGAGGAAGAAGAAAATGAACAAGAAGAGGATATA
Source organism: Pinus albicaulis (assembly GCA_034641835.2). NCBI lineage: Eukaryota > Viridiplantae > Streptophyta > Pinopsida > Pinales > Pinaceae > Pinus > Pinus albicaulis. The sequence continues at coordinate 10,199,230 of CM076578.1, read as the reverse complement.
CACCAGGAACCAGCCATAGAAGGGGAAGAAATGAATCTGACTATATTGTGCAATGCACTGGAAGGAATTACCACTCTTCAAACTCTCAAGATAGAAGGACATATCAAGAAGAAAAAGGTAATAGTGTTGATTGATTCAGGTAGCACCCATAATTTTATTCATTGTAAGGTAGCCAAGGATTAAATTGTTTCCTATACCCAGCACCAGAATGTCAAGTGATGGTTGCAAATGGAGGAACTATAAATTGCTCTGGAAAATGCCATAATATCAAGCTAACCATGGGGGAATATGTATTGGCTAGTCCAATGCTTTCCATTCCTATGGGAGGTGCTGATGTTGTACTAGGAGTACAATGGTTACAATCTTTGGGGACGGTAGCTTTTAATTTTCAAGAACTTTTCTTGAAATTTTTTTCAGAAGGAAAGGAATTCGAATTACGGGGTATTGCGGGGAAGCCAGGAAGGATAATAAGCTCTAATGTCATGACAAAGCTTCTAAAGAAAGAACAGCGAGGCGTAATTGCACAATTATGCTCACTAGAAGTTCCAACATCAAAATCATCTATTTCTACAAATCTCCAACAAGTCTTGGACAATCATTCCAAGGTGTTTGAAACTCCCAAAGGACTCCCACCTATTCGTGATCATGATCATACTATTCATTTGATTCCAGGAAGTGTTCCTCCAAACATCAGGCCTTATAGATATCCTTACTTCCAAAAGAGCGAAATTGAACGTATGATTGCAGAAATGTTAGAGGCGGGTATAATTCAACCTGGTCAAAGTTCTTTCTCTGCTCCTGTAGTATTGGTACACAAGAAGGATGGATCATGGCGAATGTGTCCGGATTATAGGGAGCTCAATAAGCTCACCATTAAAGATAAATTTCCCATTCCTGTGATTGATGAATTATTGGATGAATTACATGGAGCAATTTGTTTTACCAAGTTGGATCTTCGTTCAGGATATCATCAAATAAGAATGAAGACTGAAGATATTCCAAAAACAGCATTTCGAACTCATGAGGGTCATTATGAGTTTTTGGTCATGCCTTTTGGCCTTACCAATGCACCTTCTACATTTCAAGGGTTGATGAATTCCATTTTCAAACCCTTCCTTAGAAAATTTGTGCTAGTATTTTTGATGATATACTAATCTACAGCAGGTCTTGGAAGGATCATGTTGAACATGTTGACATGGTGCTCAAACTATTGGAGGAGAAACAATTATATGCAAAAACAACCAAATGTTTCTTTGGAGTACAAGAGGTGGAATATCTGGGTCATATTGTATCTCACGAGGGTGTTAAGGTAGACCCTAACAAAATTAAAGCCATTAAGGAATGGAAAGTCCCAACAACCATAAAGCAGTTGCGAGGATTTCTCGGGTTAACAGGGTATTATCGCAAGTTTGTTAAGAATTATGGGAGAATAGCAGCACCTCTAACAACATTATTGAAGAAAAATGCATTTTCATGGACTCCTGAAGCAACTAAGGCCTTTGAACGTCTTAAAGAGGCAATGTGCCTAGCACCGGTCTTAGCTACGCTAGGCTTCACAAAAACCTTTATTGTGGAATGTGATGCCTCAGGAAATGGAATTGGTGCAGTTTTAATGCAGGAAGGAAGACCCATTGCTTTTGAAAGTCGTCCAATCAAAGGAAAGTATTTACAAAAACCTATTTATGAAAAGGAAATGTTAGCAATACTGCATGCACTAAAGAAATGGCGAACTTACCTAATGGGAAGACACTTCAAGGTAAAAACTGATCATGATAGTCTTAAACACTTTTTGGAACAAAGACTATCGTCAGAAGAACAACAAAAATGGGTCACAAAGATGTTGGGTTATGACTTTGAAATAATATACAAAAAAGGAAAGCTGAATGTTGTTGCAGATGCACTCTCAAGAAAGAATGAAGAGGTGGAAGCATTGCTTTGTGCCATTTCTATTATCCAACCAGATTGGATAACTGAAGCAAGAGATGAATGGAAGAAGGACAAAGATGTATGGATACTCATTCAAAAGTTGCGGCAAGATCCTAGTACATCTGATACATTTAGTTGGAAAAATGATTCCTTATGGTACAAAGATCGCTTATATCTTTGTAAGAATTCCCAACTAAAACAAAAGATTCTTCTGGAATTGCACACTTCTCCTTTAGGATGACACTCGGGATTTTTAAAAACTTACCACAGGGTGAAGAAAGAATTTTTTTGGGATGGCCTTAAATCTTATATTCAAAAGTTTGTGGCGGAATGTTTGGTTTGCCAGTAGAATAAAGTGGAAACAATTAAGACCCCGGGACTTCTACAACCTTTATCCATTCCAAGTCAACGTTGGGAGGAGATTTCAATGGATTTTATCACAGGTTTACCTAAGTCCGAAGGAAAGAGTGTCATCATGGTGGTAGTTGATAGACTTGCCAAGTATGCACACTTTTGTGCATTATCTCATCCATTTAAAGCAAGTACAGTTGCTACTACATTTATGGACACAATTCAAAAGCTACATGGAAACCCAAGGGTTATTGTGAGCAACAGAGATCCCATTTTTACTGGAAATTTTGGACGGAGTTATTTTCTTGTTTGGGTACTCAATTAGCTCATAGCTCATCTTATCATCCTCAATCTGATGGTCAAACTGAGATAGTAAATAAATGTTTGGAAGGATATCTTTTTTGTTTTGTATCTGATAAACAAACACAATGGGTCAAGTGGTTACCTCTCGCTGAATGGTGGTATAACACTTCCTTCCATACTGCAGCAAAAATGACCCCATTTATGGAACTTTATGGATATCATCCACCATTGATCACATCATATTTAAGGGAAAATTCGAAGGTTAAAGCAATGGAAGATCACATCGAGCATCAGCAAGAAGTTCTCCAACTCTTAAAGGATAACCTAAATTTGGCACAAAATCGAATGAAACAACAGGCAGATCAACATCGTAGCGAGAGAAGTTTTGATGTAGGAGATTGGGTATTTTTACGGCTACAACCATACAAACAAATGTCCCTCAAGCAAGCAAAGAAGGATAATAAATTATCGCCAAAGTACTATGGTCCTTACAAGGTGTTGCAAAAGATTGGTACTATGGCATACAAATTGGAGCTTCCTGCTTCTTCGCGAGTACATCCGGTTTTCCATGTTTCATGCTTAAAGAAGGTTATAGGTGAAGATCTTCCAGTTCAAACAGTATTGCCAGAACTTGATGGGGAAGGGAAAATCATATTGGAACCTGAAGCAGTCATGGAAAAAAGAACTCGACAACTACGGAATCGATCAATTTCAGAGTATCTCATCAAGTGGAAGAACTTACCCACCGAAGATTCTACATGGGAGGATGAGAATTTTATACAGAAGCACCCAGAGCTACTCCAGCGTTGAGGACAACACTTTTTTGAAGGAGAGGGGCATGTTAGGTCCCTATATTACTAGTATAGTCCCTTATTGTTGTTAGTGTAACCCCCTTATTGTTATTATTGCACCCCTGTAACCCCCATATTGTTATTATTGTGAACTTAAATTATTATTGTTAGGTCAGCTAGGATTACATTGTGGCCCCATGGACTCCTATATATAGAAAGGAGGTTTTGTAATTTGAATCATCCAAGAATTGTTCATTCATGTAATGTATTGGAGGTTTCCCCCTTGAAGTGGCTTATTTCTAAGGCGTTGATATTTCTTTTCTTCTATTTTTGGAGCTGGTTACACAACATTTCTATATATTGTTATTATTGTTATTTCTATAACAATAGAAGTTACTAGTACTCCTAGTAATTTTCAAAGCTTTCTTTGTTTCTTCATAGGTCAATCGTCGATGAAGGATTGAGTCCACACCATTACGGTACAAGGTATCCCCAATAATCCGATAATGCTGATTGGTAACGACTCAATGTCGTCGTAGCGTGAAACTGTATAAACATTTAGGTTTGGATATAGATGATGATTTCTCCATACCAAGGGTTGAGAGTGTTGATGAGGAAGAGTGATTCATCAGTAATCAGCTCGTGAGATTCATAAGTATTGTTTGTAGCTGGAAGGTCACAGATAAATTCAGCAAAAACCAGTGATTTCTTTGACTTAGCCTTAGTGAATTCTAAGTCAAACTCCTACAAGATGACAATCCATTTGGATTACTTACTCCCAAGCAACTGGCGAGTCAGAATATAAGTCATGGGGTTGTATTTGGATATCACCATGGTTTTGTGTAGAAGGATATAACGACGAAAACTTTCAACAACATGGACTGCTACCAAATCCAGTTTCTCCACATGGGCATACAAAATATCAGTATCAAGGATATTGTGGCTCAGATAGTATACCACATGCTCTTCACTGGTATCATTATCTTGAACCAACACCATACCAATGGTACTATCAGTGGCAGCCAAGTATAGGAAATAATCGCAATGATAATTCGAGGGATGCAACAAAGGTGTGTTGATAAGCTTAGACTTCAATGCATCGAAGGATTTTTGGGCAACATCGTCCCAAATGAATGGGACCCCTAGTTTCAAAGGGTGAGTAAAACGCTTGGCAAGCTCAGCGTAGTTGGGAATGAAACGATGAAGAAAGTTTTCCTTCCCTTGCAAACTCTGGTGTTGATGTAAAGAATATGGAGGGGTAAATTGACTATGGCCTCCAACTTAATCGAATCAATTCATATGCCTTCTTTGTACATGAAAAACCCTAATAGGCGACCAAATTCAATGCAATAGACACATTTATGAGGATATAAGTGGATATTATAGTGTCTACAACGAAGAAAAATCGCCCAAAGGTGCGCTGAATGATCTTGACGTTTAGCAGAATGCACAGGTAAATCATCAAGATATGGCTTAACGATATTTTTTATATCATGGAATGCATAAGACATGGCCCGTTGGAAGGTTTCACCAACATTTTTAAGGCCAAACGGGATATTTTTATAAGCAAAATTCCCCCAAGGACAGATAAAGGAAATTTTATGTTGATCGACAGGAAGAATATTAATTTGATTGTATCCATAAAATCCATCCATAAAAGAAAATATTTCACTTCCAACACCTTCATCAATGATCTAATCGATAAAGGTAGTAGGGTAATTGTCCTTAGGACATACCCGATTAATATCTAGATAATCGACATAGACATGTATGGCTCCCTACTTTTTAGCTACTGGAACAATATTGGAAACCCAATTTGTCAATGGTATGGGATAGATGAAGCCATATTTAAGAAGTTTATCAACTTCACCTTTAATAGACGCTGCCTTCCTAGGGTGAACTGAATGAAGACGTTGTCGAACAGCCTTTGCATCCATGTAGCTTGGGATCTCATGGACTATAACGCTTGGAGTGATGCCAAGAATTTATTTGTAGATCCAACTGAAGACATCGCAGAATTCTTTGAAAAGGGTTGTATAAGTCTTAATCTCATCAGGAGAACAAGAGGCCCTTATGTGAATGTTTTTGACTATCCCTGTTTTCACAGAGACGTTAATTGGCATAGTTTTCGAGATATATCCCATATTTCCTTCAGACAACACATCATGGACTTGAATGGGAATCTAAAGGGGAGCAATGATTGCAGGGGAAACTAAAGAGTCCAGACAGGTATAAATCGCTCCAAGGTCAGGAAGAAAAGAGGAATGATGATGTATATCATTCCATGGGGTTTCTTCAAGAGACATCACTTCAATGATGCTTTCTTCAGTTGGGAAAGTCTCATTAAAAGTATCATCAGAAGCCAAAGAAGCAAGCCAAGGGGATTGTAAATACGAGTCTAGGATCATACACAATTGGTCATTGGTTTCAAATGCAGTTCTGGAAGCCAAATGACATCTTGATAAGCTTGTTCAATGGGGTTGAGTGGTATGGCATCGCCAAAATAGTCAATCTTATCAGGGCTGGGTATGATCCAAGGGTCATTACTAGACGAGATCATGTTCACCGAGGAAACGATGATAGGAGGAGGAATGGAAAAAATTCCCATTAAGGAAGACTCTTTAAAAATACCTACATGACATTTTCGTAAGGAATGCTGGTTTTCCCAACATAAGGCACATTACCAGTCGAAGAGTCGGAGGAAAAGAAGGCTAGCTGGTCTACTGTGACAATATTCCCTTGATGGGGGAAATGAAGCATGCGAAATAGAGTAGAAACCACACAAACCATTACGCGAGTATAGCTACAGCCAAGTAGAAGGTTATAACTGAGATTTGCGTCAACAACTTCTACCTCCATATTGATAGTTTTACCTTCTAACTGGATAGGTAACGTGTTGAGAATACCATATGGATGGAAATATCTGCCATCAAAAGCTTCTAAGGTATTTGAGGACTAGTTGAGGGGAGGAGATGAAAGAGATTTCCAACATGAGATGGCCATGATGCATGTGGAGGCTCCTTCATTGAAAACAATCCGATGAATAGTCTTGCCCATAACGAAGACTTGTATGAGGAAAGAAAGTTGAGGTAGTAGGCGAAGAACATGGTTTTCAAGATCAAAAGTGATGAAGTTGGAATTCGTGGGATCAATTCCTCCAATGGAGGATATAAAATCCTTCCTTTTTTATGAATATGTTTAAAGGACTTCCAAGGCCGACATCGTTGAGGGTGCTTGAGCCAAATCCTCTGCAATATTTTAGTGTTGAGAAGTTCGTGCATTCGGATTGTAGGATGATTTCTGAAGAACACCTTTAGGGGGTGGTTAGATTATGGTATCATTTCTAGGTCTCTCAATATGGAGAGGACCGGAATTGGGTGAAGTGGAGGAAGAGGGTATATCAATGGCATCTTTCTCCACCATAGGTTTTTCAGGAGTCGGATAATCTTTTGATCTGGTGGCTAAGTAAATAGATTCTGAGCCACTCATGAATACTTGGGAACTTCCAGAGACTTGAGCTTGAGGTTGGTCTACCAATTGCATCTGCTAATATAGGAAAGGTTCCTTTAGCACAATTGGAGTCCCTGGGTGCCTTTCAAAATACAACTTACTTCGGCACGACGGGGGCAATCCTTAATGTAATGATCTTCATCACAAATAAGGCAAGGGTATTTAGGCCTTAGCTTCGATGAATCATCAGCTGACAGCTTTAGAGAATCATATTTGAGGGTATATTTCTTAGCCTTTCCTTTACCCTTATTTTTTTCTTTCGAGGATTTATCTGTTGCGGTAGACTAGACAACATTTACCTCTATGGTTTTACCAGGATTATTAGAGTTTTTCGCAGTATTATAGGTTGCAAAAACCGGAGTAGATTTAGTTTTTGTAGAAGTAGCAGGAGTAATACTAGACTGTTCAGTGACATATCCAATAAAACCATCAATAGGTGTTTAATCTGCAGGCCTGGAAGATGCAAAACTAGTTGGAGAACGCGGGCGCCTGGTAGAAATTCATACAGCGTGCCAGATTATGAATAAACTAAATCAAAATATTGGGCACGAGTGATGGCTTGTTCTTTAGTCACACAACCACCCATGGATATGTCTTTAGCAATAGGAGGGATGAATGATTTGGTAAAACATTTAGTCAAAAGTTGATCCGGGATGTCAAATTTGATGAGACAACGTCTGTGTATCCATTAATGGGTATGATCGGAGATATGAGTGGAGGTTTTCTATTGCAAAGATGTTAAGAGATGGGTTCTAGTATCATACCAAACATGCAATTGGAAATGAGTGAAGAAATCCATGGCCAAAGAATTGAAATCTTGGAAATTACCTCGAGGGAGCTCGATCTACCATTTAGTGACAGCACCCATCAAAGTGCACTGGAAAAGACACAATTAGATTGAATCATCAACACAATATTTAGAGGAACACCAAAGGTGGTAATTCATAACATGTACTGGAGGGTGTTCTCTAGACTTTCCTTCAAAGTTGGGACAGTTGCCAGGTATTTTTGTTAGTACCGAAGGCCAATATGGTGAGTGCAGTATCAGGTCATTTATGAGTCATGACACATCCAACAATTCCAACTTTGCTAAAAATGACGGTTGAGGATTAAATGGTGTATAGGGTCTCTTGTATGCACCAAACTAGGTATTTCAACCTTGTTGAAATTGGTTTTGCCACCACTGGGGATGGTTTTGACCAAATTTCCCATACTGTTGTTGGAAGGGTGTTTGCTGATAAGGTCCTTGTTGTGGCCACATCTGCTAGTAAGGTCCTTGTTGCAACTGTTGCTACAGATAAGGGCCTTGCTGGTGTTGTTGGTAAGGCCCCTGCTGCAACTGTTGGTAAGGTCCCTGCTGCAACTGTGGTTAAGGTCCTTGCTACAGCTATTAGTAAGGTCCTTGCTACAATTGTTGGTAAGGTCTTTATTGGGATTGATGGTAAGGGTTACTAGGTCTAAGAGGATACGTTCCAGATTTCCCTAACGAATGATTGGGACCACACTACATTTGGGGACCTACCTGAGGATTGGTAGAAACACCTCACAATGGAATTTGAGGTTGTTGAACATACGACTATTGAACATATGGATGTTGGTAATCAATTTGATTCGACGAGACCTTGAGGAACTTGCAAAGGCATCCCCATGACAAAACTTGACACATATGAAACTAACATTCCACTTGGGTTAGAAATAACAACAGTGGGCTGACCTGCCCCTGATGCGTGTCCATATTTCACATAATTTCCACCGGAAATAGGAGGTACATAGGGTAGACAAGGTTTCCCCCTAGGTGGTGGAAAAAACAAACCTGTAGGTTTCCCACTTAAAGGGGGAACCACTATTATCGTGGGTATGGTCAAAGGGGCAAAAGTCCCAAGATTAACTTGCATTAAAACTACAGTTAATGTAGGTTAGACAGAGGGTTGTGTAGGCATAGCTGCGTTTTAAAAAAATGAAATAGAAGTAGGAGTGACACCAAATGACCAAATAGGGTTATGATAATGTGAATTCACACCAAAAGGGCCTGAAAAATATCATCGAGAGAGGTGTAACCCGGTGGGACCGAAAATGCACTATAACCAGAAGGGGCAGTTGACCCACTTCCCAAATTGTAGGTGACATAAGGAAATTTTTCTGAAGGGAAGAGTGTTTCAGGAACAAATTCTAGAGTATGAGTTGTAGATGTCTCCAAAGGAGTACTCTGGGGTGTGTTTTCAAATGGAGGATCATCACCATTTGTTGCCATGTTTGGTGGAAACAGTTCTCGAATGGGAATCCAAGATGCATCGAAGAAGAGACTAAAGGAACATTGGGAGTATCAAAAGTACTATACTGGTGCGGAGGTGATAAATAGACAAGGTCAAGTTATGGATTAAAGAGTGGATTCTGAGGAAAAAATGAGAATTCTGAGGTAAGTCGAGGACTAGCCGAAGGACGGCCCTAAGACGAAGTAACTGACTCTAGAGGAGGTGGTCGGGACGCAAGGGGTTGGATACTTAAGATGATACCAAGTTCAACACCTTGGTTCTGAATAGGTTCAGATGCAATATCTAGAATATCATATTGGAATCTTTGAGGTGACCCGTTAGCTTCAAAATATGAAGGGGAGGTAGAAGGTGAACTTTGCGCATGGTGCAACCAAGGACTTGGTGGCTCTGCCACAATGACTTTTTCACAAGATCAAATGTGTGTTGGTGAATTCTTTAGGCTTAATTATGATTTATAATTAACTATTCATATTGAGGTAAAAGGATTTGTGCACGAGTAAGATGTTATTTCGTGGGCAATAAATTTTAGAAATTAACAACAAATAAATCAAAAAGGGGTAAGCTAGGCATAAACGATTACTAAGAAATCGTGAACTACAATATACACCTTGGCGAACCAAGGAATTAATGTATGACAACCAATCTCCCTGAATGTTGTGTTTGGTGTATCATGGTTTACTAGGCAGCCGACTCAGTTACCTATGGATGGATAGTAACCTAGTGGGGACTCCCAAAACATGCACAACAATACAGTCTATACTAGTGTTCTATAATGTGTAACCGTTTGATGATAGTGTTCCCATATACTTACCATGTGTGGAGCATCTTTGATATACCTGAAAGTACTGGAGAATGGTCCTATACACTTATGTACATGGAACGATATATCACCCCCGAGATGCAACGCTGGAAATCAATGACAACTCCTACATTTAACGATGTAGGAACAAGTCTCTAGCCTAGACCTATAGATGTTTAGGTTAATGTTCCAAACACACCTTAGGTTAATTGAGGTAACTTTTAAGTTGATCTTGATTTACGTTTCAGTTTTAAGGCTCAAAGCTCGATGTCGCATGAACACCTATGATGCAACTAATATGAGAAAAATAATCTTTTCATTTCGATGACAGTTACCTAGTATAGGGAAGAGATTCAAACGTTGATGCAATCAAGCAAAGATGCAGCAAACAAGAGCTTCCAAGCTTTCACTTTCACTTTCACTTTTCAAATGCAACAATGAATTTCAATGCACTAAAGTTCGCTTATATGATTTATTTTTTTCTTTTAAAATGAAAAAGATGCACCTATCAGCTTTCAATCACTAAGAAATGTAATATATGCTTTATGATAACCTCAAAAAATTATTTTCAAATGTAATGCAACTAATGGAATTTCATAAGCAATGATCATTTTTTTAAGAGAAAACTTAACAAATGCAAGATGCAATCCTTTTTTTATTTCCAAAAGAACTAAAATGTCTAATAAACAGCAAGTCAGTAACAAATGCAAGAAAAAATCACCCAAAGAACTAAATATTTGTTAGAAAATTATGTATTACAGAGCAATGGAACACATAAAATATGTGGAAACAAAAACACAAAAAACATATAAAACAAGAGAGACACAGATATACGTGGTTCATCCAATTTGGGCTACGTCCACCCCAAACAGCCAGTCCTTCCTTTATATTATCCAACAATATGAAGAGACACAACCTACAGCAGATCCGTTGTAATATCCTCTACTCTCCCTCATAGTCACCCTTTCTATTTCTTGCTCATGATAGATGTACCATACACTGCCAAAATACAATACCATCATAAAAAATAAGGGGCTTCCTTCTAGGGAAAAAAACCCTAAATTAAACATAACTTATACCGTCATATCATCCACCTAATGAACGGTCCAGATTGAATATGAAATTACAGTATTTCACAACGCATTTTTACATATGTTTTTACCTTCAGGGGCGCTTCCCCCGAAACCCCCCACTAGGGGGGGCTCCAAAAGGTTGTCGACACCCCCCCCCCTAGCAGCAATTAAATGACAGGCAGCATTTCCGCGCCGTTAAGAACAAGGGTCCAACGCGGCGATACATCTAAATAAAGAAAGATAATCAGGCTCCACCCCCAACAAGATTGACCTCAAGCTCTTTTTTCACTACTTGAACATGAGACAAACTTTTGCAAATGACAAAGAATATAACAACAAGAAATCATAATGCCAAGAAGACACAGTAGGAAAAGGACCTCAGAGATCAAAACATTCCAGAATTTCAGTCAATAAGCTTTTTAAAGCCTCAAAGTTTCGTTGCAACAACATGGGGGAAAACCACCCAGTCTGGACCTTAGAGCAAGTTATTTTCCGTTTGGTGTAGTGGCTTCAACTGGGGAAAAAGAGACCAATTTCCCAATAAGGATAATGAGGTTGTGTTTGTGTATAACATGCAAATGGAAAATTGATTTAATCTATCATATGCAGTGACTAAATATCTATTCTACTATATACCCGAGAGTATTCATTCTTTAATGCAATCTAGAATATATCTTTCAACAATTGGTAATGAATATTATTCAATAGTCGAAAGAGATGAAAATTATGTAAAAATAATTATTTTGACAAAATAGTTTAATCAAAACAATTGTGAAATATATATCGCATTCATAAGTTTGATCATATATGAGATAAGTACCATAAATAAATATCAGTACAAAAGTGCATTTAACATTTACTTATGATAATAGCTTTCATATATAATACAGATAAAAGATGATTATCAATTCAAGAAGAAAAACTTAATATAATGTGTAGAAATACCTGTTAATCAAGGTTGTCATTGATTTCAATATGGCATTATTGGGATAGCAAATATTCTTGTGATGAATAATATGACGATGTCCTTGCTCATGGTGACAAGTCCCTCTTGTTTGATAAAGACGTCATTAATGAATATGTCAAGCTATTAATGATGCCATTATGATGTCAAGCCACTAAGAAGATGTCTTGTCCTAGATGCTTGAACTAACCATGAAGACACCATAACCTCATGTATACTTGCTCTTGATAAAGAAGCCATAGAACCCCAATGATGTCCTTACCCTTGATATTGAAGGAATATACATGAATGACCACACTTGATGATGTCATACGTGATGGCACTTGATGAAAGTCTTAATAACATGGACAATGATTGGAGACATGACATGAAGGACTTGGAAATCACTTAATGGAAAGACATGACAAGAAGGACTCAGAAATATCCTAATGGAAAATTAATAAATGTTACACTTGGTTGGTGACATATCACTGCACTATTATTGGATGACATGGATATCCCACATGATCCTACGATGATGAATAAGCCAAATAATGGAGAAGACAAACAATGGAGAAGCCAAACAAAGAAGCCATACAGTACTAATAATTTTTTGCACTAAATAATTCAAGGGTAGTCACAAAGAAGAAAAAAAATTCATCACCTTAGAGGAAACCTTTCAAAATGGATCCTATACCATCTTGTAGAGTATATTTTACCCTTTCTAACGAGCCCTTACTTGCCCTAAAACTCCAAATAGTTTGGGAGATATTGATTTTTTAAGTTAAGGAAATTAACTCCGACATTGAGTCGACCTAAGCCAACTTGTGTAGGCTTGACATGTCATTCAGGAGGTGTGTCTCTTCGTCAAATGTCAAACCAGTATAAATATGAATCTATACTCTTCATTTTATTCATTATTTTCGGTCAAGATTTCAGAGAAGAATCACAGAAGGTGAACTAAGGCTGAGGAGGACAGTTAAGGATATATTTGGGCAAATATATTTATACATTTTTCAAACTTGGACTTGCTGATCTAGAATTGCAATAATATATGTGAAATCTCAAAGGCGTGTTCATGCATGTTTGAGATAGTGTTTAAAGGACTATTCTGAGCCTTATTTAGGAACAAAAAAATTCAGATCTGTAGGAGAACTTCAGAACTGAGACCTGTGGAAAATAATATAATATGTTATGACAGAATTTTTATGGCATATTTGAACACATTTCAGATCTAATTTTTTTTGGAGCAGGTTGTAATATTCTCTGGGGAAGTCCTTAAGCACACACACAGTTACATCTTGGATCAGCTATGAAATGAATTTAGGAGCAAACTGTGGTGACTCTTCAAAACCGATATTGGAGACGTTGAAGCAGATTTTTGGAAGGGTTCTTGGAGCAGTTTGTAGTGGCCTTATTATTTCACACCTCTAAAATGAGGCCCAGTACCCTTGAGCAGAAACACTTTCAGATTTGGTTTGGTATCTTTTAGAAGACTTCTCCTAGCTTGAGAGTTCTTTTTGGACTATGGGAAAGTGGACCTGTGGTTATATTGCCTTATACTTTTGCTTGTGAACAAAAGTGTGCTTGTGACACTTGGGTTAAAGACCTTGTAGCATTTGGATAAAACACATTTCATAAATCTGACCTCACTATTTTAAAGCAGCAGACCTATTGACTTGTATAGTAATTTTTAGTCCTCTCCTGTGATTAGAATTGGGAAAATTGAAATATAGCCTTTAGATATACTTTGGTGAAGACTTAAAGGAGCTGCCAACCTTTGTAGAAAACTTGTTTGAAGCTGACTTTGGAAAAGGCCTATTTTGGAAAACATCAAGCCAAGCATAATGGAGACTTTGACTTGTTGAGAATTGAAGCCTACAATTATAGGAGCCTTTGTGAAGCAGTCTTTGAGATTGGTGGATAATCATTTACCCTTATTGAAGCAGGCTTATTGAATATTTTCCATGTTTACATAGGTCGCTTACTAAGGCAAACATCCTTGTGGTATTCTTGAAGATCTATTGAAGACTTGAAGAAGCAAATTTTAGAGGCATTCTTGGAGACTGGATGTATTGCTAAAGCCCTCATGGAGTAACCTTGGAAGAAATTGTTTGGGTACGATGAAGAGCAGTGGTGACACCTTTTAAGAAGAAAAAGTTGTCACAATGATGATGTGACGTGGAGACTAAGTGTGACAGGGCTCGTTGAAGAACACTTTGGGAGCTATGAAGAATAAACAAAAATATTTTGACTAAGTGAAGTTGAGGGTTGGAGCCCAAGAGGTTGGAGCCCCATAGAGACAAGGTCGGTGCCTTGGAAGATAGGGTTGGAGCCCTAGAGGATTGGAGTCCTCAAGAAACCAGGTTGGAGCCTGTAACAGAGATAGGGTTGGAGCCTTAGAGGTTGGTGCCTCAAATTGACAAGGTTGGAGCCTTGGAAATACCAAGTCGGTGCTTGGCAAAATACAGGTTGGAATCTGGAAGATTGGAGTCTTCATCTAGGATTGGAGCCCTATATCATTATTGTACTTTACTTATTGTAAAGAAGAAATTAATAAAAGTATATATTCCATCATTGTTCATTTTGTGTTCTAAATATAAGGGATCTAACTGGTAAAATTAACAATTAAAAATAACTACTAATTCACCCCCCCCTCTCAGTATTTCCAACAATACCATATATATGAGGTTCTATTCATTCAAACTGACAGTAGTATTATGCTCCTCTTCACGTTAAAGCAATTCAATGAGTACAAAAGTGCAACTTCAGTTAAACAACTTTAATATCAAAAGAAAACAGACTTTGTTCCATTAATTCATCAAGGCATTCACAAACATACAAAAGTGCATTCCTTTGCAAATGTTTTTTGACAAATTTCTGGACTCTTCCCTAAATGCATGAGAAGGGTTTAAATACTAAACTAAATATGTCTAAAATAGATTATTACATAAAAATTGAGGAGGTTTCAAACAACCTTCCTTGTAATGAGTAAGGTAAACTACAATCTAGGAATAAAGATAACCATATGCTTATGTGGGTTGATCTTCTTTTCTCATTTGATCTCTGAGGTGGCAAATTTCTACCATCGGCTTCAGCTGAGCTGGCTGTGTGATCCTGGATCTGACCTGGCCTTTAAACACGACATTTGAAAGTGGTGGCAATGATTTCTTAGTGGAATCAGTTAATGGTTGTAGAGTCAAGTATTGATGATGTGGTTTGATCAGAAAATTCTAGTAATTTTCTTGATCTAACTTAGTTATATTTTTAATAGCTTATGCATGTGTCTCTCCTCTTATTTCCATTGTGCTTCTAATATTTTAAGCTCTGGGAGCACTTCGGCTATAGATTCTTTTATGATTTCAGCACTTAGAAGCTATCCATTAACAGACTCAATGATCTCATTTGTTAGATTTGTTGCCTTTGATGTTTCCTTCTCTGCATGTCTTAACTGCATTTCCCTGTCTTTAAATACAATATCTTTGTGAAATTTATCTTTTCAAATGATACATTGTTTGCAAATCCTCAGTGGTGAATGAACCTATGTTCTCTAGCTTGGAATTCTTGAATGTTCTGTCTGCAATGGTGAGATTATCAATCACCCATCTTACCATATCAGTGTATGGAAAGATCTTCGGCCTTGCCGCTATCCTATGGATAAACAAACATGCAACTTCAAAGTAAGATGGTTCTGATGAAACAACCTTATCCATCGTTGCTATTTTCTTTAGCTCTTTTGGATGTTCGTCTTCAAATAGCTTGTACATGGCTTCCCATGAAGACACTCCACTGTCTTTGTTGCACGTAGTGTCTGAAAATAATGGACTTATGTCTGTAGTTTCAAAAATAGAAGCTTGGGCAATCGATTTGCCTTTCTTTGTCATTCCTGTTGATATTGCTTCCTTAGGTAGTTTCCTGAATTCCAGCAAAATGAGTAAATTCAGATTTGAGATGAGGAGAGACAAGGACAACAAATAGAGTTAACTCAACATAAATAAAAATTTAGTGCTTTAAATTTAAAACACGATTCAAGTAAGATATCGATCTTTTGAACCCTGTACCCATTGAATGCCATTAATAACCCTTAAATAATTTATAAAATCTCTTACATGCCTTACGCAATATGTTTAATCCAATGATCTAAGTCATTAGATCCTATAACGGATCAATTGAATAAGAATCAGTTCGAGCGCTTAGATAATAAATTTTATAGCACAAATCGCAACTTTAAGAAGATACAACTACTATATGTTTTCACCGCCTATGAAATGGGAAATGTGATTTGCGCAAATCGCACATCGCAATTCATTATGGTGGATATAACTTTCCATTTGTTTAATCATTGCAGAATGCAATACGCACTTAAAGACTTAAAGTATTGCGCTTTATAAAATTTATGGATACATTTTGTTGTTCGTTTATTGTTTCATCGGGTCCCTCTTATCGCAATTCCTTTTGAAATGTTATAAAAAAAAAATTTAAAGGAGGCACGACGCAATTTATACTTTAAGGGATTTTTAAGCTTTTTCAATGGAGATTTTATATAATTCAAAAAAAGTTGAAGTGCGTTATCGCAATTCGCAAATCCTATACGTGTTTTAACTTTGTTAGCTTGTAGGCTATGTGATTTGCGCTAAGCGCAATGAAATCAAAGTGAAAAGAAAAAGTCCTTTTATTCCTAAAGTTTACGACTTAATGCTAAAACGAAATAATGCTTCTAAAATTATATTTATTTTTTAAATGGTCCCCATTTATTATTAAAATAAATGGGGGGTGTTGTATAGTACAACAATTGGCGATTCACTTGGGAGAACCAGTTATCTCTTATTAGTTTTTTTAAATTTCTAAAACTTTTCAAAATAAAAATAGTTGCAGGAATGAATTTCAATAAAAATAATATTTCACTAAGCAATAAAATCTAACTTGATTATAATTTATAAGATTTCCTCTTTAAAATGAAAATATGAATATCTGTATCAGTATTTACTAAGTTCAAAAAGATGAAGCAGGTGGATCATTCAGATTAGCTTTATAAATATATACTCTTTTATCACAAGTAGAGCCTCTGATCCAGTAGGCAATTTTAGCCTTTTGGCAGGGTTTGTTAACACTGGAAAATCGTACAGCAGAAGACGACATTATTTAATGTCAAGCATAAGGCTTTACAAGGCTAGAAGACATTACATAATCTGGAAAGCATTTAAAAATCTCTAAGGTCTGAGGAAAATCAAATTTGAACAAGTCCTAAATTATGTTTGTGCGCATAATCCTTCGTGAAGAGCGCCTTTGCGCGCCTTATGGCCGGAAATGCACAAAATCCTGGGAATGGAAAAATGTCACTTTCCGAGACCACACAAAGCAAAGGACAAGTGATTCCTCACTTGAAGCCGCCTAAGGACAGCCACCAACGCCTCCTTAGACACCAAGTGAGCACACAATGGAATATTTGGAGCACACAGAGGAACCATACCCCTCTCTTAGGTCACCATCCACAATGTACCAAGAGAGGGAAGGGAGGATTTGAAATCTCCTATATAAGGCCACCATGAGATGAAGAATTTGTGAACACATTGTTATGTTGGTCAGAATTTCCCAAGCAATACCAGCAGTGTGTGATCTGGAGCTAAAGATAGAGGGGACTCAATTGTTGGCCATCCAACAAGTTCAGTCCAACACAGTAGAGAGAGAGGGAGACTGCACCGAGGCAATATTGGGATAAAAACATCCTTGCATCAGGACTTAGAACCCATGCTCTAGGGGCCCTTTGGAAAGAGGGTAAAATTTCACTCTTATTGTTGCCAACGCTCAATAAGAGGGCCTAGAGCCACCGTTCGTATTATTGTTGTTGTTTGACTCTTTTCAGAGCTCGTGTTTATTTGTTTTAGTTTTTAGTTTATATATGCATGCTACTTCTCTATCTAGTATGCTTATGATTCTATCTTGTTCCACTAATTTGCTTGACTCCACTTCTTTTTCTGCCTGTTACCAATAACTTAAGTGGGTAGAGCACACCCCTTAAGTTGGTGTGATTTCGGACATACGTGCACCAAACACACTCAAACAGGATTGGCGACTCCACTAACGTTTATTACCAAGTTTATGTGGTTGTGCCCTTTTTGCAAAGATCTATGTTTGTGTTGTGGAGTGGAGCTTAATTTCCCTTTATTTCTCTTGCAGTCCCTAGTTCATCCCAAGTGACAGCCTAAAGCAGAACAACTCCAAAAATTTCTTTTGCAGGACTTTGCGCGGGTTTTAAATTTAATGCTGACAAGACGTGCCAACAAGCCGTTAACTCTGCTCAACGTGGAAGACAGTTGTGACCAACTCAGCGTCTTACGTCACTGCGAGGGCTCTCGGGGTACAGAGGAAAACTTTGGTTGGTGCCCCCACATTCAATCTCCATCGTTCATCTCTGTTGTCCCCATAGTCAACCCGGTCAACTGCGAAGGCACTCCTCATGGTATCCGGGGTGCTAGTTGTGCCCGCGGGTTGGGTCTTTTGATAAGGATTTTAATGATCAGCACTTTCTGCCAATCAAACCAATCAATGTTTAACATTTAATACCAAACCCACAACTATAAAGTTTAAATGTTTAAACTTTAACTTAAACTTTGATGAACATACATCTTTTTTCATGCTAAAATATAAGATTTTGATACTTTAACATATTTTCCAGCAATTTCTTATTTTTATATTTTCAAATATTGGAAAAAATAAAAGGATATGTGTATGATCCACAACATCTAGCTCCACCTGGGAATAGTGTTTTTTCCACGAAACACTAAGAACCTGTAGATCAGTGCCTTCACTTTGGGCATGGAGTCAAAAATTGCTTGATGGGAAATATATAGTGAGAGGAAGCTGAATATGTACAATAATAAATTAACTGCCTTTAGTCCTGGAAATAATGTTTCAGATACTGCCCATTTATAGGCAGTTCTACTACTTCTCCATCAAGGTCTTCCAGCATGAAAGTATTATTTGATCTGGCTTCAGAGATTTTGTAAGGACCATACCATAAAGGATCAAATTTTCCATGTTTCCCTTTCTCTTCCCTCCTGGTATCCCATCTTAATACCAGATCTCCAGTCTAAAACATGATTTCTCTTGCCTTTCTGTCAAAAATAGACTTCATTTTCTCCTGATAAATGACCAAATTGTCTCTGACTTTATTTCTACTTTCATTCAATTCTATCACCTAGTTTAGGCTTCTCACCAAGGCATTAGGTTCCTCTTGAGAGTCTTGAAGAAAATAAATTACTGGTCTTGCCAGTTGAGTGGGAAACAGAGCCTGAGCACCATATACCAATTCATATGGAGACTTACCAGTGGATCGTTTAGTAGTCATCCTTATTTCCCATAAAGAAAAAAACAACTTTGAATCCCAGTCCTTTTGGTTCTCATTGATTTTTTTCTTCAGTATTTTCACCAATGTTTTATTAGATGATTCTGCTTATCCATTTCCATGAGGATGATATGCTATAAGTGGGATAATATTACATTATAATTCTGACAAAAATTTATGAATCTAACTGAATTGAAAACTTGAGCTTTGTCTGTTACAATCTTTACTGGACATCCAAATCTGCTGAAAATATTCTCCTCCAAAAACTTCATCACAACCAAATCATTTTCCTTTCTAGTAGGAATTTCCTCTACCCATTTTTTAAAATAATCAGTAGCAGTTAGAATCCACTTAAACTGCCCACTTGATGGTGGATTAATCTCTCCAATGAAATCCAATCCCCATTGTTTGAAAGGTTCTTCAATAAATATAGGAAGAAGCGGTAAAGGAGCTAGCCTTCTCTTTTCTGCAAACAATTAGCATTTCTGGCAACTTCTAACAGTTCTGTATACATCAGCAAATAAAGAGGGCCAATAAAAACCTGATTTAAGAATCTTATGAGAAATTAATTTCCAGCTATAATGACCTCCACACAAGCATTCATGATATTCTTTAATCACCTCCATGGTTTCCTCTTCTGTCAAACATAACAGCAATACACCAGCAGGATCTTTCCAATACAACTTAGCTTCAATTATAACATGAGGTTGAGCTTTAAGTTTCAGAGCTCTGTACTTAGCTCTATTTATTGAAGGAGGACAAGAAAAGAAACAGAGATAATGAATGATATCCTTATACCAGTCTGAATAGAGAAATTTGTACTTAATTGCTGACTTTGTCTTAATCTCATCTGTTTCTTCAGTTACTTCATCTACAGGCGCAAGTAAACTAATTCCCAAAGCTTGGAAATTAGATTCTTTCCTTTGACTAACTTTGTTGGTTTGATATCCAAGTCATATTCTTGGATTTTGGCAACCCATTTTCCTATTTTTCCTTCCACATCACCCTGTACTAGCACATCCTTTACAGCAGAATTAGGCACATATGCTACTATTTGAGAATGAAGTACATAAGTTCTGAAAGCCTTTAATGATTTAACTAAAGCATATACCTACTTCTCCAGGATATTATACTTCAGCTCTGCATCTCTAAGGAATTTGCTGAAAAAGGCTACAGTTTGTTCACTTCCTTCTTTATTTTTTTTGTAATAACACAGCAGCAATAGTAGAAGATGATGCAAATGAGAAGATTTGAAAAGGCTTTAAGTAATCTGGACTGATTAAGACAGGAGCTTCTTGGAGAGCTTCTTTAATTCTACCAAATGATTCTCTTGCATCTTTGTCCCATTTTACTTCAGAATTTTTTTTAACATATCTGTTATTCTCCTGACAATCTCAGCATAATTTGGAACAAATCTTCTCAGAAAATTGATTTTTCCCAAAAACCTTTGGATATATTTTTTACTTCTAGGTAGTGGAATTGTCTGTATAGCTTCAACCCTTGTCGGGTCAATCTTCACTCCTTGTTTTGAAACTATGTGACCCAACAACTTACCTTCTTCTAAAGCAAACAAAAATTTCTTGGGATTTAATGATAATCCAAATTTTCTGCATTTCAAGAAAGCTTTCTTCAAGTGTTCTAAGTGTTCATCATCAGAACCTGAAAAAATAGTAACATCATCAAGATAAATAAATACAAATTTATCACCCACAAAAGCAATATCCATTGCCCTTTGGAAATTTTCTCCTGCATTTATGAGGCCAAATGGCATCCTAGAATACATGAATGTTCCCCAAAGTGTGGTGAAGGCAGTTTTCTTTTGATCTTCCTTCTCCACAGCCACTTGATTATACCCAGAAAAACCATCAACCATGGATAACCTGAATGCTCCAGTTACTTTTTGCAAAACAAAATCCATCTTTGGTAAAGGATAGTAATCTTTTAGGGAAGCTATGTTCAAATTTCTAAAATCCACACATAATCTTATCTCTCCATTTTTCTTCCTGACTGGTACCAGATTTGAAACCCAATATGAATATCTTAGTGGAACTATGATTTTTTCTTGCAAAAGTTTTTTCACCTCTTTTTCAATTGGAGCCAGAAATAGTGGGTTAATTTGTCTGAGCTTCTGCTTGTGTGGTTTAACCCCATCTTTTAGTGGTATTTTATGTTGAATAATATCCAAATCATAAGTTTTCAAATCTTCATATGACCATGCAAATACATCCATGAATTGTTTAAAAAGATCTACATACCTTTCTTTGTACTCCTTAGGAACTCCCCTAAACAATTTGACTATTTTAGGCTCATGTTGAGTTCCTAAATTATAGTCCTCCATTTCCCCATCTTGGGATACATTTTTCTATCTTATTGACACATCATTAGCATCAAAAAATCTCTCAAGAGGTACCAAAACTCTAGGCAAAATATTATCCTTCAGCTGAATTATCTTCTGATCACCAATTGAATGTTTCGGATTTTTAGACATATCACTTTGACCACTTTCATCAACTTCTAAATCAATTTGACTGTCCTCAAAATTTCCAATCATTGTTATAAATTGATTAATCTGTTCATCATCCTTAAAAAATCTGCCAATGTTTTACATTATCAGGGATTGAAGGACTGTATATCAATTCAATTTCATATCTCAATCTTGGATTAATTAGTGGCTTAAATGTGCTAGCTGTAACTGCCAATGAATCTGCCATTCTGTTCTCTTCTCGAGGAATGAACTGTAAATTGAAAGCTTCAAAATAATTTTCAACTATATCCCACACCTCATTTCTATAAGACCTCAATCTGGGATGTTTAGTCTGGCACCAATTCTTAATTTGTCTTATGATTAATTCAGAGTCACCAAAAACAGATATACACTGAATTCCCATCTGTTTAGCTGTTTGCAGGCTTAAAATCAATGCTTCATATTCAGCTACATTATTAGTAGATTCAAATTCCAATTTGAAGGAAAAAGGTAAAAAGTTACCTTCAGGAGATATAAATATGAATCCAGCTCCAATACCCTCCTTAGAGAATGCACCATCAAAATAACACTTCCAAATTTTATTTGAACACAGCTCTTTATGTACATTGGCTGAAGATAGTTATTTTTGTGAATCTTCAGCAAATTCTGCATCTTCATGCAGCAAGAGAGATCCTCCTTCTCTTGACCATAAATAGGGGAATTACCTGCATCTTTCTTGCTAGTAGTTTTCAAAAATATGGTTTCTCTATATAACCTCCTTTCCTCCCCATTAAAAACAGGAATAATAGCATATGTGAAATCCAATTTCAAAACTCCTCCAAGCTTTGCTCCCCAAGATTAAGACAACAGCATACCAAATATGGCTGGAATATCAGCTAGTACCACATCCATCATAATACTCTTAGCTGGAATTTGAGCTAAGGAAACAACCATATCTATGATAAGACCTACACACTTCACCCTTTTTTAATCAAAGGAATAAAGGTCTCTATATGGTTTGGTGATTTTTAAATTTAACTCTTTCATCACAAACAGTGGCATTAGATTATGTGATGCACCAAAATCTAGCATACAATTATGTAAAATGAAATCATGCAACAGAACTAATATATAAAAAGGTGGAACGGAAGAATCTACCTCTTCAACATGAGGTCCAAAAGTAACCGCTTGTTTCTCTTCTTGCAGATTCACTATATCACCCACCTCATCAGACTGAGATAAATTAATAAACTCTGTAATTTCTTTCTTATAACCAGGTGTTTGGACCAACTCAAGAAGTGGTACTTGGATCTTTACTTTTTGTAATTCTTTAGACAAACTTAAAGTTTGATTTTGTTTTGTTAACTTTTCAGGTTCTTCTTGGTTTTTATTTGAATTTGCATGTTGATTAGGAACAGTAACAATTTTCTCCAAAATATTAGGGTCGTTAGATTTTATTTGAGGAGCCTCTGCTTGCTGCTTCTCTTTCTCTTTTTCTTGATTCATGGGTTGTTTCCCCTTATCTGATTTTTTAATAGGATTCTTCTGTAGTGGAGTTTCCATTGAAGTAGGTATTGATTCAGATTCCTCTCCTTCATCATCTTGAGTTCTCAATCTCTTTTTTGACCTCAAATCATATTTTTTATGCAACTCTTCTTGCATAAAATCAGTAAATTGTTTGCAATAATCATCCATTTCTTCCTGATCAAATGAGATATCAGCTTCTTTACATTCTTATGCATATTCTTTCTCACCCTCTTCTTTTGTCTCACCATCTTCCATATACATAGCAGAAATTTGATCTTCATCTTCTTTCTGATCATTATCAGCAGAATGTGATGGGGTTGCCTCTATATATAAAGGTGCTTGGAATTGATCTTGATCTTTTCTTTCTCTTTGTAGAATTTGTAGGGGCTGTTTTTTGAATTGGGGGTTGAAAACCCCTTTGTTTTGTTGTGCAGGTTTCTTGTTATCCAATTCCATCTTTAATAATTTGTTTGACAAATTTTTAATGACCTTATTCATATCATCTATCCTTTGATCTTGTGATGAATCTTCTTCTTTAGCCTTTCCTTTGTCTTTAACCTTTCCAGCAACAGTCATGATTGCCTCAATTTCTAAGGCATCAGTTTGAATCTGTTCAAGAGTGGAGGCTCTTCTTTCTCTCAAGGTAAAACTGAAATCTGATGCAAATGCACCAGCAAAAACAACCCCTGCTCCAATAGGAGGAGGTTTCATTTCCACAGGCAAACTATTGTACAACTCATTAAATCTTTTGACAAAATCACTCATACTTTCATTTGATTTTTTCTTTATAGCATTAAATTATGTTAAATAATAACCATGGTCTCTTTTTTCACCCCATCTCTGGATGAATTGTCTTTCTAATTCATCCCAATCATTGATTGAACCATTTGGCAATCCTTTGAACCATTTTCTTGCCTCTCCACTTAGAGACTACACCAAAAGTCTCATTACAACATCAAGATGTTCTACATTAAAGTTTTCAGCAAAAGTGCAAAACAAAGGCAAGTGTTGTTCTGCAGTTATTTCATCTTCACCAGTAAATCTAGGGAGCAACTTAAGGTACTCCTAAGGCATTGCATTCATTGGTTGGGGTAGATTTAATGGTGCATATCTATTCATCAAGAAAGTAGGGGCTGCCATGTTTATGCCCTGATTGACTACTCCTTGAGCAGGGGTAAAATGAATACCAGTTGTAGGTGGGGATAAAAGGGGTGGAACAACTGATATGGGAAGGGGTGTATGAACAATAGAAGAAGAACTGGCAACTGAATTAGGTTGAGATTCTGTGAATGGAAATGATACAGACTCAAAAGATAGCTCTTCTATTGTTGGTTCTTGGAAATGAATGGATGAGGGTAAGGATTCTTTTTCCGAGAAAACGAGTTTCCGGGAAATTTCCTTGGATAGCGAGATATGAGAACTATAACCTGGTGCAAGTAGTGTGGCATCAGGTGTAGAAAATATTTTTGTTTTATGGCCCTTCTTTGAAATCAACTTTTCTGGATCTGACAGAATAAGGACTTTTTGCTGAGAGGTATCTGACCTCGTGTGAGGCCTCTTAGGAGAAAGAATTATTTAAAATAAAGCACAGCTTGATATCTCCTCCTCTCTAAACAACCAGAGGAAATATGAACAAAACCCAGGGAAAACCTTCGAATATTCGATCCCCGGCAACGGCGCCAATTAATGTTGTACCTTAAGAGAAAATCCCTTAGCTGTGATAAGGAATCAGTGCTTAAGACATTTTTATGATTATGTCACAAATTTTTATGTCTCTGTTTTATTAACCCTCAAGTATTTATAATCAAACCCTTAAATATCAGATATGATGAATGCTTCACAATGCTACCATTTTTTGATGTTGAATGAAATGACTAGAAGAAAGTGTAAGAAGAAGTCCAAACTGATATGTCGTTTTATACAGAAAATATCATCCCAAACCCCAGAAGAAATATATGAAAGAAATAGTTAAAATAAAGGAGCACCAATTAAGGTTTTTAACTCTTATTCACAGAAGTAAAAAGAGACCTGATGCTCACAACCTTGTTTTATTCATAGATAGAATATACATAATGTAAACTTGAATACATTTCAACATAAACAAAATGCCATAAACTTGCTTACTCATTCATTAATCTTTGAATCTCTGAGTACAAAAATATTTTTCTAAAGGTCCAAAACTCGGAACCTTTCCTTCCCTTGAAAATTACATTAAATATAGTAAAAAGCAGTTTGGAACTGTTGTAACCAATCCTAACTACCAAAACTAGTTTAAGACTTCCAAGGTTGTCTATTACATGCCTTGAAAATGTCTTGTTACAATTACATTGTCTTCAGAAAATAACATAAAATAAATATCCTAATCTATATGAATTGTTGATGATGTGGCTTCTTTTCCTTGGTCAACTGATTTGTCTTTCTTTGTTGTTGATCCTTTTGGCAGGTCTATTGTCCAAGCTCTGCACTTTTTCCATATTTCTACCTTCGTCATGGATGAATGTGTCAGATTGTGATATTCCAATCTGAATGCAGTAATTTGATCATAAGAAGGCCTTTCTGAGAAAATATTTTTTACCATCCACAAGAGTTGAAAATGTCCCTGCAAGAAGTTGACCATTGTCTCTCCTTTGAGCACCTGAGTCTTTTCATGCCTGTTATCAACTTTGCTTTTTGTCATCACTAGTAATTTCTCATAAGAGCTCCATGGCAAAAGATTTCCTTCAGCTTTCCAATATGATGGCAAGCCTACTCTTGTCATTTTATCAAAGGATTTATCAAATTGACATATTGCTTCCTTGATTTCCATTAGTTTCTTTTCTGCAGCCTTTCTGAGATCATTTCTAACAATCATTTTATTAATTTCTACTGCATACAACATTCTTTCCTACATATCATTCTCCTCTAACTCTTGATCTGATTTAGAATTAATAAAATCAATAAATCTTCTGGCCCAAATGGCTCTATTAATTCCTTTTTGCTTATTAGACATGATTGGTTCTTCACATTCTAAAATAAGGCTTTTCTCTTTATCATCAGGAAGCACCAATTGGATTTCATTTCTGAAATGATAACATTCCAAATGATATCTTTAGCTTGTATTAGTGAAATATTTCCTTTCATTCTTTCTTTAAGATTTTTAATCTCAGCTTCAGCATTTCAGAAATCCATTTTGTATTTGTCAGCTTCATTTTCTCTGACTTTCATCAATTTTGTTGCAGTCTCCAGATCTATTTGAGCCTTCTTTCTATATCTTTCAGCCATCTGCAACTCAGTATTTAATTGAACATTTTGTGCTTGAGGGTCTTCATCACCTATAGGAAAAACAAAAGTACAGTTATGATTATCAATATGATTTTGCAAAGAAATTGCAGCCTGCTTTATTTTGGATAGTTCTTCATCTTTATGCATGAGTTGCTGCAACAACTTTTCCTTTTCCTTACCTACCTCTACAAATTCTGTAGCCATTGAATGTTCTCCAGTAGGTAACTTCAACTTCTTCCTTAATGTAGATATCTCTACCTCAGTACTTTGCATGAATTGTTGCACAACAGTATTATCACTGGGGTCTACTCCAATTTCTATAATAATCTTCTTCAATTCTTCATTTTGAACTGTTAAGGCTCTTGAGTTAGCCTTCTCTAACTTCAACTGTTTAATTACTTTACCCAACATATTCTCTACCTTTATTTCCATTGCATTAGTCTTTGTGAGGTCATTTACAATCAATTGACCTGTTTGCATATGCAAATTCATTTTATCCATCAGTGGAATTTTCTTTACATCCACAGTCACATTGACAGTGTTGAAATTGCTGGAAGAACCAATTGACATATCTGTAGGATGTGAGAGGGAAATTCTAAATTGATATTTCTCAATATCCATTACAGTTAACAATCTTGTTTGTTCAGCAGTGACTTGATGTTCAGCTTGGGCCTCCATGTTGGCCTTCATCCTCTGATTTCTTTCTTCAATTTGTGAAAACAGTTGTTTAATCAAGGGCACATGTTCATGAGAAGCCTCATGACTCTTGGGTGAAGCAGGAGCATTTTTTTCTTCTCCCAAATGTAAAGAAAAACCAAGTGCAGTTGATGCAGGCTCTTCAGTAAGTTTTGTTCTCTTCATGGCTCCCTGCTTCTCATCATCTAGACCAATAACTAATTCCTTGGTTCTTTTAGCTGTTTTCTTTGCTATGGTGGGATTTTGAATGTTTGCATCTAATGAACTCATCACACCTTTACATGCTATCTTCTCTTGTTCTGGCGTACTTTCATGAAGGAAAGCAGAGCACCCATTCTCAATTCTTCTATTTGAAATAACACTATATGGGTCATAAGCCCAACTTTCCCCTAGTAGAATATGCATGTCATCTAACATATTTGTTACTTCATCAAATGCTTGCCTCATATTTACTATGAAAGGGCCTACAACCATGGGTAATTTATACATGTTTCCTTTCTTCATAGGCACGAAATGAACCTGATCAACATTTAGACTCTGTCTAATCAACTCTAAAGCAAAAAGCCTCATTGGTACAAAAGTTGGAAGTCTGTAAGGCTCAACACTTGCTCCATATAGCCTTATTTTAGAATATTCCTCAAATACAAACCAATCTCCATATTTACAATTGTTTCCTAAATGCAGAAACTCCTAAGCTTTAGGTAAGAAACAGGGAGGAGGACTTCCATTCAATATTTTGTATGTAGTTGGCATGTAATAGCTAGCAAAATCAAACAACCCAGCCTCATTTTTCTCCCTTCTAACTACATCTGTCTAGAATATCACTGATTGCCTTCTTTTATTTACATCCATAATATTTAGACCTAAATGCATGAATTCTTCCATATTCTGATATAAGAACAAATATACAATTAATGAAGGAAATTTAAAGGAACCTGTTAATGAAAGGCTCATCAGCTGTGAATTGACTGCTTCCTTCCAATATGATGGAATATCCAGCACCATTCCTAGCTTCATCATCATCTCAAACATCCCTAGAACTGATTTATCCACTGTATTATCATCATCTTTACCCAGAATTTTTGCAATATTACTCAATATTGGACGAGTCTCGGCATCAAAAACCCCCATATCAAACTCTTTGCAATCTGGCTGAAACTGCTTCATGTCAGGCTTCAAATAAAACATGAACTGATTGAATTCTTCTCCTGCAAAATTATCATAATATTGTACCAGCGAATCGTCAGAAAATTGGATGGATGACTCTGACTCAGGATAGCAAAGGGCTTGGCGGATTAATAGGGTAGACACCTGCAGAACGTTATGTCCTTGGGAATTCATGACAAAACACTTCCTTGGATACATGACAGATACCAACCAATTGATAAATTCAGGGAAAAGGTGGGTTTTAAGAATGCATGCAGACAAAACTCTAGACTTGACCATGGCAGAATACACAGGGGAGGCATTATCATTCAAGATAACTTGCTGATAGAAAGGAAGGTGAATTATTGAACAGAGGGTATCTTGAATATCCCTCTCAATATCCTTAAGAGGGATATGGCTAGTTGAACCTAATAAGGACGACCGTTTAGCCATGGTTGAAAATTTACATGAAAACAGTTGACAGGGTGGTCAAATTTTCACGTGGCGGAAAGTTAAAATAGGGTACAGCGCATAAAATCACAAGTAATTTTGAAAAGCAGATTAAAAAAAATTCTTTAAATAGGTGGCGCGGGTTTTAAATTTAATGCTAAAAATACGTGCCAGCGAGCCGTTAACTCTACTCGACGTGGAAGATAGTTGTGACCAACTCAGCATCTTACGTCACTGCAGGAGCTCTCAAGGTACGGAGGAAAACTTTTGCTGGTGCCCCCACATTCAATCTCCGCTGTTCATCTCTGCTGTCCCCACAGTCAACCCGGTCAACTGCGGAGGCACTCCTCATGGTATCCGGTGTGCTAGTTGTGCCCGCGGGTTGTGTCTTTTGATAAGTATTTTAATGATCAGCACTTTCCGCCAATCAAACCAATCAATGTTTAACATTTAATACCGAACCCACAACTATAAAGTTTAAATTTTTAAACTTTAACTTAAACTTTGATGAACATACATATTTTTTCATGCTAAAGTATAATATTTTGATACTTCAACATATTTTCCAACAATTTCTTATTTTTATATTTTCAAATATTTGAAAAAATAAAAGGATATGCATATGATCCATAACACCCTCTACCC
Organism: Pinus albicaulis; assembly: GCA_034641835.2. Taxonomy (NCBI): domain Eukaryota; kingdom Viridiplantae; phylum Streptophyta; class Pinopsida; order Pinales; family Pinaceae; genus Pinus; species Pinus albicaulis. The sequence continues at coordinate 10,169,727 of CM076578.1, read as the reverse complement.
TTACCTTGGTGGAATTTCTTCGGCTAACTAGGGGAGTCGCCAACTCTTACTGGATGTTGTGCCAGCATTTGCAAGAAATCTTCTCAAGGCCCAGTTACATTTGGGTGTGTGAGGAAAAATAGGTCTTCTAGGATTTTGAGTATCATACGCAAACGAACAAAAACCACTTTTTTGATTGCTTGATCACATAGATTAATTTAAAGGGAAATTTATCTTGTTTTTCGCTTTATGTTATGTATGTGACAGGAAGTTTTCTTTGATCATAGACTCCATCCTCTCAAATTTTTCCAAAACCAAACCTGGTCGACACCAGAACGGACCCAACGAGACCTCGTCGATCTAGGTGTTAGGTCCTTGTAATTTGTCAGATTGGCAACACCAAATGAACAAGGGTAACATCAAACCAACTTTGGAGTCCTAGGACCTAGCCTTCCTGGACTCAGAGATGGCTCTCTCTATATTTGTATAAAAGATATGAATTGATTGATTTAGGATGCTAATTTTAGGCTAGTTAAAATGATAGGGTTTGTTTCTTTTGTTTTGTTTGGTTGGGTTGCTTGTTAAGAAGAGCAGATAGAGTAAGAGAAATTCAAACCATTGGGCTATGGGGTCTATGAAAGGCTTGAAAAGTACAATAATAAATCAAGGGTGTTTCATAGGGCAAGTTAACAAAGCCAAATGGATCTTAATAGCTTAGGTGGGTGTGAAATGAACATTAAGTTGTGATTTTAGTAGGTTTAAAGGGAAATTAAGAATCCTTTAACATATACTATAACAAGAAGAGCATTTAAGATCACTATGCTTAAGAAAGAACCAAAGGATAGGGCACACCATAAACTTTTGTGGCCTAGCTTTACCAAGTAAACTGTGAGACAATAATCCAGCAAACCTAAGAGAGCAGGGAACTCCTAAATTCTCTAGCTATTCACTTTTAGAAAAAGAAAACATTTAAGATAAAAAATAAGTGATGATTAAAGAGCAGGGAACTCCTAAATTCTTCAATCAGACTATTAAATACCTTCAAAGTGACTATTCAAGATAGACTAAAGTACAGGGCAAACCATAAACTTCTTTAGCCTAAACCCTAGTAAGCAATACTTCAAAGAAAAAGCCTAAAAAAAATGTTTCAAGCTACACCAAAGGACAGGGCATACCATAAAATTCTTTGGTTTGGCTCTTATTAAATCATTTTCAAGACAAAAATCTAGGTGGAATCAGAAAGAAATTAGGAATTCTCCAATCAAACCCAGCAGAGGAAAGCATTTGAGCAATAGAAGCAGACAGAATTAAGGTGCCTCTAACAGCATATCTTAACCTAAATTTTTTATTCTATTACAAGAGAAAAGACGAAAAATATGGAAAACAGAAGGAAACAAATGTAATATAAGAACAACATCACCATTTTACAAAGTTCATGAATCCTATGAATGTGCTTGCTCCATTAACATTCCATCCAAAACAGTTACAAAGCTCCAAAGCCAAACACTCTTCGCAACTCAAATTTTATGAGGTATATAGCTCAAAAATCAACCAACAACAACTATGAAGCATACATGCAGTATTTATCTGCAAAATGAGGAGGTAAACCCTAGCTATGGTTTCAAATGTCATTCATTACATAGTTAATGCATTTGACCTTTGAGACCATGCAAAGCCCAAGGAAAAATATCTAAAACTCATTTATTGCAAAAATAACTTCTAACATAACTATTTGAGCTAATTTTGGAAAAATTTTGAATTTAAAGGCTCAAAATATCTTTTGCAATAACTCCTGTTAAGGGCGCAGCTCCAAGGTACAGGGGCGCAGCGCCAGTGCAAACGCGCAGCGCCAAGACTAGGAAAATGACCTGTTTTGCAGCTAACTTCTGGAGGCCTTCCCGGTGTCCAAATGAGCTCCATGATGGCTCATTGGAAAGTTATCTAAGTATATTTTCCAAATATTCTTTCACTTTCCAGAATTTTTCCCATTTTCCTTATCAAAAATCACTTCTCCCAAGACTGCTAAACGTGTAGCGCCAATGCCAAAAAGAGGGTAGAAAGGTGATTTTTTGGTGGTTTTTGGCCCTTTTGAGCAACCAGTTTTGCTCCAAATGTTCTGAAAATTTATGAGGTTGATGTACTCATCATTAGGAACATGAGAATGCTAACCATTTTAAATTTTATTTCCCCAAAAAAGAGCGCAGCGCCAGTGGCGCTGCGCGTTTGGCCCAATTTCTGCAAGTCAAACTATCGAAAATTCAAAATGTGCAAAAAGGTGCCAAAATTGGAATTTATTTTGTTGATTAAGATTTAGAGGCTTGGAGGGACACATCAACCAGAATATTAAGCTTGTCCCCTTCATTTTTCTTGGTTAGGGTTTCAAGTCTTGATTTGGCCTTTTGTAGCTTTGAGCTTGCAATTTGGTTTTTCTTGAAGTAGTTCTTGGCCCTCCTTTTAAATATGTCATTGTCCTTGTTTTCCTTCTTCGGGAGATTTTCAAGATGCTGGTTGGCCCTGTCAAGCCATTTCTCCCGGTTTTCATTGACAATGATGGAAAATGTTTCATTCAATGTAAGCTCATTAGCAAGCTCAACCTTCCTTTTTCCTCTCTAGTTCTAGAGATCTTTTCAGTCCTCTAGTCCTATGTCTTTTTCTTGGAACTTTTTCTTCTACCTCATTGGTTTCACCATACCTTTCATAAGCCTCATCAAGCAAGGTCTTTGCCTTGTTTTATTCTCTTTTTTCCTTGAGAAGTTGAATCTCCATGATGGCCTTCTTGGTCTTGAGTTGTTCATTTTCCTGCTCATAGTATGCAATGATAAACTTATATCTCTCTAAGTTGGTCTGAAGCTCACTAATTTTGGCATCCTTCTGCTTGACAATAAATTTGAAGGCCTCATCATCATGTTCATCATATAAATCAACAAGGTCAAAACCAGTCTCTGTCTCATGGAGTTCATCCTCATCATGAATGGTTGCCTCATGTACGTCTTCTTCTGCCATATTTTGTTTGCCCTTATGTGCCTACTTTGTTGGTGAAGAAGGCAGGGCCCCTCCCACAGTATATGGAGCAAACACCTACCTATGCCCTTTCTAATATTTATTTTCCATTGTTCTCATTTCAACCTCTTTAGGATTGCTGACCTCAACTCTGCTAGGTGACTCATGCTGCTCATAAAACGGTGATGATGGTGGTGATAGTGATGGAGTACGTGAAGTGGACTGAGGTGATGAAATGGTAGGAATTGTGGGCTGAGATGGAGGTATAGATGTAGTAGGTTGTGTTAGTTCCCTTGTGGTGATATGTTCAAATCTGTTTATTTTTCCTCCCTTATGATCATTTCTTCTTGGTCGTTGTTCCTCATCACCACTGTCTTCACCCTTATGATCATGTCTTATTGGCATTTGTTCCTCACCAACAATGCCACTATTTTCTTCCTCTAATATGTTCAAATTCTTATTTTGAAACCCTAGGATGCAAGTGAAATGAAATGAGGGGAAGGGGATGAGATGACTAGCTTTGAGAGGTGAAGGGAATGAGTGTAAGGAATGAGTGAAAGGGAATGCATGTAGGGACAAACTAGATTAATGAAATTCCTAAATCAATGAAAATGCCTTGTTTATAAGTGACGCATGCTTAAGGAAAGTGAACAAGGTGTATGGACGGTGATCATAAATTGAAATTAGGGTTTCAATTCAAAACATTAGAGAGTAACCAAATAACTAAGAAACAAGGCAATGATATGTACTCACTGTTTTAGGACTTCTTAAAGGGTTATAGGAGAAATTGAAGTGGTTTTGAAGTGATTTGAGTTGTTATATAACTCAGCAACATTTCCTGTCTAGGCGCGCAAAGCCACTGGCTGAGGGCGCAACACCAACACAAACGCGTAGTGCCAGTCTACAGGCGCACAGTGCCAATCTACAGGCGCGCAGTGCCAGTCTACAGGCGCGCAGTGCCAGTCTACAGGCGCGCAGTGCCAGGATGAAAAAACGCAGCACTGTTTTGCAGACCAATTTTGGAGGTCTTCCTGGTGTCCAAATTGGGCCCAGGATAGCTTGTTGGAAATATATTGAAGTATAATTTCCAAATATACCTTTTTTTTGCTGATTGGAGTTGATTTGACCTGTCAAAAGTTGATTCTCCTTATACTGGTCAAAAAGTACTGAATGAGGGTGCAGAAATGCAGAGTGCTAGTGCAGGAAACATTTGGAGGCCTTCCTCAACTCAAAATTGAGATCATGATAACTCATTAGAAATATCTTCCAGTCTAGTTGTCATTTGACTCATCAAGCAAGTCATTTGGACACTCCATCTATGAGAAAACTTGATTTTCCCAAGGTCACTCCAGAAGTGCAGCAACTCTCCTATGGCACCCGTATTTTTGACATTGCTATAAAACCATGACACTTGTGTAAAATCTAAAGGATTTTTTTCTTCTTGGACCTATTAAGGACAAAAACCTCTCTCATTCTTTTCAAATTAGTTTCGTTTTGGTCAGAAACATAGTTTGAAGCAAAATTGGCCCTATGAGTGACAAATGGCTTGACTCTTAGAATGAATTCTTGGAAAAGGATGAAGGAATGATGTTTATGAGTTGGTATGGCTTCATACTTGCTGATATGACCCACCATATGGATCCTCTGCTTCTATGCCTCTTTTTCGTAGCAAACCCTAACTCAGTGGGAGAGGAAATTAGGGTTTAATGCTTGTGAACAATGATGACTTGGGAACAAGATAATTCCCTTTGAAATTTGATGTGTTGGCATGTGGAACTCTGAGTTGGCTTTGAAAAACCCTCTTTCTAATGTTTTGAAGTCTTCTTCCTTTTCTCACTGATACTCCTTGACACTTTTTGCTTTGCAAGTTGTTGAAGTCATGGAGCTAGCTTTTCTTTTACTCACTAAGGCTTGACATAATGGCTTTGACAGCTTGGTGATCATAATAAATCCTTCTCATATGTATGCGGGCCTCATTGGAATGAAAGGATGACCTTGAAAAATGCAAAACCCTAGTGACCTATTGGGAGTGCTTTTTGAACTGATTTTGAATGAAATTTGACTTAAAAAATTTCAAGTGAAAAGAGAATTTCCAAAGTGCTATTATGCTCAAGGGGACATGGGAATGAGTTAGCAACAAGAAATATTAGAGGGAGGGTGGAGTTTATTGACAGGGTAAAATGGGGAAATGAGGTTTTAGGTAGGAAAGAAGGATGAAAATGAGAGGTATAAGCCCATAATGAGTCTTTTAATAGCAACGGGGTGACCTTGAGATGGAAAACTGATAGATAGGGAAAAGGTTTTACGAGGATAATGAAGGCAATGAGATTTCTGAAACTCAAGATATTCAAGGAATCTTGTTTTCAGAAAACTATAACCATTCTATAGTCATCCAAAGATAGTGAAAAATATTGATGACTAACACAAAGCGTCTTTTGGACCTCCCCCAATTACCGGGAGGGGTTCCAAGTCTTTCGTCGTTTAGACGTCAAAGATAGAACACTGACACCATTATTGGTTCATCCTTTATTGGGGCATCCTTAGTTGGGAACCCTAGTTGGTCTCCCAACACCACACCACAGACCACTCCTCCCACGACCCCTAGAGGGCAGAGGAGTGTGTCCCATTCGGGAAACCAGCCAAATACACAGCAGGGTACGTTGCAGACTAACCCTCTTCCTAACCTGAACTTTGTGTTTTCACACGATGCAATGATGTCAACCTCCCAATCACCTTTCTTAGCTTCGTTGAATCTACCTGATTTAACCAAGCTGACGAATGACCCCATCACACACAATCCTACATGGCCTCCCATGCCCATGAAGCTCCCTTTGGATATTCCAAAGTTAGAAGGAAAGCAAGCAGAAGACCCAGGTAATCATGTCATGACCTTCCACTTGTGGTGCTCATTGAACAATATCATTGACGACACTATTCGATTGAGATTATTTCAACGCACTCTGACAGGAGTAGCCGAGAATTGGTACGTGGAGCAACCCTCAGCTTCACATGGAACCTTTGGCACCCTTGCCACTATGTTCCTAGCATATTTTCAATTACCCATTCACCATGATTCTGTGATAGAATTACTGACACATTTTAGACAGATCCCCACCGTCCATATCTCGGACCATCTCCATGAATGGAGGCGGCATCGCAATTTATGTAAAGCTAAACTCGACGATCGGGTTCTCTTATATTTGTTCTTGAAAAATCTTACGGTAGAGATTTCAAAGGATGTGGCACAACAGAGACCCACATTCGAAGAGGATGCTATCAGCAAAGCCCAACATCTTGAGCTAATTTATACGTAGTCAGGATACATTTATAACATCCTGCCTAACGCCCCGCGCCTATAAACTTGTCAATAATTTCCAGGCGCGTCGAACTCTGCAGACGGAATAATTGGGTCATTGACCCAAGGTTACCTAGGCAGCAGTAGCCAAAACCTCGATTACACATACAGTTTTACCCAGAACATACCTCAACCCGGTTTTCAAAGTCATCATATGCCTCAGCAAAATTTGACCAATAGGGCGCCAGCGTATCACCAGGGAAGACCTTATCCTCCGGCTCAGGGGAATCAGTCCACAGAAATAAACACTGACGGAAGAGCTCCCCTCCAATAGCCAGGTGCAAACCAAGGACCACGTTATGCTCAGTCCCCAGCACAAAACCCGCCTATGCAGACCAATGCACAGGTGAAATTTGTGCAACCGTCCGAAAACCAACCACACCAATACAACCAAGAGAACTACCCTCCTAAAGTGGTGAATAAAAAATACAAAACAAGCCAAAAGGGAACCCTGGACAGGGGGCAACAACCAACAACGCCCACCGCGATCCCAGGCTGGAGGCAACTCCAACCGGAATCAGAGCCAGGAGCCGAGCAATGCCCAACGATAGAGCAAAAGGCCACCTCTTCGAACAAACCATTCGTGTTCGATATGTGGTGAGTAAGGCCACTATACTCACCACTGTCCCGATCTCCCTGAGCTGAAGAAGCTACAGAGTAGCCGAGGACAAGGAGGATCTTCCCAGCAACCAACTGTGATACAAGAACCTTTCCCCCATCAAGGGACGGTAAGCACTCAGCAACAAAATATAGATGACTCCGGGAAAAGCAGCCATGAAATCTACATGATTGGCGAAGAGATGTTTTTCCAAACACGGAATCACAATTACGACACCCCACCAGACACCAATACATCGGGGGCAAGTACCAGCGCACCGACTACACCTTTGACCATTTCAAATATGCCTATAGAACCATTGCCAAAAATGGCAAAGGGACCCAATAGGCGAGCAGGAAACTACTCTAAAGAGGCCGATAATTATAGTATCGTGGACGATTTAGCACAATCTCCCGCTGCTATGTCAGCTTTGGAAGTATTGCAGTCATGCCCAAAACAATAGAAAGCCCTACTTTTCGAGTTAGGCGTTATCGACCCTGTCGATACACGCCTAATGACTTTTGACTTAGATAAAGACACCCCTAGGCTTCCTTCCATGGTCACCTTCCAGATACCAGTGTCGGTCTAGAATATCACTATCACCGATGTGTCATAAAGGAGGGTGCATCCACGTGCATCATGTACAAAAATGTTTGGCAGAAGTTAGGTTCTCCCGAACTAAAACCCTCAGTTATCACGCTTCGAGCATACAACGGTCATCCATCAACCCCCGTCGGCCTCTATCAAAACGTCCTGGTCTACTTAGCCGGAAAGATGGTCCACAGAGACATTGAAGTCTTAGACGCTCACCTGGACTACAATATACTCCTTGGGTGGAGTTATATGTACGCCATGTCTGCCATACCTTCCTCCATCTTTCGCATCATGATGTTCCCCCACAAGGACCGCATCATTACAGTAGACAAACTGGCGCACAGAAAAAAGCGACCCCTAACAAACATTGATGTAATTCTACCCTATTTAGGCACATCCTCAGATGCTCTCTCATGGTACCAAGAATATGGCCCCAGCCAGTTCAAACCGTCCTCCGTTCTAGGGTCTGTTGTGTAACCAGCTCCAAAAAGAGAAGAAAAGAGATATCAACGCCTTAGAAATGAGCCACTTCGAGGGGGCAACCTCCAATACATTACATAAATGAACAATTCTTGGATGATACAATTTACAAAACCTCCTTTCTATATATAGGAGTCCATGAGGCCATAATGTAATCCTAGTGGGCCACAATGTAATCCTAGCCGACCTAACAATAATAATTTAAGGGCACAATAATAACAAAATGGGGGTTACGAGGGTACAATAATAACAATAAGGGGGTTACACTAACAACAATAAGGGACTATACTAGTAATATAGGGACCTAACATGCCCCTCTACTTCAAAAAAGTGTTGTCCTCAACGCTTGAGTAGCTCTGGGTGCTTCTGTATAAAATTCTCATCCTCCCATGTAGAATCTTCAGCGGGTAAGTTCTTCCACTTGATGAGATACTCTGAAATTGATCGATTTCGTAGTTGTCGATTTCTTGTTTCCGTGACCGCTTCAGGTTCCAATATGATTTTTCCTTCTTCATCAAGTTCTGGCAATATTGTTTGAACTGAAAGATTTTCACCTATAACCTTCTTTAAGCATTAAACATGGAAAACTAGATGTACTCGCGAAGAAGCAGGAAGCTCCAATTTGTATGCCATAGTACCAATCTTTTGCAACACCTTGTAAGGACCATAGTACTTTGGCGATAATTTATTATCCTTCTTTGCTTGCTTGAGGGACATTTTTTTGTATGGTTGTAGTCGTAAAAATACCAAATCTCCTACATCAAAACTTCTCTCGCTGCGATGTTGATCTGCCTGTTGTTTCATTCGATTTTGTGCCAAATTCAGGTTATCCTTTAAGAGTTGGAGAACTTCTTGCTGATGCTCGATGTGATCTTCCACTGCTTGAACCTTCGAATTTTTCCCTTAAAGATGATGTGATCGATGGTGGATGATATCCATAAAGTGCCATAAATGGGGTCATTTTTGCTGCAGTATGGAAGGAAGTGTTATACCACCATTCGGCGAGAGGTAACCACTTGACCCATTGTGTTTGTTTATCAGATACAAAACAACGAAGATATCCTTCCAAACATTTATTTACTATCTCGGTTTGACCATCAGATTGAGGATGATAAGATGAGCTATGAGCTAATTGAGTACCCAAACAAGAAAATAACTCCGTCCAAAAATTTCCAGTAAAAATGGGATCTCTGTCGCTCACAATAACCCTTGGGCTTCCATGTAGCTTTGAATTCTGTCCATAAATGTAGTAGCAACTGTACTTGCTTTAAATGGATGAGATAATGCACAAAAGTGTGCATACTTGGTAAGTCTATCAACTACCACCATGATGACATTCTTTCCTTGAGACTTAGGTAAACCTGTGATAAAATCCATTGAAATCTCCTCCCAACGCTGACTTGGAATGGATAAAGGTTGTAGAAGTCCCGGGGTCTTAATTGTCTCCACTTTATTCTGCTGGCAAACCAAAAATTCCGCCACAAACTTTTGAATATCAGATTTAAGGCCATCCCAAAAAAATTCTTTCTTCACCCTGTGGTAAGTTTTTAAAAATCCTGAGTGTCCTCCTAAAGGAGAAGTGTGCAATTCGAGAAGAATCTTTTGTTTTAGTTGGGAATTCTTACAAAGATATAAGCGATCTTTGTACCATAAGGAATCATTTTTCCAACTAAATGTATCAGATGTACTAGGATCTTGCTGCAATTTTTGAATGAGTGTCCATACATCTTTGTTCTTCTTCCATTCATCTCTTGCTTCGGTTATCCAATCTGGTTGGATAATAGAAATGGCACAAAGCAATGCTTCCACCTCTTCATTCTTTCTTGAGAGTGCATCTGCAACAACATTAAGCTTTCCTTTTTTTGTAGATTATTTCAAAGTCATAACCCAACATCTTTGTGACCCATTTTTGCTGCTCTTCTGAAGATAGTCTTTGTTCCAAAAGTGTTTAAGACTATCATGATCAGTTTTTACCTTGAAGTGTCTTCCCATTAGGTAAGTTCGCCATTTCTTTAGTGCATGCAGTATTGCTAACATTTCCTTCTCATAAATAGGTTTCTGTAAATACTTTCCTTTGATTGGACGACTTCCAAAAGCAATGGGTCTTCCTTCCTGCATTAAAACTGCACCAATTCCATTTCCTGAGGCATCACATTCCACAATAAAGGTTTTTGTGAAGTCTGGCGTAGCTAAGACCGGTGCTAGGCACATTGCCTCTTTAAGATGTTCAAAGGCCTTAGTTTCTTTAGGAGTCCATGAAAATGCATCTTTCTTCAATAATGTTGTTAGAGGTGCTGCTATTCTCCCATAATTCTTAACAAACTTGCGATAATACCATGTTAACTCGAAAAATCCTCGCAACTGCTTTATGGTAGTGGGGACTTTCCATTTCTTAATGGCTTTAATTTTGTTAGGGTCTACTTTAACACCCTCGTGAGATATAATATGACCCAAATATTCCACCTCTTGTACTCCAAAGAAACATTTGGATGTTTTTGCATATAATTGTTTCTCCTGCAATAGTTTGAGCACTCTGTCAACATGTTCAACATGATCCTTCCAAGACCTGTTGTAGATTAGTATATCATCAAAAAATACTAGCACAAATTTTCTAAGGGTTTGAAAATGGAATTCATCAACCCTTGAAATGTAGAAGGTGCATTGGTAAGGCCAAAATGACCAAAAATTCATAATGACCCTCATGAGTTCGAAATGTTGTTTTTGGAATATCTTCAGTCTTCATTCTAATTTGATGATATCCTGAACGAAGATCCAACTTGGTAAAAGAAATTGCTCCATGTAATTCATCCAATAATTCATCAATCACAGGAATGGGAAATTTGTCTTTAATGGTGAGCTTATTGAGCTCCCTATAATCCGGACACATTCTCCATGATCCATCCTTCTTGTGTACCAACACTACAGGAGCAGAGAAAGAACTTTGACTGGGTTGAATTATACCCGCCTCTAACATTTCTGCAATCATACGTTTAATTTCGCTCTTTTGGAAGTAAGGATATCTATAAGGCCTGATGTTTGGAGGAACACTTCCTGGAATCAAATGAATAGCATGATCATGATCACGAATAGGTGGGATTCCTTTGGGAGTTTCAAACACCTTGGAATGATTGTCAAAGACTTGTTGGACATCTGCAGAAATAGATGATTTTGATGTTGGAACTTCTAGTGAGCATAATTGTGCAATTACGCCTCGTTGTTCTTTCTTTAGAAGCTTTGTCATGACATTATAGCTTATTATCTTTCTCGGCTTCCCTACAATACCTCGTAATTCGACTTCCTTTCCTTCTGAAAAAAATTTCAAGAAAAGTTCTTGAAAATTAAAAGCTACCGTCCCCAAAGATTGTAACCATTGTACTCCTAGTACAACATCAACACCTCCCATAGGAATGGAAAGCATTGGACTAGTCAATACATATTCCCCCATGGTTAGCTTGATATTATGGCATTTTCCAGAGCAATTTATAGTTCCTCCATTTGCAACCATCACTTGACATTCTAGTGCTGGGTACAGGAAACAATTTAATTCCTTGGCTACCTTACAATGAATAAAATTATGGGTGCTACCTGAATCAATCAACACTATTACCTTTTTCTTCTTGATTTGTCCTTGTATCTTGAGAGTTTGAGGAGTGGTAATTCCTGCCAGTGCATTAGACGATATGGTCGGATTCATTTCTTCCTCTTCTAGAGTTGGTTCCTAGTGTATATCCTCTTCTTGTTCATTTTCTTCTTCCTCTTCACAATCTATGTAAAATAATTTCTTCTCAGCACACTTATGACCTTTAGTGTATTTGCTATCACAACTGTAGCAAAGCCCTTTTGCTCTTTTTTCTTCCAAATTTTGTGGTGTCAACCTTGTAGGTTGTGGAAATCTAGACGTAGCAACACTTCCTTCTTTATAGAATTGAGTGGTAGGCTTCCTTGTCACCATAATTTTACATTCAACTTTTCTTGCCAACCTGAATGCCTTCTCCAATGAATCAGGTTCCAAAATTCGAACTTCATGTTGGATGTTATCCTTTAAAGTGCCTATGAAGAGATCAATCCTGTGTTCCTCTGGAATATCAGTTACCCTTATATTCAATTTTTGGAAGTCCTCAATGTGCTACCCCACTAAGCCCTTTTGTTTGAGATTTATCAATTGGCTAAAGAAGGTGTTGCTCTTTGTATCCTCATAATGTGCTATCATTTCTTCCGTAAAAATTGACCAAGTGACAATTTTTTTACGGGAGCAAAGCCATCGATACCATACAAATGTATTTTTTTCTAAATGAAAAGTTGCAATGCGTACCTTTTGTGTGTTTTGCACGTTATGGAGATCAAAATATTGCTCCATCTGTAGTATCCATGTTACAGGATCCTTTCCATCAAACTTCCTCATATCCATTTTTGGAATATGGTGGTTCTTCCCGCCAACATTAGAGTTTATGAAATCACGATTAACATTTATTTTGTTCTCATCATAAGTTTCTTCTACTATATTTCCACCATTAGGAATAATTTCTTGTTTTAAGCTTGTCATCAAGCCTTCCATGTATGCTTTTAGATCATTCTTCATGTTTTCCATGTTGCCTTTCATGTCATCCATCTTAGCTTCCACGCCCACTTCCATGCCATCCATCTTAGCTTCCAAACCATTCATCTTAGCTTCCACGCCTTTCTTCAAACCATCCATCTTAGTTTCCATGCCTTTCTTCAAAACTTCCATTTCATTTTTTGTTGTTCTTTGCGAGAGCGAAATTTGTTGCACTTGCTCTTGTACTTTTGATATGTCATGTTGCCATTCTTCATCTTCATGAGTCATAGTAGAGCCTTCTAAAGGCTTAATGGGCGTTTAATTCTTTTTAGGGGCCATTTTAGAATCCAATACTGATATCTATTCTACAATATGCCCTTGGAATCAATTCAACTTGATTATTCAAACAAGACTTATGCAATTTGGAAAAAAAATACACACCTTTTACTTGCTTTTGAGGAGCTCGATATTGAAATTTAATTATCTCTGTATTTGGGGATCTTAAATATATGAAATTCTGCCCTATAGTAGCCCTCTAAATTCTCTTTTGAATGCCACAGGTATGACCTGATTTGGATTCTCCAAGACAAAGTTGTGTCCAATATCCCACAATGACCTAATTCTGGACTAGTTCAGTAGAGCGAACTTGTAGGACTTGCCACGTGTCACTGTTTCGTCCTTTGTCTCTAAAATTGATATTCAAGAAACTAAAATCCATGTACTTGTGACCACTTTTTACGGCACTCCAATCCAATTCCCAGAGAGAGAGTTATTGAACTTTTCCCACGCTCACCTCTTTGAGATGAAATTCAGGAGCCTGAAAAAGCACTACCTTCCACAGATCATATCTCCAAAAATATTGTGAACCAAGATCTCAAATTTTTTGAGAAATTTCCTCAGGATTTCAGCTTCGCACCATACGAATTTTAGATTCTGAACCTTCGTAGAAAAAAAATTATAGCGAAAATTCCACGATGACCTGTTTAGGAGCTTGAAAAAAGACCTAACTTCCACAGATGATATCTTCGAAAATATTGCGAACCAAGCTCTGAAATTTTTCGAAAATATATCTCAGGATTTCAGCTTCGCACCCTAAAAATTTCAGCTTCTGAAACTTCGTAGAAAAAAATTTATAGCGAAAATGCCACGATGACTTGTTTGGAGCAGCGAAACCCTAGAATCCAAAGCTCTGATACCAAATGTTGTGTAACCAGCTCCAAAAATAGAAGAAAAAAGATATCAACGCCTTAGAAATAAGCCACTTCGAGGGGGAAACCTCAAATACATTACATAAATGAACAATTCTTGGATGATACAATTTACAAAACCTCCTTTCTATATATAGGAGTCCATGGGGCCATAATGTAATCCTAGTGGGCCACAATGTAATCCTAGCCGACCTAACAATAATAATTTAAGGGCAAAATAATAACAAAATGGGGGTTACAAGGGTACAATGATAACAATAAGGGGGTTACACTAACAACAATAAGGGACTATACTAGTAATATAGGGACCTAACAGGGTCATTCCTAGAAGATCCTCCCATAATCCCTGAGTCATCGCTCGATGTCACAGGCGTCTCGATGTGCATGATGTCCACATCAAGCGCTGAAGCCAGTCAGGACACATACACAAGTAGTAATGGCACTGAGTCTTCAGCTACATTATCCTCTCTAGCCTACGCCGCCTCCCAAACCCCTTTCCTCTACCCCCCAGCTGGTTTCGTCTCCCACCAGGTTTTGGCAACACTAGTACTACCCAACATATCATTAAAAATCCCAGTTTGGTACCTCATTCCCCCTGAAAGAAAAGGAGCCACCCATGTTACTGCCACAGGATTGAAGCCCCTCAGTCCCGAGGAGGCCCCACTCATCCAAGAAACAGTCGAAACCACCCCTACAAAGGAAATTCCCATTGCAAAACCGGTGATTACGACTAAGAAAACCGAGAAAAGAGGAAAGAGGATGGTGACCCCCACCACTCAACGGGAATCACCATTCTGCGCCATATGCGACGTAATAGGTCACCCTACCCATATATGTCTGGAACTAGATGAATTAAAACCACTCCTTGGATCTGAGACAGACATCGCGACACTGAGTTCCCGTAAAAAGGAACCTACCACCAAAGGTAAAGGAAAAGCATTGCGTGCCAATCACGCATGCGCCCTCTGCAGCAATTATGGGCACTATACCCACCATTTCCCAAAGATCCTGCGATATAGGGATGCCTTACATGCCATCGAGCGGTCTTATCAAGAGGATCCCTCCACCTGGGCATCCAGAAATGAACCTCGTACCATCCTGTACCTATAGGAGAAACAACGAAGGGCACAAGAAAGACCCCCAGTCATGCATGTTATACATTGCACACTATGCGATGAATGTGGTCACTTCCTCGAAGAGTGTGCAACCTTAGAACTCATCCACAGATGGTATCCTATAGAAAGGGTTTACTACATTGTATTGCGAGCAGCACAATTCACATGTCCATTATGCATCGACAATCACCTTTTGGAGAATTGTCATTATATCCCTCGATTCTAACTAGCCCTTGCTAGCTTACGCTCCACCATAGTCTGCCTCTTCCAAGAAGATGACATGGATGCGGAGTCCATGGATAGCTCCACAACCCAAGAAGATGTGACGAGCAGATCCATCATGTTCTTGTCAGTCGAAAAGTGACCAATCAAGGAACCCCTAGTTACCCCTAACCACTCTTTACGAAGAATACCAACATGCACGTTATGCAAAACGCCCAATCATGTGGTTGCCACTTGTCCTAATTTAGCAGCATTACGACGATGGTTCCCTGCCAGACCTCAAACTGAGCACGACAGAACCCCCATATCAAGTATATTATGCTTAATATGTCAAGGAAATCATTATGAGTGGCACTGTACTTATGCCTCGCAACTTCATCCCACCATCGACATGATTCATACTATAGAGAAGAGACAAGACGACCTCCAGGAATGGCGTAAAAAGTACATCACTGGGTCAACATCCCCACCCTTACAGTGGCGTAACAGGCAAGCTAAGACAACACACCAACAAAGCATGACCCCGGCCAAGCCTAGGATAACATGCGGACTATGCGACATGAATGACCACCGGGTCAACCAATGCAGAGAATTGAAGCACCTTGCAAACAGTTTTCGTATAGTCTCTTATCTGCCTCAGAAACTTCTCTCTAACCAAGAGAAAATCACATGTACTATTGTCGGATTTGTTCACACTTTCACCATACAATTAAATGTGTACACCTCCCCAAGCTAAGAGCAGCCAGAGCAGCGTTGAGTCTACACTCCCCCAAAGAGGTAGACACACCCAAGCCAACAATACGAAAATGGAAACAGAAGACAACCTCTTCTATGATAGACCCTTTCCAAGCATCCACATTAGGAACAACAAGTAGTATAGAGTCTCACACAATCTACTCCATTGGCACAGTAATACCATGCACTATCTACACTGGGAAAAATCACACACTAGAGGTATGCCCACTAATGGAAACATTCAGGCACCTCTACGGTAGGCACAATTTCCATCTATAGGAAATTGACCATCCTAGCAGGGAACCCAACCTTGCATTCACGCAGAATCCCATTGCGGATATTCTTCCCCCACCGAACATCGATGACACGATCCACCATATATGATTTGTATCATCACATATCGAAAATAAGATTGCATCCGCCCCCACATCCCAGGATTTCCACCCTATTCCTGTCACAAAAGGTCAAGGTACCTTTCTCTTTTGCATTGATTTACGCAAGAGCCCAAATTTACATGCCGCCATTGAACTCCTTATTGAGTTGTGTCACCATCTCGTCATAGCAGAAACGAACAAAATCGTAAAAATGCTCGGACCTCAACTGACGCAGTACTCCAACCTGCTGACCTGATGCCCGCTGCGGAGCCGATGACCCTGCTAACCATACAATCACTACCAGAGCACATCGCTTTGCCAAATTTGTCACTGATGTAATGTTGATGCACCCCTCAGTAAGAGGTGCCCCACCACAGTGGAATCTCTGAAACCTCTCCAAATCCACCTTCCCAGAAGGGAGTGGATATCTTAGTGCCTCACCATGAGGCAATAACCTGGTCACAAAATACACATTTGTCTCAAGAGATATGACCAGGTTCGTCCCCCCCAACACAAACATGTTGTGCCTCCTACGCCAATGTCGGATCAGGTATCGTAGCAATCGATCCTGCGACCAAAGAAGCTCATTCTCCATGAACTTCGAGAGCCCCCATTGCGAAAGCTGACGGCGCACCCCAACATCAGCAGCCAACGTAGTTTGAAGCTCAGGCCAATCCCACTCCCTCCACAATAACCTGTCATCAAAATAGGTACCCATCAATACAAAAAAATCACAAAAATAGGCAAATAACAAAGATATTTTTCGCCTCGGCTTTGCGCACATGTCCCTCAGACAAGTGCACTTAGTGCGCACCTGTATTTTTCACATGTGTGCTTAAGGCGCACCAAAAAAGGGGAACAGAGCGCTTTAGCGCGCTTATCCCCAGAAAATGCGCAAATGGAGAGCGTGCATTTGCCCTATTCGCCCACGCAATCTAGGGAAAAAAATCACCCAGAATCCGTACAAACCCAGTCTGTATGGACCCCGGCACCATCAAACTAAAAAAATTAAAGTGCAGGACGTCATGGAGGTTACCTGGGCATGATCTCGCTAATCCCTGGTGCTCAGGCTGACCGCAACAACAAGAACTGCTACACAGAAGCCTCTGACCTCTCAAAAACTCAGCAAGTACAAATGAACTGAATTAGGGCCATATTCACCTATATATCGCCCTTTTCAAATACTTGGGAGGACCATAACGAGAGATCAGAAGGTCCATTATCCAAACCGTAGTTGCATCGCGACCAACACTCCATGACAAACAGAGGCGATGCCACACAATCACACTCCCAAAAAAAAAATTCAACACCAGCAGGTATGCCCTCTCTCATCTTCTTTTTTAAAGTTCATGACTTTCAATAATATTTGATAAAGAAGATGCTTTCACTTGAGGTAGTTGTTTTTGTAGGAAAAGCTCGCAAACCATCTAGAACGCCATCGACTAAAAGTTCAAGAGCAGGTATCAATCTACCCCCAGCATGATAGAGTCCCAATAAACTTTGCATATCCTCACATCATTTCTCCATCAGAAATCAACCATAGGGTCCTCACATCCGACCGTGTTTATCATCACCTCACCTTGCACATGATAAACATCCTCTTTCGTCGATAGGGCCTCCCCTCCATGGCACTCGTCACCCACAGTAGACCATATATCACAGAAAAAGTGACGCCATGGCCATACCACTTTATTCTGGGAAGCACCTCATGCCCATCCATTCACCATGCATAAGGACAAGTTTACCACACAAGCTAAAACCCCCTTCCCGGATGACCAGGTTGTACGAGTAGATCAAAAGTGCACTAATGTGCCTCACATTTGGCCCATCATACCTCCACCAACATAATCCCATCTACGATACTTTCTCATCTGCTTCATCAACCCCGCACATGAGACCAACCAATGGGACCCCTGCCATCAGCAAAACACCTTTCTCACAACATCAGTGAGCAAATACATTCATGTTTTGGGGTACCTGTCTTTGTGTTTTGTACAAACCAAACCCCATTATTTTATTCTTTTGGTAAGTGTACAAAGACCCCGAATAGTGCACTACATTCTTCACCCTCCATCAAACTTTTTCTCCCATGGCAGAAGTCCCTGAACACCCATGGTCGGAGTATTACACCCCCACGCACATGCCACCATGACATTCATAGCCAGGTTATACCCACCTTGGAAGTCCTACCGACTCCAGGGATTTCCCGATCAGAAAAAACTATGACTACCGCCAAGCTGCTTAGTATACTCCGACCTTGCACCACTGAATCCCCATCATCAGTTTTCAGTCACCCCTTGCCAGCATGCCTATGTTAAACCCATCACACCCAGGTCCCCGACCCCTCCTGTCGGCAATCCCACGGCCGGTTGAGGCTTCCTTTTTGTCAACTTCGACACCTATTCTCAAAAAAGGAAGCGGTACCTTGGATTACCCCTCTACATAAAAGGGGCATCCTTGGGTAGCACTATGGGAGACAGCATTGCCCATAGATGTCATCGATCCTCCTTACATTCGACTATAGAAAAATCTTTCATGTTAAGATGGTATCGTACCTTATGTTAGTAATCTGTAATTAGCAAAATTGGCAAAGTCCAATCACAGAAACAACATTATTTCAACCACTTTGGGATTCTAGGATCTAGCCCTCCTGAATCCGGAGAGGGATCTCTCTAATAAGTGCAAAGATGGATTTGTATTTGAAGTTTTGGGTAAGAATATTAGGCTAGTTATGAAGGCCAAGGGTTTGTTTTGGTTTTGGATGGTTGAACACGATTACTGTCTGAGGTGGAGAGTTCTAAATGCAAAGAGTTTCAAAGGTGTGAAGTTGCAAGCAAATAGAACAAGCTTTGACCAGGAAGGTAGATAACTACAGGTTTTATTCCATTGGGCTATGGAGTCATAATAGGGTTTAATTGAAACATCAAGAGGCAAGAGTGGTCCATGGGGCAAGTCATCTATGTCTAAGGATCTCTTTAAAATTTGATTTATGGAATGGAATGAGACAAAAGAAAGGGAAAAAGACAGATGAAGAACAAAGAGCAGCCCAGGATCTAGTAAGTACTTTTAAACTAGCCAGCCTTTGACTCACACTTAAGAAAAACATGAAAGAAAACTAGGATCTAGTAAGTACTTCTAAACTAGCCAGCCTTTGATACACTTTCAATAGAAAACATATAAAAACAAAGGGAAACTTGAAGGCAACTGTTGGAGTAGAAACTAGCGGGCCGGGCTCACCACAAATCCTCTCCTAGCTCTGCTTTACTTAGTCACTTTCAATACAATCACAAAGATAACACTAAATGGCCTAAGATCTGGTAAGTACTTCTAAACTAGCCATCTTTTGACACACTCTAAGGGAAACATTCAGACAGTTGTGGAGATAAAACTAGGACCAGGGGTCACCATATCTTCCTCAGTTCATCTTCACTTAACATATACTGAAAATAACATTTAAGAATAACATTCAGCTAAGACAATAAGACGAGGGAACGCCAACATTCCTATGCTTAAACTGAATTGAATCATTCCTAAATAACGCAAGTTAGAATAAAACATGAAGATAAATATGTTCAGTCAGAGAAGGGTACTGATATACAGTAAGTCCTAACTCTATGCATGTTGTTCTTATAAGAGAAGATGAACACAGTGAAAACAGAAACAAAATAACAAGTTACAATGAGAAAAACATCACCGTCAACATAGACCAGGATCCCATAAATCAGCTTGTATTGATGCTTCAAACCAGTTACAGCTTTAAGTCCAACGCTTTAGTTTAGCAATCATCTACTCATCTCAACCTAACTTATCCATCACAAGCAGAGCTCTAAGAGCCAGTGAATACTATTTACAATCAGAAGTTTTTAGCTCAATTACATTACAATGTTCAGCAACCTAATCAACCAACAATTGCTCATCTTCTACAGAGGTATTTATAGAAGAATGAGGAGGTGAGATCCGATAAAAGATCTCAAAAACTAATTAATACAGACTTAAATGGCTTCTTGGCCTTTGAAGGGTTCAATGAAGAATCTTACATAGGTGTCCTCTGTATTAAATGATTTACACAAAGATTTAAGTTCGGAGTGAGCTCTTTTTGACTTTTGAGGCTCTGTGTAATGACAAAGTAAATCTGCTGATATATTGTCATTAAGTTTGTTTACAGAATTTAGTCTCCGGCTGCGTTGTGAGGCAGCTATTTGATCCTGATCAATAACTTCAGCCTGCATTTGAAAACTTTGAGGAACAGGTGGCACTGTGGAATCTGGGAGGAATCAATTTGCCTCAAATGTGGCAGTGGAGGCTTTCCTGTTGATAAAACACTTTAAAATTTTCTTCAAACTATGTTTTAATCCGGGGATTAGGCTTTTGATAACCTATCTTAGTCATAATCCGTCCAGATTTGTCTTCAATCTTCTATTCCGGTATACTTTTGCCTTTGATGCTGATACTCTCTGACTGTGCTTGATTTGCTGCGTTTCGCTGGTGTGCAGGGCTGCACAGGGGTTGTATGACATCAATGCTTCATGAAGCACTGACGAAACGAGAATCTGAAACCTGCAAATGATTTTTTGTGATGGTTCGGAGGCAGGAGGATCGTCACCCTCTGCTTCTGAATTTTCTTCATACGTAGCAGAGAAAACCATTAAACCCTGCAAAATACAAAAACTGTTATGAAATCCTACATGTATAGGTTGACTGCTTCAGAAGGCACGTGGAGGAAGCATGGTCGTTGGATGGCATCATCCAACGGTCAAGATTGATCAGGAGTAGACAAAGAGAAGGCGGAAGGACAAATTAAATCAGAGTCGTCGATCGTGCAGAGATCGACGGTCGAGAGCAAAGGCGAAAAGTCAAAGCGGGGGAATCAGGGTGATGAATTATGGGCCGTTAATCTACAGATCAGATCGACGGCGGAGATGCGTTAATAACCGCATGGCATCCTGGTTAATTATCGGGCTTCTTCGGCGAGCGATCACCTTCGGATGAGCGGGCTCAGATCAGACGGCGGACGTCAATATCGCTCCGGGTCTACGTCCGAACGTTAATGCACGATGAGCGGCAGTTTTGTGAATAGTGCCCAAGCCACGCGTCAAGCGGTGTATGGAATCGCTACGAAATGGAAAATACCGCCTTGCTCTCAAAATCGATGCGATGGATACCACCAGGTTTTTTAAACGGCGAGTGGCTAGTGGGGACCACCGGGGTGATGGACTGCGCGACGTCGATCTACAGATCAGATCGACAGTGGAGAGTGCTTTGAACTTTGGACCGGCGGAAAACCTTAGAAAATAATAAAAACTCGAAATATTTTTTATGAACGAAGGTTTTAAATGTTGGGGGGTGAAATATTAATTCGAAATAGGTTTGGCGCCCAACTGCGGGGCCTCGGGTTATATGGAAAACCATGTGACCGGGGGTTAAAGAGGAGGGGCTAATCGCAGTTGGGGGACGCGATAAGCGCTTGGAAGCCTGGCGCTCGGTTCTCGCACCAAGACGCATGGAAGGGGGAAAGGTTAAAAACTTAGCCCAAGGGGGCTTAAGTCTATAATTTATAAAATATGTATTTTTATGGATTTTCAATGGTTTTCAAAGGTTTTGGTGGATTTCGATAAGGCTAAGAAAGGGTCTTAGAACCTTATCAAAGGGATTTTTACGAAGGGGAAAGGGGAGAGACATGAAAATGATGGATTTTCACGGGAACTGGAGGGACAAAACTGAGGTTAGTTTTTGGAAGAGGGGAAAAGGAACATGGAGTTTGCAGCAGTATTCTTTCTTGGAAATCAGCAGGATTTCTGAGTGTGAAATAGGCACAGCAGTGAAGATTAAGACAGAGGCATGAGGCCTTCAAGAGTATTCAAGAGCCAACACTTTTTAGTAATAAAATTTGTTCCTTGAATGCTCCAAAAAATAATTTAGCCACCTTTTGGTATAACAAATTTCACTGGTGGCTAACAGTGGCTCCACTTGGGGATGGTGCCTTCTTAAAGGCATCAAGAACTTCAGACTTGCATTCTCTAGGGGGCTGATCAGTTTCCTCATCCATTGGGTTGCTTTTATCTCTATGGGTGATCTTTTTATGCTCTGAAACATATTAGCAGCCATAGAAACAATGGATCTTCATCAATACAACCTGTCTACCTACCCAATCCTACTGATCTAACATTTTTTCTTCATTTAGAGTGCACTTGGATTGGCAAAATCCTTCACAACATTTTATTCTTTTGAAAGCAGGAACTAATCTATTTCTACTCCTTTTTTCTCCATGGACTCAGATTAGACAGTTGAGCCCATATGATTCTCTACCTAATCTACTGTCTTATTGGGATTAAACTGTCCAACAGACTTTATTCTCTAAATTCTACAACAGAAATTTAAAAACAGTCAAGTCAAGATTAAGTTGTTTGGCTTGTTGTGATCTATGGCATAGAAACAAGCTGCACATAGACATTTATTTTGTAGAAAATTTAAAACAAAAATAGAGAAGGCATAAGGTCTGAAAACTCAAGCATTGCCTTCTCTTCCTTCAGATCTGTTTTGACTCTTACTTGAGTTGTCTTTCCTTTGTCAACTGGTTCAGATTTTGAGCTGATTGGAACCAGATTTTTGAAACTCATTCGAGTCATTTCCTCTTTGAAACTTAGGTTCAGATTTTGAGGGTGTTTGAACCTTTAATTTCTATCCTAGCCTATCTACTGATAAGCCAAGATTAAACAGTTCAGCAAATCGAATTCACTATCCTATCAGCAGAAAATTTAAAGCTAATTAGTCAAGATTAAACTGTTTGACTAACTGGAAGTGTGTTTTTCAGGAGTGGCATTTAAGCTTGCACACTTTCAGATTTGTTTCTCTTTTTGGCATGGGGCTATGCCTTTCTTGTTTTTCATAATCTGCCCTCTTTTCTTTCTTTTCGTTGTTTTTGAATTTTTTGATTCTTCATAACTTTGAATGCAATGATGGGTGGAATATTTATAATGGAAAAAGGATAAAAAGGCTTTAAAACATTATATGGATCAAGAGAAGTAATGCTTAAGCATCCTACCATTGACAGGACCCCCAAACAATTCTGCTCCATCCAACTCCTGTAAGAAGAATGCATTGTTACCAGCAGCTGAATGGATAGAGTAAGGGCCAAGCCATAGGTTGTCAAATTTCCCATGCTTGCCCTTGTCTTCCCTCCTTGAGTCCCACTTCAAAACTTTGTCCCCAATATTAAAATTGTTGGCCTTTGTTCTTCTATCAAAAAGCTTTTTAATGTTGTCATGTCTCTGCAATGCTTTGTTATACACCTCCTCTCTGGTTTGCTGAAGATGAATTGTTTGACTGATCCTTCTGATCATGTCAATATCTTCAGTTTGCAACTCTTGGATCAACTTCATCACTGGTACAACAAGGCTGTTTGGAAAAATTGCATCAGTACCATACACAAGCTGGAAATGTGACATACCAATAGATTTCTTCAAAGTCAATATGTCAGCCCAAAGTGCATGGACCAGCTTTTTGTGCCAAGACTTTTTGTTGTCCTCCAACAGTTTCTTGATTATGTCCACTAAACTTTTCTTTGAAGATTCTGCAAGTCCATTACCTTGAGGGTAATAGGTCGTGGAATGCCCCAATGTTATCTGATATCTGGGACAGAACTCAACCATCTTCTTTGATCCAAATGATGTTTCATTATCAGTGATGATCTTGGTAGGACAGCCAAATCTGGAAAGAATATTGGTCTCCATAAATTTTATAATAACAGAAACATTGGCCTGCCTATAAGGTATGGCCTCTATCCACTTAGTGAAATAGTCTGTGGCGGTGATAATCCATCTATGTTGGGCAGAAGATGGGGGATGGATTTCTCCTATAAAGTCAAGTCCCCACTGTTGAAAAGGGGCTTCAACAGTGATTGGATGCAGAGGAAGGGGTAGCAGCTTTCTTTTACCTTCGAAAAGTTGACATTTATGACAGGCTATGATCATCGTATGCACATCATGGAAAAGAGTAGGCCAATAGAAACCAGCCCTCAAAATTTTGTTGGCTGTTGTCTTCCAGTACAAATGACCTCCACACTCTCCTTCATGGAACTGGTGCTTAATCTTCTCTGCATCAAACTCAGGCACACATTTAAGCAATAGACCACTTGCATTTTTCCAATAAATACATCTATCTATAATGCAATAGTTTACAGCTTTCAATTTTAAAAACCTTGCCTTTGTTTTTGTCAAACTAGGAGGTGTATTTAAATTAAGCAAAACATAAACAATATCAGCATACCAAGGAGAGTTCATAAAATGGTTTTCAACAATGGGAGTGGAGAATCATTCTTGGTCATCCAAAGCATTAATCATATTAATATCAAGAACTTCAAAATTTGATTCAGCCATTAATCTAGCTAGACCTTGGCCTTTGATGAGTTTAGTGGGTTTTATCTCTGTTGGCAAGTGATCAGGTCTCGCGGGCAAGACCCAGGTTCAGGAGTTGTGGCCAACACAGGAATCCGCTGTAGTCTAGGATCACGCCGGCATTATCACCCTACTCTGGAGAGTAGAGAGTCTCACCTGAGGCGTGTCGCGACCACATGCAGGAGGGGAATAGACCAATGGCAAGGGACGGATCCGCAATTCATTCTTATCAGTGATTAGATTGCATAAATAGAATCACATACGCAACAGCATTTAGAGAGCATACAGATATTAGAAAAATGAAATTTTGAAGCATCTCAACCAACACACATGCATGTGAATCACACAAATAGACAGTAACCTGCAATTATATTAAGCTCTTGGCCAAATCCCCAGTTACATAGCTTTGCAATGGGCTTGCAAATCTGATACATATGCCTTGCGGAACAGAGATGTACATCGATAGAACCCTAGGAACTACAGAGACCTCATCCATAATCTGGGTTCCTACTGCAGCATGCGTTTCTTCTCCTTCAGTCGCTCTCCTCCTTTCTTCCTTCTGGGTGACAGCTATTTATTCACCTGCTATCGCGACTGTTAGTTCTTCTTATGTCCTTCTTCAGCTGCTTCTGGCTTTTCTCTGATTATCTGTGTGTTCTGCTTGCGTTCTTCTTCTGTATCTTCTCCTTATCTGTACTTATGCATCTAGTTTCCTCCACTATGTGCCTGTTCCTTCACAACCTTGGTAGCTCCGCTGTTTGGTGTGGTTGCGACTTGGTTGCGGCTGCCATGTGCCCTTGTTCCGCAACCCCAAAATCTGGTCGTTATTTCAAAGTCAAAACGTTCAAAACAAGGGCCCCAACAAGCCCCGACCACAGGACTCGTCCCTGAGTCAATCACAAATCACGGTTTCTACCTCCATTTCCTTGCTTGACCCCGTTCCCTGTTCGCCCTGTGTGCCTTCATCCTGTGCTCATTCCTACTGTGCGCCTTTAGCTTGTTCCTGTCCTTGTTGTGCGTCTTTAGGCGGTTGTTCAAACAAGGGCCCCAACTCCGGGACCCTGCGGAACGTTGTAGCTCGAAGCTCAGTAAAATCTGACACAGCTTGCTGCCACCCCTGGATGAGCGAGTCTGTTTCCTCAGCGAGCTTGGTGACAGCAGCCTCCTCGATGGGCGTTGGGACAGCTCTGAACATTGTGCTGATCTAGGTCTCGGCTGCCGCTGCGAGCTGTTGTATGGTCCGGGCGCTAGATTGAAGGGGCGGCCGGAGCTCACGAATGACGCGTTTGGCCTCCGCCGAGCAAGCCTCTGTGGGTCGGAGTTGTGCCTCAAGTTCATCAACCTGAGCGTATAATTGATCCAACCTTGTGGGGTCCGTAGCCTCTTGAATTTCCCTGGAAACCTGCTGGAGTTAGGCTGAAATCGGCTGGGTCTTGACGGTGAGGGCCAGGGAGCATTCCTGAAGGCCCTTCAGGAGGTCACGAGCCTCTCGTGCCGTGGAATGAAGTGCTTCCTGCATCCGAGATGCCTATCCCTGATTGGCGGCCACCTGGGCTAAATAGTCGACCTCGGGCTCAGGCGGCACGAGACGGGCCGCTAACGCTGCACGAAGCTCATGATTCTCCCGGTGTAATTCCTGGATGACAACCCGGAGGTGGATGGCTTGCTCAGAGAGGTTGTCCACAGCAATTTCTGGAGGCAGCAGGGGATAATGAGGTTCTACAGATGGCCAGAACTCAGAGAACATCCTGGTGACGTTGGTAATCATTGCTTCCATCTGCTCTCGTGTTGTGCGGAGTTGGTCGTGTTGTTCAGTAAGCGCGGAAATTTGGAGTTGCTACTCGGCACACTACTGCTGGAGTCCCAAATGTAATCGTTCGGCCTGCTGGGCCGCCCTTTGAATCAGTAAGTACAGCTGAGTTGGATTCTCCGGCTGGAAGGTGGCGGTCCTAGAAGCGCTCTGCGCCAGCATTCGCTTCGGCAACGGTTGACCACTGGCAACTGTTCGGGTGACATACTCAGGAGGTGAGAAGGGCGTGGCCTCTAGATGTGCAAATTCAACCATATTCAGATCCAGCGGTTCTTGCTGATCAATGTGGGCCGGTTGTGGGGGGGCTGTGGCCTCAGGCGGAACCTCGGCAGAATCAAACCCGGTGCACAGCTGCTGTGTGAATATATCAGTGACAGGAGGTTGGGGTTCGACCGCTGGGTCGATCGGTGGCATGACTGTGGCAGCACCGAAGTCAACCTCAGCCCCGCGGTCCCCACCCATGAGGTCCCGGATAATGGGGTCGGACACCGTAGCCGAGGAATTAGACGGGGCAGATGAAGTGGCAGGCGGATGAACGGTGGATGGAGCGATGGATAGTGTGGTGGGGGTATGTGGCAAGCAAATGTTGATGAATTCGGATGGGTCAATGAGGGGTTCCTCTTGAATCAGTACTCATGTGCTTGGGGGCAGTGGTGGATCATCAGCAGTGAGGTCCACCACCGGATTTGCCTCGATGGTGCGGGCGCTCTTCGCTTAAGGGGCCTCGGGTGGATCCCTAGGCCCGCTCGTCTCGGCCATCGGGGTCGTGAGTGGATCAGCAGAGGTAAACAGGATAGTGGGGATGGGGGAGGTGAGCGGAGCGGTACGGGGGTGCGAAGTGGAGCGAGTGAGCTGAAATTCAGAAAATAAAGGAAACGAAGCAGCACCGCTAGAAATAACCTGAGCCACCGCATTGAGATTTTGTACCTGGGTATTGAAGTGGCGGACGACGGGGATGAGCGGTTCGGGGATTTCTTGTGATGGCGCTGCCACCTCTGTCTTGGCAGGCTATTACACTGGTGCCATCCTGTCAAAATTGTATCTGGGGAGCCCGTCCCGCATGTGCTTCGTGACCCCCGGCCATCAATAGACTTCACGATGGAAGGTAGCATCGTCCAACTGAAATTTCAGCGGCGTCATTCGGAAGGTGTCTGCCGGAACACAAGCGGGTCGGAGATAAGTATGCTTATGACTTACCCCGAACCACACTTTCTCGCTATATTCATCCAACATGTTCCTGGGCACTCGTTGTTGGCATGCCACCACATCCGTCATTAGCCGGTACCACGACCGAAACGCATCTGCATTCACCAGTTTGGTACTGGGGTCATTTGAGACCTGCCATGGGGTGAATTTCATCGCGAGGGGCTGGCCCTCGGGGATCTCTGCTGGGAACCAGATGTGTGGAGTGTGTCATTTCCACATGGCAAAAGAAATAATCAAGTAGCCATAAATAAAAGTAGTTGTGTGCTTATAATTCTCCTCACACGCATCAAATAGCTCTTTTAACAAGAAGGAACACCAATTCAGTTTGGTGCCTTGGACACAATGCTCAGCAATAGAAATAGTATCAAGAGTGCATTCTCCCTTGGTGTAATGCCTCATTGTCTTGCTGGAAATGAGGTAACAGGCGAATCGAATCTCGGGCTTGTTAATGAGGTCGATCTTGGCTCATTTCCCCCCCCCCTGCGAGTGCCATATTTCGCATAGAGGTCTGCATCGCCCGAATTTCGTGCGCGCTTGGAGGAGTTATGGCAGGCCGTTGACACGTTTGCGCCTGTCTGCGAAAGCCCTGTGAGGCGATGAATATCTTCGGCGTGAATGGGAATTTCCTGGGTCAGCCACAAGGACCCATTCTGAATTTGGCTGAGGAGGAAGCGTGTACACTGCAGAACCGGTCCGGTGGTGCCAAAGACCGAAAGATTTCTCAAGTTCATCAGGGACGAGTTCTGAAGGCCCCTGAACTCTGGTAACAGGCGGCTGGCGGGGTTGTCGGCTGCAGTGCAGTAGTGCTCCATATATGCCTTCCACTGGAGGGACGAAAATTCGGCAGCATTTGAGAGGTTGGCATCAATCAAGGCTGCATTATCATATTTGCCCACAAGGGACTCGGTCTTGTGAATCCGAGTGTCAATCTCTGGTTCAATGACGGCTGGGACGGCCTTCGACATTTTGGCCCGGTGCTGATAGACCTGTAGAATCTGCCTTGGTCGCCTTTCCTGGTGCAATGCGTTATGAGAATTCAACGGCTCTGGTGCAGCTGCAATTTCTAATTCGAACGGGTCCGACATTCTCGTGATTTTGGTATCCATGCAAGTTATGTCAGCACCTGGCACGAGTGGAGTTGATGAGACCCCCTAACGAGTTAATTCCTGCTGGCATTCTTTCTGCGATAATCGTGCGATCAATCGCATGCCAATGAGTGTTGTGACAGTTGCTGACAGTGGCATGGGGAAATGGGCGGATGCGATGGTTGAGGTTACTGCGGGGGATGGCCAAATGATGACGGCGCGGTTACTGCCAATTATGGTAATTAATGATGCAGATCTAGGCGATCCTATGGACTGACACAAGTGCGTGGGTGGACTGAGCTGGACCGACATGGATGGCACCAGTGCACCAGTGCATCTGTAGCTTTCCTGGGAACTTCTGGAACCTGCTGTCGTATAAAAGAACTTTGCCGCCAACCTGAAAGATTTTGTGCTTAATGTGGTGGTCATGCCACGTTTTCTGCCGGTCCTTCTGAACCTTCTCGTGGAATTCGGCCAGGAAGCGGGCCTCATCTAGTTCCTGTAATTCATGGAGGCACTCCTGGAGGGAGGCGTCTTCCGAAAACTTCAGAGACGTGGCGATCAACAGGCTTGGTACAATAAACTCGGCAGGGATCACAGCCTCCCGGCCATACATGAGCTGGAACGGCGTTTGATTGGTCAAGCGCTTCACTGTAGTCCGATAGGCCCATAAGGTCGCTGATAGGCACTCGTCCCAATCATCACGCTGGGCATTGCAAATCTTAGTCAAGCCTTTCTCAAGAATCTTATTGAAGGCTTCCACCGTACCATTAGCCTGCGGGTGATACGGGCTACTCTTGTGATGCTGAACCATGAAGGTGTCCAGCAGTGTCTTAACCGTGTCATTAATGAAGTGCGTACCCTGATCACTGGTTAAACTTCGCGGGCAGCCAAACCTGCAAATGATGTGCTAAAAAATGAACCAGGCGGCGGTATCCGCTGTGCAGTCACGTATCGCGGCTGCCTCAACCCACCTGGTGAGGTAATCCGTGGCGGTAATGATGTACCGGGCCTTGGAGTGTCTGGCGACCGGGGCTATGGGGCCCACAAAATCGACAGCCCACTTCTCGAACGACCGCAACACATGCACTGGGTGTAACCGAAGCTCGTCCCGGTGAGAGGGCCTTCCCGTCCTCTGGCAGACGTCGCATCACTTCACATAGGCCTTACAATCAGTATGTATTATCGGCCACCACAGGCCAGCTTGGAGCACCTTTCTTGCGGTGGGTTTCGCACCCACATGCCCTCCCGCAACACCGCTATGACATTCCCACATTACCGCTTCCCGTTCGTGGTCAAGGACGCATCTGCACAAAACCTCATCGAGGCCCAGTTTGTATAGCTACCCTACAATCAATTGGTAGTCGGCGGCACGGACGACCAAATGCCGTTTCTGGAGCGGGGTGTAATCCTGAGGGCATTGCCCCGTGGTCAGATAGGCGGTAATGTCGGCCAAGTAATCTGGTACAGCTTCGACTCGGAAGAGGTCAGCGTCTGGCAGCTGATCATCGAGGGAGCCGTCATTCTCCCCCGTCTCCAACCTAGATAGGTGATCGGGCCCGACATTCAACCTCCCGAGCTTGACAATTACTTCGAACGTGAATTCTTGAAATAGCAGAAGCCAATGACAAATCCGTCCTTCCAGAATAGGCTTATCGACCAGGTACTTCAGGGCAGAGTGGTCCGTGAAGAACTTGAACTTGCCCCCTAGAAGATAGTGGCAGAACTTCTGAAGAGAGTACACCATCACCAGTGCCTCCTTCTCAGTCGTGGTGTAATTCTTCTCCACATTGGACTGTTTGCGGCTGGCGAAGTAGACCGGGTGGTCAACTGTTGTATCGTCGGGTTGTGCCAAGACAGCCCCAAGTGAAACACTGAAAGCGTCGATATGCACATGAAACTGCTTATCCCAGTCTGGATGAACTAGAATAGGCGCCGACGCCAGCTTTTCCTTCAGGGTGTCCAGGGCTACCCGACACTCCTCCATCCACTGAAAGACTGCGGACTTCCGCAGAAGTTGTTCTAACGGAGTAGTGATCTTGGCATAGTTGCGGATAAACCTCCTGTAGTATCCCGTGTGCCCGAGCAATGCCCGCAACTGTTTCACCGTCTCGGGGGCTTCCATGTGTACGATCACCGCAACCTTGGCGGGGTTGACGCAGACCCCTTCCTTGCAGACCACATGTCCCAACAACGTGCCAAACGGAACGGCAAAAATACATTTCTTTAAGTTCAAGGAAATCTGCAGCTGGCGACACCGATCAAACATGACCCGCAACAGGGTAGCGTGTTTCTTTAATAAACTGTAGACAGTTCAGTCGTCCATGTAGACTTCCAGGAACTTGTGAATGTACTCCCGGAAGGCGGCGATGACAATCCGGGAAAACATGGCCGGAGCGTTCTTCAAGCCAAACGGCATGACGTGGTATGCGAACAACCCCCATTCGGTGGTGAATGTTTTCTTTGACTTATCTTCTTCCGCAATACGCACCTGATGATAGCCCGAAAATCCATCAGTGAAAGAGTAGGCTTCATTCCCCGCAACATGGTCCAACACTTCGTCACTGAAAGGGGTGGGAAACGGATCATGAATGCAGGCATTGTTCAGACTGCGATAATCGACACAAACCCGTATCTCTGCCTTCTCCTTCTTATTCTCGATGACGATAGGGCTCACCCACTCTGCTTCCTCCGCGGGGAAGATTAGACCCGCGGCCAGCATCTTATCGATTTCCTTCTTAACCTTCTCTTTAACCCACAGGTTCAACCGATAGGGTCGGTGCTTCACGGGTCTGGCACCCGGTTTCAGCACGATGCGCATTTTTCCAAGGTCGCCTTTGATGCCCTTCAGATCTGCTACCGACGAAGGGAACAATTCCTCATATTCCTGGAGGAGGCTGCAAATCTCCTTGGTCGTCTCTTCATCCCAGTAATCGCCCATTGTAGCCAACTTAGGCTTCTCCTATATACCGATGTTTAGCTTCTTTGTCTTCAACAGCCGTAAATGGACCCCTTCGGTGGCCAGCTCTTCGTTAACGTTTCGCTCGCCTTCCTTCTCTTCGAAATACACGTGCCTCGGGTCCTCCAGACCATTGTCCTCCGGATCAACATCAATCCTTTGGCAAACCAACTCTCGCACGGCCTTAGGATGGGCGGCCAGCGTGCAGCCGTCAGTCTGCGAATCGCGGAAAAACAGTACCGCCCTGATAGTGTGGAATGCTTGAGATTCCAACTCTGTGTCTCCCGCGAAAGAGAAGCACCGCGCAAATTTGCGTGCGACTTCCGTCCAAGAACTAGTCCCTTGTTTCCGTTCTTCCTCCAAGTACCATGCGTGGGGGATGGTGTCTAAAGAGTGGACAAACCGATGAACCCACAGCTTTTCCGGGTATCCTATACTTCGCCACTGCTCCTCACAGGTCTGCAAGTGGTCCTGCGGATTGGAATTCCCAGAGTACCGCTGCCTGCTTCGAGGGCTTTCATCTTCTTTAAACCGCGCCCGCAACGCGTCCGCCACACTACTCCACCACGACAAGGTATTGCGGTGATTTTTCCACCACCGGGCTGCTGTAGACTGTAGTGCAACGTCCAAAAGGGGTAGTCTTCTCCCTTCCGGCACCATGTCCTCAACCTTAGCAATAAAGGTATTGACAGCTTGCATGTTTGATAGGGTGGGGTATTCCCTGAACTCAGCACCGATCCAACTGACGCGGCCAACATGAGCACATCTCCGCGTGCTGGTCTCATACCCCCCTGCTGCCAGTCTTCCCACGCAAGTTCGGATCTCAGCTCCGAGCTCTGGACACTCCGCAAACTGACAAAGCCAGTCGTGGTTGGGTTAATATAGTCTTCCTGCTTCCCTACAGTCATCTGGTAGAGGTGGTCCATCATCTGAGCATCCTCCTGGTTATCCACCGCCTCGGTATACCTCGGGCCTTGATATGGGTCGAGAGGCTGAGTGACCCGGACCTCCCCATCTTCAAAGATCATCAACTCCTTTTTGAGGTCGATGATAGCATAATTCTCAAAAGCCCAATCAATGCCTAACAGGGCGGGGTAAGGATCCTTGTCCCCCATAATATCAATAACCTCAAAATTGGTGTAAGTCTTTACCCCCGCAATGTCGACCTCGACACCTTCGAGTCGACCAATCGGCAGAATGCAGTACTGGTTCGCCATTCTGAGTTGGATGGGTGAGTAGGCCAGCCGTGGCTTTCCGAGAGCCTCCCACGTCTTGCGCGGCAGGATGTTCACGTCAGACCCTAAATCAAGCATGGTGTCGCTGATTTGGAATCCCCCAACCTGCGTATTGAGCTGGAACTCTTTACCCATTCGTCGTTTATTTCGCTTGATGCGCTGCACCGATTGGGGGGCTGTGTCCACCAGTTCCCCCAATCCTGTCCTCCCCTGCAGTGCCCCTTCCAAAGTACACTTGAGTTGTTGCCGCAGAACAACACTGTCAACAATCTTGAGGAATAGCTGGAGCCACTCTTCAATCAGGGTTCCTGGGGCGTGCTGTGGCCCAGGATCTATCGGCAGGGGTGCCTCCAGGCCTCCCGCTTCGCGCAGCTGAGAAAATCCCTCAACCGCCTCCTGAAAATACTTCTTCTGTGCCTCGGGTCTGAGTACCCGGTGTGGGGATGCTGGCCTAACAACTGGTGCCGGCTCATTTCCGCGAGCGTCCTCCCCCGTTTTCTTACCGCCCCTCGTCACAATAGCGATGTTCTGCATGGCCAGAGTCGCGGCCGCCCGTGGCTCGGCGTTTACCAAATTCATGCCCCTCTGCCGTGCAGGTTCTTCCCACTTTTTGATGAGCTCGGGACAGTCTTCTGTCGCATGGGTCTTTACGCGGCACTGGGAACACCACGGACGGTGAGGGAGGGGAAATTCGCGAGCCACATGGCCCTCCTGGTCACAGTTATATCATTTCACCGGCCCGCACCCCCCAGCGCGGCCTCCGTGCGCCCCGCCCCCTCTTCCTCTAGGAGCCTCATTCACCCTGTAGGAGGGTCGGTCCAACCGGTCCGCGAGTGCATCGAGAGCCCGACATTGCTCAGTGTTGTGAGTCGTGGAAGCGCAAAACTCACAATATACGTTGTTTGGCACGTTGGAATACTTCTGTAGGATCGGGCACATCCGAGGTGGATGTCCCACCGTCCGGAAAATCTCACAATACTCTGTGGCGGCTGGGTTGAGTTGGGAGGGGAACCCCGCATAAGGCTGTTGCGGCTGGTATACGCCCTATGGGTGGCCCCCCTTGAATTTCCGCGACCGAGGGTCCCCCCCCGCCCCCCTGCGCCATGCAACCGAGGACACTCAGTTGCGACATGGCCTTCGACCAGGCAGTGAGTGCACCAAACGTTCGGCTTGGCTGGTCTGACTGGCTGTATCTCCTTGAGCTTTTCAGTCAAGCGAGCTATCTGATGCTGCAATCCCACCAAGTAAGGATCCTGCGGGCCCGGCCCTCCCCGATATTCCTGAGGGTAGCCCGCCATGGCCTCGATCTTCATGGCCTGCTCCAAAGCGTCCTGCAGATTGTCAATCTTCTGTTGGGTGAGGGGGCTTCACGTCAAGGGAAGCAAAGCCTTGATGAACCAGTCCCTCTGATGGTTCAGATCAATCGGGTAACTGAGTTTCCCGATCGCGTCCTTGAATCGCCGCATTAGCTCCCATGCAGTTTCTCCTTCCTTCTGTTTAATTTCCCAGAGCTCGGACAGACCCTGTTGGTCTGTCTGGGGAAGCTTAAATTCCTAGACAAAATCCCACTTCACGTCCGCAATGACGGGATTCGGGTGGGCCTCAGACCACTTGATGAACCATCGCAGAGCCCTCTCTCTGAGCGTGGTTTGGAACTTTATTAGTTTCCCTGCATCCGGCGTCTGCCGAGCCCTCCAAATGGCTTCGCACAGGTACCAGTGTTGCTCTACATCATCATTACCCCGGCCCGAGAACTCAGGATACCGAGTAAAAGACCCAGCCATGTTCACTTGCGGCGGGTTGACCAGGATAAATCCTCCGGGTCCTGGTTGCGTGACTGTTCCACTCGGGAATGCAATACTACTAGTGCTGCTACTACTTACGGGTGTCGTCGTCGACATTGAACTACTGTGCAATTGACTCAATGCTTGGAGTTTAACGAAAATATTACTCAAAGGTTGATAAAGTACCAGGGGAAGGTAGGGATCCTGGCCATGCAGATTGGGGGGAGTATGGCAGCCTGGAGGACTGAATGTCGTCCGCTCTTGAAACAACTGATGCATTACAATGTACCACTCACCATCGGAACTTTCCTCGAGCTGCATACCTTCATCATCTTTGTCAGTCACTGTCTCCCTTGCTCACTTGGTTGGGCTCCCATGCACCCATCGCACTCCCATAGAGGTCCCTTCTCGTCCCTGGGTATCCGCGTCCATAATTCCTACCCTCTGAGGTGCCTCCTTCTGATTCTTCCTCTCGATCTCTCGTCTTTTCAAATCTCGCATCACCCTTCTTCACCACCTATCGGTAATCTGTGCCCGCCGATGTGCACGTCGCTCCCTCAATGTCCTATGTGGCATCGATCCCTTCAACCCTTCCCCCAGCACCGGTGGTTTACGCTTCCATACCCGTCTTGTGGAATTATATCAACCCTTCATCCACCATCAGAGCTTTAATCCACAGCAGAATCTCCTTAAGCAGCTTCCCTCTAAGCCCGGAGCGGAAGATATCCTCGGCCTTCGAGAAGGATTGATAGCACTCAGCAGAAAACTCCACAATGTATCCTTCCAACGTGGTCTCCACCCAAAAATCCACCGTGCGGGTCAACTTGGTGTCCAACCGATGCAGAGCCACCAGATCTCCGTGCGCGCACCTGCGGTTTATCTTCCGCGAGCCATCTCGAGGCACCTTCGTCTGTAACCTCCGCAACCAATTGTAAAGTTCGGTAGGGAACTTTCCCCAGAAAATTTCGTACATATCACCGGCTAAATCTGAGAAAAGGACGAGTTCCTTGATCGCTGCCTCCCCTTTCTTAGTCAACTCCGCTTGCTGAGCAATGAAATGTTCTAAATGATTATCCCACCATCGTCGCATCTCCCCTTCGAATATCCGCGATACCATGGTCTAGATCCCCTCATATCATGCGGGTCCCGGCAACGGAACCATTGTTGGTGAGTGATCAGGTCTCGCGGGCAAGACCCAGGTTCAGGAGTTGTGGCCAACACAGGAATCCGCTGTAGTCTAGGATCACGCCGGCATTATCACCCTACTCTGGAGAGTAGAGAGTCTCACCCGAGGCGTGCCGCAACCACATGCAGGAGGGGAATAGACCAATGGCAAGGGACGGATCCGCAATTCATTTTTATCAGTGATTAGATTGCATAAATAGAATCACATACGCAACAGCATTCAGAGAGCATACAGATATTAGACAAATGAAATTTTGAAGCATCTCAACCAACACACATGCATGTGAATCACACAAATAGACAGTAACCTGCAATTATATTAAGCTCTTGGCCAAATCCCCAGTTACATAGCTTTGCAATGGGCTTACAAATCTGATACATATGCCTTGCGGAATAGAGATGTACATCGATAGAACCCTAGGAACTACAGAAACCTCATCCATAATCTGGGTTCCTGCTGCAGCATGCGTTTCTTCTCCTTCAGTCGCTCTCCTCCTTTCTTCCTTCTGGGTGACGGCTATTTATTCACTCGCTGTCGCGACTGTTAGTTCTTCTTATGTCCTTCTTCAGCTGCTTCTAGCTTTTCTCTGATTATCTGTGTGTTCCGCTTGCGTTCTTCTGCTGTATCTTCTCCTTATCTGTACTTATGCATCTAGTTTCGTTCGCTATGTGTTTGTTCCTTCGCAACCATGGTAGCTCCGCTGTTTGGTGTGGTTGCGACTTGGTTGC
The DNA here is from genome assembly GCA_034641835.2 of Pinus albicaulis. Taxonomy (NCBI): domain Eukaryota; kingdom Viridiplantae; phylum Streptophyta; class Pinopsida; order Pinales; family Pinaceae; genus Pinus; species Pinus albicaulis. Next base: position 10,133,144 of record CM076578.1, on the reverse strand, counting down.
AGCTGCCATGTGCCCTTGTTCTGCAACCCCAAAATCTGGCTGTTATTTCAAAGTCAAAACGTTCAAAACAAGGTTTTTCAAAACAAGGGCCCCAACAATCTCTAAATCATATTCAAGGATAACAGCAATCCACTTACCTCTCTTACCATCTGGGTCTTGTGTTAGAATGTCTTTAACGACTGAATTTGGGACAAAGGCAATGATCTGTGAGTGAAGGATGTATACCCTGAAGTCTTTCAAAGCTTTTACCAAAGCAAAAGTTTGCTTTTCCATAATGTTATACTTCAGAGGGGCATCCCTCAATGCCTTAATAAAGAATGCAATAGGTTGCTCTTGTCCTTGTGGATTTGTCTGTAAAAGGACAGCAGCTATGGTATGCTCTGATGCAAATGAAAAGATATAAAAATCTTTTGAAAAATCAAGACTTATTAAAACCAGTGTTTTGGTCAGCGCTTGTTTCACCAGCTCAAAGGATTTCTTTTCTTCCAAGGTCCATTTTACCCCCTGCTCCTTCTTCAACATGTTTGTGATATTCCTAAGAAGCTCAGCCAAGTTGGGGATGAACCTTCTCAAAAAGTTGATCTTTCCAATGAAATATTACAACTCCTTGATGTTTCGAGGATGAGAGATTTGCAATATGGCCTCAATCCTCTTTAGATCTATCTTAATACCATCTTCTGAAATAATGTGCCCAAGAATTTTACCTTCTTGGAGACTGAATAGTGTCTTCTTAGGGTTTAAAGATATCCCAAACTTTCTACATTTCTCAAAAACTTTTCTTAAATGTTCTAAGTGCTCTTCATCTGTTTTTTAAAACACAGTGACATCATCAAGGTATATAATGATGAAGAAGCCCAGCCCTTCCGAAAATGCTATGTCCGTGGCTCTTTGAAAAGTTTCTCCAGCATTCATTAGACCAAAGGGCATTTTCACATACATGAAAGTGCCCCATGGTGTAGTAAAGGCCGTCTTTAATTGGTCAGCAGGGTGAACTAAGATCTGATTGTATCCTGAGTAGCCATCCAACAAAGAAATTCTTCTAGACCCTACTACCCTTTGTAAAATATGATCCATCTGAGGTAAAGGGTAGTTGTCTTTTAACGAAGCTTTGTTTAAGTCTCTAAAGTCTATACAAAGCCTGATCTCTCCAGTTTTCTTTTTAACTGACACTAGATTAGACACCCACTCAGAATATCTAATAGGGACAATAATACCAGCTTCATCCATTTTTCTAATCTCCTTCTCAACCAAAGGCAACTGAACAGGGTTTATTCTGCGTAGTTTCTGCTTGAATGGTTTTTGGTTTTCTTTGAGAGGGATTTTGTGCTGTATTATTTCGGTGTCATAGGATTTAAGATCTTCGTAACTCCACGCAAAAACATCAAAAAATTCTTTAAACAACTCTATGTATTTGAGTTTAATGTGAGATGGTAAAGTTTTAGACAGTTTAATCATTTTGGGTTTGAGTTCACTGCCTATATTGCACTCTTCCACTTCAGTCTCTACAGGTTCTAGTTTTGGTTTCCTGGCCACATCGTTAAAATCAAACAACTCTTCTAAAGGTGCCAGACCACTTGGCAAACTTTCATCTTTAGAGTGCAGAGTCTCCAACTCCTCTGTTTCTAACTCTACATTCAATTCTGTTTTGTTTTCAAGTTTGCCAGTCAGAAGATTGATATTGACAGGCTCAGGAGATGGTTCTTCTTCGCCAAGAAAATTTTCTTCACTGCAGTCTGTGTCATAATCTGAGTCCAAACTGTGTAGTTCGAATTCATTTCTAAATTGCACGAAGTCTTCTATTTGTTTGTCTCCGTCAAACACCTACCAATACTTTTCGTTATCAGGCACGGCTGGTCTGAATTTTCTCTGAGTTGTGCAGTCTTTGGTTTCATATGGCATTAAGCATGTTCTAGCTGCAAAGGTTAAATTGTGGGTGGCAATATTTCTTTTTCTTGGGACAAAAAGTAGTTTGGACTCCTCGAATGTTTTCGAAAGGTCCACGACATCGTTTCGGTAGGCTCTAAGTCTGGGATGATTTGCGTTGTACTCCCCACTGACTTGCTTAATGACTAACTCTGAATCCCTATACACATTGATTCTTGTGGCTCCTAACTTTTTCAATAATCGTAAGCCTAAAAGGAGGGATTCATATTCCGCTATGTTATTTGAACACTAGAAGTTTAATCTGCAGGAAAGACTTTATGTGTGGTTGTTTTCAGTGTTGGAAATCCAGACACCTGCACCAGCGTTAGTTTTAGTGCATGACCCATCAAAATACATACTCCACAGAGGACTATTTTCGGTTTTATCCTGGTTACTGTCCTCTTCAACTACCGTGCTCAGGGGTTGTTGTAGAATCTCAGCACTTAGCTGTATTTGTTTTGATTCCCCAAGATTTTCATTTATTTGAGGGATACTCTCTTGACTCTCAATATTTAGAAGCAAGGGACATATGATTTGTAGCTCAAGATCTGTGTTTGGTTTGCTAGAATCTACAAATGTAGCAAACTGTGTTGACACTCCTACGTTATCTTTCCCCTCCTCTCTATCCGTCATTAGATCAGACAAGGCCACTCGTTCACTAAGTGTTTCATCGTTGAACATAATAAAAGAATCAAGGCCTATATTTACAGAATACAGAGGAGAGTTTTGTGGGCGGTCTTGACTTGTAACTGTGTATTGCATATGGGACTCTCTGTAAAGTCTTCTAGTCTGATTGAAAACAGGGATAGTCGCATACGTCATGTCCATTTGCATAGTCCCTTGTAACTTATCCCCCCATGATCTTGATAACAACATTCCATATTTGGGGGGAACATCAGCCACCACAATATCCATGACTAAGCATTTGGCTGGAATCTGGGCTAAGTTAACACAGAGGTCTTTGATTAATCCTAAACACTTTACTCTGCTTGAGTCAAAGGAGTAAAGATATTTGTAAGGTCTGGTGATTTCTAGACCAAGGCTCTCCATTACAGCTTTTGGCATTAAGTTATGAGAAGCCCCGGAATCACGCATAGCGTTGTGCAAAATTTTGTCATGAATGTTTAAACTCACATAAAATGGAGGAACAGGTACCTCTTGACATCTACCTTCAATATTTGGACCAAAAATAAGCTCTGGTTGGTCATCATTAAGATTGACTGCGTCCTAATTTTCTTCTATGTTCAAAGCCTTCAAAATTTTGGTCCTATATACATGCTGGGCAGCTAACTCAGTCAAGGGAACAGAGATTTTGATCTTTGAAATTTCATGTTCCAGGCTGAAAGGGATTTGACTCTTTAAAGCACTTGTCTCAGCCTTACTAGCTGCTAGTCTATCAGCAACATCAGCTTGCTGATTTTTTCTATTTATATTTGACAGAATTGTTTTGGCAGGAGTACTAGCTGAGATGTTAGTACTACTAATGTCTGCACTCTATTTTTCATTGTTTGGAGTGCCTTTCTCTTTACCATTATCATAATTTACAGCTACTGTTTTGTCCTTTTGTTTGACAACTTTAAGCTTGGTTGCAGTGCTGTTTTGTAAAGGTTTGTCAGAGGTTTTTTTGTTGGGGGTTTGTTGACTGGTTTTGCTTCTAAGGTCATACTCTCTTTGAGATTTTATGATGACATTTTCCATGTATTGATAATAATTTTCATCATCATCTCTTTTGTCATCATAAGGTGTGTACAAACCTTGTTTTCTATCATAATGAATCTCAAGGTCATCATTATCTACCCCCAACATGTTCATATCATCCTCCTTCGTTATTTCACCTGTTTCCTCAACCTCACTTACATAGTTTTGTTGAAAGGGAGGAGTGATCTGTTGATCATCTTCCCTAAGTCTGTTTGGAGGTTGGTTCCTTCTAAAATTTTGATTCTGGTTCTGGTTTCTGTTTTGAGGAGCATTTTGGTTTTAGCTTGCTTGTGCTGTCTTAATTATGCTCATCTCTTTGACCATCTCCTCCATCATTCTCTCCATCTTTGAGTTGGAAGTAGGAGGTTGTTTTCCTCTCTAAAAGACACTCTCTTCTCATTTTTCATTCTTGCTCTCTTCTCTATCAAGTTGACTTCCACAGTAAGAGCTCCCTTTTGCATCTCTTCAAGAGTTGCAGAATCTCTCTCTCTCAGTTGATAGGCCATTTCAGGGTCAAACCCTTCAGGAAACTTGTTTAAAGCTGAGCCTTGTGGAGGTTTTAGATCAGGAGAAAGGGCATTATACACAATGTTAAATCTAGTGCAATAAGCTTGCACACTTTCCCCATTGTTTCTATGGAGGTTCTTGAAATCAGAAAGGACTTGGAGAGGATTCTTCTTCACTTCCCATTTGTTTAAGAAAGTTTGATGGAAGGCTGGAGATCATTGATACTATGGGGGGTTAAGCCTTTAAACCATTTTCTTACTTCTCACCCCAGACTCTGAGAAAATAATCTAAGCTTGACAGAATCATCATCAATTTCATTTCTGTCAAAGTAGTCATTCATCTTATCCACATGTTGTGATGCCGTTGCAGCATTACTAGCATCATATAATGGAATTTTGGACTGATAGTCCTGTGGAAGATTGACTAATGGTACAGAAAGGACTAAGGGAGCATACCATGCTACCATGATATGTGGTGTAGGTAGATTTACAAGAGGTGGATTAACAAGAGGAAAAGTGGGCTGAAGTGGAGTGGTTTGGACAGTGAATGAAGGATGAAGGGATGTGGATGGACCGAGGTAGATTGCTAAGCGGATCTTGGGTGAGAGACACCTAAGTTATGAAGGAAATGTAAATCGGGAGGTTTTGTTTCTCTGCTACTAGGATGTTCACTTGTTTCGGGAGATGAAAGTGAGAGCTCAGAAATCTATTGATCTATATCACCAAGAGACCTAGTTCTAGGGATTTACTAGGTCAACTTGTGATTGTTGTAGAGGAAGTTTGAAATATTTTGAGGTGAATTAGCTCTCAAGGGTGATGCAACTTGATTGATAATTTAATCCTAGAGCTTCCTAGAGCCAAGCAATAATGGGTTATCAACTATCTCAGGTGGATCAGGGTTAGGATGGGCTCTAGTGTAAATCTTTCTTGGAGCCACTATGCTGTGTTTTTAGACCCGGATAACAAGAAAATTTCAACCAAGTATGACAATCTTTGAGAGGTTAACTGATATGTTTACAAAAATTTTAATCCTACAGTCCTCTAACTAGGTTTGAATGATATTACAATGACCAAAGGTTGTTCCAGATCTTCCCAGTGGAGTCTTAAGGTCTGTTTAAGGATTTTGGAGTCGCCCAGTGGAAATTTTTAGCTCCTTTCAGAGGTAAAAGGTCTTATGGTCCACCACCATGTTTATTTAATTCCAATCTGAAATATTTTTAGGTTTTTCTAAATCATTTTTCAGTTTTGTGGTTGTTAAGAATATCCTAACTTTGTTTCAAAACATAGCTAAGGTCGCGAGACAAAGGCAGTCTACTCTTATGGCTAAGCCAGCTGATTTTTCAAGGTTAGATGAAGTCTTAAGAGAAACCTAGGGTTTACCTAGTTTGTCACTGATTCAAACAAGTTCCATCATGATTACCATTTCTTGGTAGTGCTTGAAAAGGCTGCTTTTCACTCACAAGGTTTTATAAAAAATGAAAAATGATTCTGGGTTTAGTCCCCAGTGGAGTCGCTAGAAATGTTAGTTGTTGGTGGCTCAGCTGGCAAACATAATAATTTTTATAAAACCAAGGGTTATCTAGATTTTTAATGTGGTTTTGAACTTTTATTAACTCAGAAAAATGTGTACCCAGTGGAGTCGCTAGAAATGTTAGTTGTTGGTGGCTTAGCTGGCAAACAGAATAATTTTCATAAAACTAGGGGTTATCTAGAGTTTTAATGTGGTTTTGAACTTTTATTAACTCATAAAAATGTGTCCCCAGCGGAGTCGCCAAAAATGTTGGGAATCTGTAATCAACAATATTAGCAAAGTCCGATCACAGAAGCAACATCGTTTCAACCACTTTGGGATTCTAGGATCTAGCCCTCCTGAATCTAGAGAGGGATCTCTCCAATAAGTGAAAAGATGGATTTTTCTTTGAAGTTTTGGGTAAGAATATTAGGCTAGTTATGAAGGCCAAGGGTTTGTTTTGTTTTTGAATGGTTGAACACGATTACTGTCTGAGGTGGAGAGTTCTAAATGCAAAGAGTTTCAAAGATGTGAAGTTGCAAGAAAATAGAACAAGCTTTGACCAGGAAGGTAGATAACTACAGGTTTTAGTCCATTGGGCTATGGAGTCATAATAGGGTTTAATTAGAACAGCAAGAGGCAAGAGTGGTCCATGGGGAAAGTTATCTATGTCTAAGGATCTCTTTAAAATTTGATTTATGGAATGGAATGAGACAAAAGAAAGGGAAATAGACAGATGAAGAAAAAAGAGAAACCCAGGATCTGGTAAGTACTTTTAAACTAGCCAGCCTTTGACTCACACTTAAGAAAAACATGAAAGAAAACTAGGATCTGGTAAGTACTTCTAAACTAGCCAACCTTTGATACACTTTCAATAGAAAACATATAAAAACAAAGGGAAACTTGAAGGCAACTGTTGGAGTAGAAACTAGTTGGCTAGGCTCACCACAAATCCTCTCCTAGCTCTGCTTTACTTGGTTACTTTCAAGACAATCACAAAGATAACATAGAATGGCCTAAGATCTGGTAACTACTTCTAAACTAGCCAGCTTTTAACACATTCTAAGGGAAACATTCAGACAGTTGTGGAGATAAAATTGGGACCAGGGCTCACCATATCTTCCTCAATTCATCTTCACTTAACATATACTGAAAATAACATTTAAGAATAACATTCAACTAAGAAAATAAGACGAGGGAACACCAACATTCCTATGCTTAAACTGAATTAAACCATTCCTAAATAACACAAGTTAGAAGAAAACATGAAGATAAAGATTTTCAGTCAGAGAAGGGTACTGATATACAGTAAGTCCTAACTATATGCATGATGTTCTTTATAAGAGAAGATGAACACAGTGAAAATAGAAACAAAATAACAAGTTACAATGAGAAAAACATCACCGTCAACATAGACCAGGATCCCATAAATCAACTTGTATTGATGCTCCAAACCAGTTACAACTTTAATTCCAATGCTTTAGTTTAGCAATCATCTATTCATCTCAACCTAAATTATCTATCACAAGCAGAGCTCCAAGAGCTAGTGAATACTATTTACAATCAGAAGTTTCTAGCTCAATTACATTACAATGTTCAACAACTATATCAACCAACCTCTCACTCATCTTCTGCAGGAGTATATATAGAAGGATGAGGAGGTGAGATCTGATAAAAGATCTCCAATTACAATCAATACAGACTTAATGGCTTCTTGGCCTTTGGGGGGCTCAATGAAGAAACTTACATAGGTGTCCTCATGTTAAATTGTTTACACAAAGATTAAGCTCTGTGGGAGCTCTTTTTGACTTTTGAGGCTCTCTGTTATGTTAAAGTAACTCTACCGATATTTTGTCATTAAGTTTATTTGCATAATTCACTCTCTGGCTGTGCTGAGGAAAATATCTGATCTTGATCAATAACTTCGGTCTCTGTTTGCATGCTTTGAGGCACAGGTGGCACTGTGGTAACTGGAAGGAATCAATTTGCCTCAGATGTGGCAGTGGAGGCCTTCTGTCTGATAAACACTTAGGATTTTCTTTTAACTATGTCTTAATTGGGAGGATTAGGCTTTTGATAACCTATGCGCGTAATCCGTCCTGTTGTCTTCAATCTTACGTTTCCGTTATCTCTTCTTGCCTTTGATGCGTGCTCTACGGCTAATGCTTGATTTACTGTGTTTTGCTGGTATGCAGGGTTGCGCAGGGGTCGATAGGGCATCAATGCCTCATGAAACACTGATGAAACGTGGAGTTTAAACCCTACGGATGATTCTGTTGCATGAATCTAAGGAAGGAGGATCGTCACCCTCAGCTTGTGAATTTTCTTCAGCATGGCGAAAAAACCATTTAAACCCTGCAAAATACAAAAAATATTATGAAATCCTGCATGTATAGGTCGACTGCTTCAGAAGGCACATGGAGGAAGCATGGCTGTTGGATGGAAACATCCAACGGTCGAAATTGATCAGGAGTAGACAAAGAGAAGGCAGAAGGACAAATTAAATCAGAGTCGTCGATCGCGCAGAGATCGACGGTTGGGAGCGGAGGCGAAAAGTCAAAGCGGGGGAATCATGTCGATGAATTATGGGTCATCGATCTGCAAATCAAATCTACAGATCGACGGCGGAGATGCGTTAATAATCGCATGGCATCTTGGTTAATTATCGGGCTTCTTCGGTGAGCGATCACCGTCGGATGAGCGGGCTCAGATCGGACGGCAGACGTCAATATCGCTCGAGGTCTACGTCCGAACGTTAATGCGCTATGAGCGGCGGTTTTGTGAACAGTGCCCAGGCCACGCGTCAAGCGGTGTATGGAATCGCTGCAAAATGGAAAATACCGCCCCGCTCTCAAAAGCGGTGCGATGGATACCGCCAAGTTTTTGAAACGGCGAGTGGCTGGTGGGGACCACCGGGGTGATGGACTGCACGTCGTCGATCTGTAGATCAGATCGACGGTGGAGAGTGCTTTGAACTTTGGACCGGCAGAAACCCTTAGAAAATAATAAAAACCCGAAATATTTTTTATGAACGAAGGTTTTAAATGTTGGGGGGCGAAATATTAATTCGAAATAGGTTTGGCGCCCGACTGCGGGGCCGCGGGTTATATGGAAAACCATGTGACCGGGGGTTAAAGAGGAGGGGCTAATCGTAGTTGGGGGATGCGATAAGTGCTTGGAAGCCTGGCACTCGGTTCTTGCACCAAGACGCATGGAAGGGGGAAAGGTTAGAAACTTAGCCCAAGGGGGCTTAAGTCTATAATATATAAAATATGTATTTTTATGGATTTTCAATGGTTTTCAAAGGTTTTTGTGGATTTCAATAAGGCTAAGAAAGGGTCTTAGAACCTTATCAAAGGGATTTTTATGAAGGGGAAAGGAGAGAAACATGAAAATGAGGGATTTTCATGGGAACTGGAGGGACAAAACTGAGGTTAGTTTTTGGAAGAGGGGAAAAGGAACATGGAGTTTGCAACAGTATTCTTTCTTGGAAATCAGCAGGATTTCTGAGTGTGAAATAGGCACAATAATGAAGATTAAGACAGAGGCATGAGGCCTTCAAGAGTCTTCAAGAGCCAACACTTTTTAGTAATAAAATTTGTTCCTTGAAGGCTCCAAAAAATAATTTAGCCACCTTTTGGTATAACAAATTTCACCGGTGGCTAACACCTTACAACCATTTCACTTTGATCAAATTCGTCAAAGACCCGTGCCTACATTAGCGTCTCTTTCAGTAATGCTTACACAGGAAGGTCCCAGCCAACACCTCTGTGTATAATTTATTCCACCTATTGTCAAAGAAAAAACGCCCCTGAGGGCGTCAGCAGTCGTTGTCAGCGACCACCAGATCACTACCACATTAGTGATACCGACAGAACATATATCTGTCAAACTAGATTTGTTTAACTAGCCACAGCATCATGAGCATGGGACATGCCTGACTCGTAGAAAATTTGTATATGTATTGTATTATATTTTCTTACAGGGGTCCCTTAGGACACGGTCATTCTTGGAACAAGTGCAGGGTGTTTTCAGTTCCAAGCTTCACCCAGGACTCTCTCTCTCTCTACACATGATATACAGAAAAGAAAATATAATGTATTTTGGCTATATAGTTCTTCCTAGACCTCACACATTACGGGGAAAATATTAACACTGGAAAATCGTACAACAGAAGACGACATTGTTTAATGTCAAGAAGAAGGGTTTATAGCGCTGGAAGACATTACAGAATGTCGAAAGTATTTAAAAATCTCTAAGGTCTGAGGAAAATAAAAATTAAACAAGTCCTAAATGCTCTTTGCATGCATAATCCTTCGTGAAGAGCGTCTTTGCACGCCTTATGGCCGGAAATGCGTGCAATCCTGGGAATGGAAAAATGTCGCTTTCTGGGACCACACAAAGCAAAGGAAAAGTGATTCCTCACTTAAAGCCACCTAATGACAGCCACCAACGCCTCCTTAGACACCAAGTGAGCACACAAAGGAAGCATACCCTTCTCTTGGGTCACCATACACAATCTACCAATAGAGGGAAGCGATGATTTGAAATCTCCTATATAAGGCCACCATGAGATGAAGAATTTGTGAACACATTGTTATGTTGGCCAGAATTTCCCAAGCAATATCAGCAGTGTGTGATCCGAAGCTGAAGATAGAGGGGACTCAATTGTTGGCCATCCAACAAGTTCAGTCCAACATAGTAGAGAGAGAGGGAGACTGCACCGAGGAAAGCTTGAGATAAAACATCCTTGCATCGGGACTTGGAACCCATGTTCTAGGGGCCCTTTGGCAAGAGGGTAAAGTTTCACTCTTATTGCTACCAGAGCTTAATAAGAGGGGCCTAGAGCCACCGTTCGTATTATTGTTGTCGTTTGACTCTTTTCAGGGCTCGTGTTTATTTGTTTTAGTTTTTAGTTTATATATGCATGCTATTTCTCTATCTAGTATGGTTATGATTCTAGCTTGTTCCACTAACTTGCTTGACTCTACTTCTTTTTCTGCCTGTTACAAATAAATTAAGAGGGTAGACCACACCCCTTAAGTTGGTGTGATTTCGTACATGGGTGCACCAAACACATTCCAACAGGGTTACCTTTTACCCAACAATGATTCATTGTCCCATCCAGTAAGTATCACAATATTCCAAAAATAAGTTCAATTTTATATACTTATTCTCTTTTTGGAACTTTCTTTTTGTAATATTTTCTATGTATTTTTCATCACTTAAAAGCCATTGTCTTGGCTTAGTTAGCAAATATTGACAATGCCATTCACTCGTTGTAACTAAATTTATCAAGCTGGCTCTTGATGAGACCCCTTGCCTTTTGATATAATCTCAAGTCATTGCCCTATTTTGGTAGGCAATATTAGTAATGTCAGTTTAATTGTTTTCTTATGAACATGGTAAACAAGCTCGTGATGAGACTTATTATCTTCTAAGCTTTAGCATATTTTTTGAATTACTTTTTGAAAATTGAAAAGTTTTCTGGATGGGGTGAATCACTGGTCCTTTTGAGGATTCTGCATGATAATTTTAGATTTTTAAGATTGTTTCTCTGTAAAGAGTCTTTACTATGTTAAAGATTATTTTCTTGACTGATAGTAGAGTAACCATACTTTATAAAAGTGAGGGTTTATCAAAGAATAAATAACTTCAGTGAAATAAAATCTATTTGATATTCGAATTTTTCAATTGTTTCCTTAACAATTATTATTTCTAGAAGCGATAAATCAAAAATATTCTCTGAGATTTTTATTTGAAAATCCAAGAATAAATACCATTCAACTTTTAATTTTCTAAGAAAAGAAAAGACAATAATATATAGGGAATAGAAGGGGTTACCTCCTATGAAAATTATTTCTTTAAAATTTTCCCATTAACACGCAAAGAATCTCGGGAGACACATGATTAACATACTTTCATATCATTGGGAGGATGGATCGCGCTAGGGTTTCATTGTGCTCTGTCGCCACCGTCAAGGTCTGTGCGGATCCTGCACTCAACAAAGCCTTCCCTGTACTCGTGGTTTCCGAGTTGGATCTGGTCGCGTCTCACAACGGCTCTTGCCTGCTCGGAGCTCACAGCTATGCCAAGGATCTCAGCTCAAAGAACTTTGCAAATAACGCCTCCGTTGGTGTCGCCGTTGTGTCTTTCACTCCATGGGGTCTGCATCAAGGGAGAGTGAAGATCCCAATGCCGGATAGGTGGTGCGGCTCTCATGCTAGGGATTCGGGGCTTCTCAAATCTGATAAAGCGCTTGCAGATCTTGCCCCAAGAAAATCTGGCAGTGACAAGGCAGATCGGATCTCCCAGAAATTGATCTGTCTCCAGTCTGTCTTGGATCTGCCCAAGGGGGTTCTCCATAGGACGGCGAAGCTGCAAAGGCGCTAACGACAGTCTTCAAGGAATCTGGCAACCATGCAGATACAGAGTTCAGAAATTTCTCTTCCTCTTCTCTGGGAGATGAGGCGCCTAAGCCTGATCTGCAGAACCCTCTACTGACTCAGAAGAAAGGAGAGGCAGAGATGAGGAGGGATCGGCATAAGCAGGGACAGATCACAACAAAATCATTCTTTGAATCCCATTCTATAGGTAAGAACCCGTTTCCTCTGAACTCTCCTCCTTTCCAAATATTTATCAAACCTCCGGTGGGTAAGTCACGTTTAGCCTGGGTAAAGGATGACACCACTATCCTGCAACTCAAACAGAAAATCTGGGGCATGACGGGGTACCCAGTACCGATCCAACATCTGGTCAATGGGCATAGTTCTTTCCAGGATTGCAGTCTCTTAAAGGATTATGCCATAAAAGCAGAGAGTACCATTACCCTAAATCTGCGCTTGCGAGGGGGTGCTGTGAACCGGAGCACGCCCAGGCAAACAAATGGAGGCCCCTCCTACAAAAATATCCTACAGGGGAAAAAAGGGGTCAGCTCAGCACCAGAACAAGCCGGACATACTCCGAGGCCTTACATAGTTGAACAACAGGAACAAACCCCTGCTCTAAAAATCAACAGTCCAGCAACAGAGGAGCATATAAAGACATATGAAGCCCAGGCATTAATATGCCACTTCAACTGCTTCTAGCCCAAACCCATGGACCTTTTTCACTGGATCTTTACCCAATGGTCCCTGGAATGTGAAATACATCTCTGCTCTAAGGGATTTTTCATTGTTAAATTTCAAAACTCTGAGGAAAGGGATATTATAATCAGAGAGGGGCCTTGGTTCTAGGGGTCCACGGGGTTGTTTATCACTCCATGGTTTCCAGATTTTGACCCCAATACTATGACAGTTTCCAGAATACCAGTATGGGTGAGACTTTACAACCTGCCACTTCATTTCTGGAATGAACAGGTTCTCGAGAGCATTGGGAATAGTATTGGGCGGTATATAAAACCAGACATGGAAAGATTAGAACAACGAATCTTCACCTTTGCCCGGATCTGCGTGGAGGTAGATTTAAGCAAAGGATTGCCGGAGAACATTATGTTGATTTATAAGCAACAAAATTGGTTGCAATCACTAGATTACGAGAATACAACGTTCAGATGCAGGAATTGCAGGATGACAGGACATTTACAAAATACATGCCCAGAAAATAAGAAAGCAAACAACAAAAAGAAACCGAACATGAAGCAGAGGAAAGGTTGGCAATTTCCCCCTCCTGACTTAGAGGAGGATGAGTCTGAAGAAGAAGAGGAACTAGCTCCACCAGGAAATAAGCAGACTACACAGGAACCAGAGGCACAAACAAAGGACACGACTGCACTAGTGGATCCACATCTTCAGATGAAACAATCAGACATGAATGCAGTGGACACAGGCAGTGGAGGGATCAAAAGACATCATACATCAGAAACTTCATATTCGGACAAGGATACAGGAACCAAAAGTGCAGAAAATCAGATTTTCCTTGCCACTTGCGAGCCATCTCAGGGCGAATGGTGCAAGGTTGAGAAGAAGAAAGGGAGAAAAACCTGATTTGTGGGACACTTTTCCCACGATCTAGCAGCTTCCAGTTTTTTTGCCTCTCTCTCTCTTCTCTTTTCTTATTCTTTTTTCTTTCTTTTTTCTGAATGCAAGGTAGCCTTGCTACAACGCATTGTGTGCGAGAGCACATGAGCCCAATGGGCAATTTCTGAAAATGCTTCAATGCATATGCTATGTGTAACTTTTCATTTTTATTAATAAAAAGTTACCGATTTTTTCTGCGGAAAAAAAAACAAAGAAAAATCTTTTTCTTGATAGATCTTGCAATAAAAGCGTTGATGGGCCTATTTCTTCTATGATTTGAAATGGTCCAAGCCACAACCTTTGGAATTTGGTATGTTTACCTTTTTTCTCGTGTGCCTTATCCCATTTTAGGACCAAATCACCAATTTGAAATGTTTTTGGAGTGACATAATTTGTATCAAATGAGGCTTTAACTAACTGTTGATGATGTGCATGAGTGACTTTAGCTTTTTCTCTTTCTTCTTTGAGTTTAAGGATTTGGAATTGTCTTACTTGCAAAGAAGAAGAAGGCAATTTATCAATAAATTGGACTAGGGAAAGAGACGGAATAACTACATTAGTAGGAAGAACAACTTATTTTCCATAAACAAAATTAAATGGAGAAGTGCCAATGGAGGCCTTCTAAGTTATTTGATCTTCCCAAAGAGAAAATGTTAATGATTTGTGCCAATTTCTTTGATTCTGGTCAACAATTTGTTTAATGATTCTAATGAGGTTTTTATTTGTTGATTCTGCTAAACCATTTCCTTGAGGATAATAGTTAGGAGAATATTTGAGTTTAAAACCTATTTTAATAGCAAATTCTATCATAGAAGCTCCTAATAAATAAGATGCATTGTTAAACATTAAAGCACTGGGTAAACCAAATACAGTTATGAAAAATGATCAATGAACTCAATAATATTCTCAGAGTTGGCTACTTTTAGTGGAATTGCTTCCACACATTTAGTAAAATAATCAGTAGTTGTGAGGATGTATTTATGTTGTTTGGAAGAGTTAGGAACGATCTCACCAATTATATCTAATCCCCATTGCTCAAATGGTTGTTCGATATTAACTAGTTGTAATGGAAAAGCTAGTTTTCTTTGTCTTCCAGATGCACTTTGACATACTTTGAATTTCCTCACATAACCATGAGCATATTTGAAAAGTGTTGGCCAATAGTAACCTGCACGAAGGATTTTATGTGCTGTTGTATTTCCTCGAAAATTTTCTCCAGCTAGTCCGTCGTGGAGTTCCTGGAAAACTTTCTCTGCTTCAGTTTTCTCTAAGCATCTTAATAACACGAAATAAAATTTTATTCTAAACAATAAATCATTGACCATTTCCTATTGCTTAGCTTTTAATCTTAAAGAACACTTTGTTTTATAACTGAGCTGCGTGGGGGAATATCCATTTTTCAAATAAAACTTAATATCATCATCTTGAGACCGAGCATCGTTAAGGCTTACCTCTAACACATGTAAATCATTACCTCGATCTGCTTCTGATGATAAATGGGATGCTCCCATTAGCATTATGCAAAAACATTGACCTCTAATAATTTTAGAAGGTCTAATTTCTACATCATATTCTTATAGAGCAGTTACCCAATTAGCCCTTTTCTCTCCTAATTCTCTTTGCATCAATAATGTACTTATTGCAGAGAATGGAACTATTATCTTGGTGTGAGTTTTGAGGAGAAATGGTCTAAAATCATTTATAGATGTGAAGAGAACAAATTCTTGCTTCTCAACAAATGAATATTTTAGTTCTGCACCTTACAAATTGGAACCGAAAAATGATATTGGTGCTTCAATTTTTTGGTCATTGAGCTATGTCAGAACGGTAGCATAAGATGTATATGATGAGAATGTATATAAAGTGAAAGGATTAAGAAAATTGGGAGTAGTCAAGAATGGAGCATTGATAATAGATTGTTTGATTAAATCAAATGCTTCCATTTCATTATTTCCCCACTTAAAGATTGATTTTTTCTTAATCATTGTTTGTAAAGGTAAAACTATCTGTGAAAAGTCAGGGACAAATCTCTTTACAAAATTTATCTGTCCAAGAAATGACTGCATGGTTTTCTTATTATGAGGGAAAGGAATCCTTTTAATTTCTTCGATTCTTTCAGGATCGATATAAATACCCTTTTTGGACATAATGAATCCTAAAAAATTTCGTTCATCTAAAGAAAAATAGGACTTCTTCGGGTTAAGCGAGATTCCATACATTTTACATTGCTCAAAGACTTGTTTTAGGTCATTCACATGGTTGGTTCTTTGTCTAGAAAAGACTGTGATGTCATCTAGATAAATAACAATTGATTTGCTAATGAGTCCTCTAAAATCTGTGTCCATCGCTCTTTGGAAAGTGGCTTCTGCATTGATTAAATTGAATGGCATATTTTGATAGGCATAAGTTCCCCACTTAGTCCTGAACAAGGTCTTTAATCTGTCATTTGGATGTACTAGGATTTGGTTATATCCTGAAAACCCATCTAGAAAAGACATAAGTTCAGAACCAGCTACATTTTGCAGTACTTGTTCCATGGTTGGTAATGGAAAATTGTCCTTCTGACATGCTTTATTTAAATTTCTAAAATCAATACAAATCCTAATGTCACCATTTTCTTCCTGACAGGAACCGAATTTGATACCCATTTTGAATGTCTAACTGGAAAGATGATCTTAGCTTTGAGGAGTTTATTCAAATTTGTTTTTATTTGACTTTCAAGATTAGGATGAATTTTCCTCAACTTTTGTTGTATTGGTTTCTCATCCGAAATAATAGGAATAGTGTGTTTAATAACAAAAGTCTCATATGTCTTGAGATCAGTATAATCCCAAGCAAAAACACTTTTGCATGTCCTTAATAACTTGATAAATGATACTCTTTATTCAGAAGACAGACCAAGACCTAAGTTGACATTTTCTGGTTTATCATCGGTTCCAAGATTTACTAATTCAAATCTTAAATTTGAACTTTGACTTTTAGAATTAGTAACTCTTTTGAACCTATCTTTTAAATCATAAAGGTCTTCTAGTTTGACAACTAACTTTGGTATTGGATTATCATCCTGTTCTTCCTTTATCTGAATGTCATGTTCATGTTCATTTAGAATATGATTGTGATAAGATCCTTCAGATGTAAGGAAATCTATTGTTAGTATGAATCTTTCATCGGAAAAAGACCACTTTAGCTACTCATAACAAATAGCCCTAACATCAATTATGGCTGCCAATATCTTTAAATATGCAGTTAGTTGATCCAAATAATGTTGCACAAATCCAAATCTAAGCATAAAAGACATTAAGCAGTAAAAATGAAATATGGCTCCATGCATCCAATAGACAAGACAAGAACGATGTATTTGAAAGAATTTTTTATATTATATTAAAAGGGGGCACCTGAGAGGAAAACAAGAAAGGTGTTTCCAATTCTCCTCAATGGGATGGGTTCTTGAAAGTCCTCATCATTTCAGATCTAAAATTTCTCTCTCTTGTTGGTGTAGAAAACCTAGACAAACATAGAACTCAAAGAGAGCTCACAAAGCAAGTGATGAAGAATGTGACAATGATAATGGCTCAAATTCAGACCAGGAGTATAGATCCAAAGTGATCTAATGCAATGAAAGGTGACTAATGAATGAGAAAACCCTTCTATTTATAACAAAATATTAGGGCGGTCTATAACTTGGTGCATGAATAAAATATTATTAATCAAATTCTAGAACCACCTTTTAGGAATATTTTATTATATTTGTTGGAGGGGAAAGGATTTTTGACTTGTGTCAAGTTCTTTATTTATAAATAATAAATAAATAAATGATTTATTTATTATTTTAAGGAAATGGTGGAAATATAATTAAATAAATAATGATTATTTAATTATTTATAAATGATTTAGTCAAATTTAACTAGGAATATTATTTAAATAACTGTCTCCTTAGAAATAAACAAATAAATAAGGATTATTTAATTGATTTCCTTGTTTTAGGTTAAATATGACCAGAATAATAATTAAATCGATGTTTTAACTCAATTATTCCTTGAGGAAATATAAACAAATATAGGTTTGTTTAATATTTCCTTTTGGGGTTTCCTGTTTAGACCATAAACAACCTAATAAATGTGGTTTATTAAGTTATTTAACATAGTGAAGGCAATTTTACTTAGGGCAAAATTGGTCTTACATGGTGTACTTGGGTCCATCTAATGATAATAGGTTAGATGACCAAAAAATGGTGTAACAGATTGCCCCCCAGCGTGCGAGTGTTAGGAGCAAATCGTATGACCGAAGTACGTTGTAAGAACTCAATCACCAGACATCAAAAGGGAAGTCAGAGAGAGAAATGTAAGGTAGCCTAATGTGCTGAAGAACTAGACCTTGAGGAGACGAGACTTACAGGTGCAACAAGTCTCTAGTTTATGAGATGGTACCTGTGCTAAAGGCGGCAGGGGAGGCATACCTATGCCCGCCGAGACAAAGTACAAAAGAATAGTGTGTCCAGTAAACAAGGAACCGAACTATAAAGTACATGCTGGCATAAACATGAGCCAGAAAAATAGAATGATGAATCCCACATACATGTTGTGCCTGGGATAACAGCCAGGACTTATACAATAATATCTAAGTACATGAGATACAAATACAACCCAAATGCCCCCTATAAACGGGGAAGGGCTCGCAAAATCCGACTGATACATGCAAATCAAAAAGGTGCTGCAAGTGGCTAAGGCCGACATCATCAAATAGAAGGAGCTGCATCAAAGGCTGTAATGAAGAGGTCATCCGGGCATGTGGGGAGCTACCTGCAGGGCCAACCCCTCATGAGGGTTGAGACATCTCACACACACTCGGGAATCACCAATAGCTGTTGCTGCGTCACTGGACCATCAAGTATACGGATCTCGATCATGCTGAAAAGAGCTGGAGCTAAGAAACAATCAATTCAAAGGGTAATGAAAAATCCCTTTGCCTGATCCGAGGCACCAAACAAGTGTAGGAGCTGGAACCAAGGTACACCACCCTCTAGACCTGTCTTATGGAGTGAATGAGTTGATGTCGACAGAAGGAGGTCCGCCATAGGTGAGGAAATAAGGGATCCCCAACTAAGGCATGAGAGAAAATAGTAGAGCGACTAATAGACGGACACTAATGATGGTGATGAAATGGGGGATACTGAGTAGCGGATGGATGACTTCCCTTGCTAGAGCATAAAGGGCATGAATGACTTGGCAGCGACTGACACAATATGAGGGATAAGGGACAATGGGACTGAAGGCCATAATGTGCAACACGAGAGAGGGATCAAGCAATGAAGGATGGAGGACTATAGCGGGATACAAAGGGACTCGGGATAGACTCCATGAATGCGATGATGACTCAACTCGGATGCTCTAAAAAAGGGCGACTCAATGGTGCTGCCACACAATAAAGTTCCAATGGGGGACCATAACAACATGAGTACAATAGGGTATCTCATGATGAAAATCAACACGAGCAAGGACAAGTAAGGAGGCAAAGTGGTGCCCCAAGTACGAGTGTTGTAAGTGAGGAAATTCGATTTGGAGGAGAGGTGAATAGACCCTTCGTGGACAAAATGTGTCCTGGTGAAGTATTAAAACATGAAAAACTAACAGATACCCATTTTAGTGCTCGGTGAGAGCTTTCCAATGGTGCAAACGATGTGTCAAACGGGGCTACTGTTTGGTCGCAGCGGGCGAAAGAAAAAGCAAGGGTTTCTCTTCTAATAAGGCATTTTCCCTCCAAATACATTCATTTTCTTGTGTAGCTGTGGTAAATGTGGAGAGGAGAGAAGGCCCTAAATCTTACGGCGATCGTAGCGAACAAACCGACTATTGGAATCGAGATTCGTCAGTTGCAGGTAAGAGGCCTAATCCTACTCTTTGTTTTTGATGGATTAAAAGTTCAGATTAGGGTCCCAAATCTCAGGAACATCCCCTACCTCATCTTTACGGCTAGGTCGCACTTTTTGGGGAAAAACTACGACCTGGGAAGCAGGTTTGGGCCTGAAAAGTGCGACATGTCCCAGGATTTGGCCAAAAAGTGCGACCTGTCAGAGGGAGGTGATTTTAGTGCTGTTGTGGGCTGAGATTCAGGTTTTATGTAATTGAATGTAGTTTTTCCTATCTGTAGACTGACAAAGATGATGGTTTTGTGCAGATATGGCAGATATATAGATCAAGTGGAGAGAGAGAGACCTGGGTACATTAGGGTCGGAAATCCAAGCGGATCAGGGTGTCCGTCGTGCATTGGATAGGTTTGGGGTTCTGAAAATTGTGGAGAACCCTCTGATGAGAGTTGGGGAGCCCTTATTGGCCCGGATTGTCAATTATTGGGATCCAGCTCATGAGGTCTTTATAGTGCAGGGGCATAGGATTGAGCTGACAGTCCAGGATCTGTATTTCCTGACTGGTCTCCCACCATTAGGGATGGTGGGAAATACACAGCCAGTGTTACCGCGGGGGCGTAACATCATGGAGTTCATAGAGCGACATTGTCGACCAGGTGTCCGAGTCAAAGGGAATCGGATATCTATTGCGGATCTAGAGAGGTTGGAGACCCGTACAGTGGCGGCAGTAGTGTTGCGGATCCTGGGCAGCCATGCGCTCCATCACATCACTGGAGGGCAGATGATGATTGTAGAAAGTGTGTTGAGTGGGACCTACTATGGGTGGGCCCAGATGATGTTGGTGTCGTTGAACAACAGTTGTCGCTTTGTAAGTGGCAAGTGAACCATGATTGTGCTTATGGTACGGTATTGTGCTCCTTCTTTTTTGAGAAGATCCCGAACTTGCGACCTCGTGTACAGCTACCTGATGGGGGTCCGAGAGAACCCAGGATGCGTCAGTGGGGGCGACTACTGTGCAAAGGAGGAGGAGGGGCAGTTGGAAGGGTTTTCCGACCAAATTTCTTCGCCCATTGGGATCAGATGCCATTGTACATAGACGACTATCCCTATAGTGGGATGATTTATTGGGGAGATCTGAACTTGCCACTTCCACCTGGTTGAGTATGGGGGCCTGATGGTAAGTGACAAGTAACTAATCTATTATGTGCATGTTAAATTTTGTGAATAGTATTTATGGTACCTATCCTCATACTTTTGGTATGCAGATATAGCTCCAGTGAAACCGGTTGGATATATGGGACGACCTGCAGTAGCAGGAACTACAGGTGCTAGTGGATCGAGAACGACGCAGAAAGAAGATATGACCGCTCTGTTGGAGGACATTCGTCATAGATGTGAGGGGCTGCTGACCAGTGTTTCGGAGCAGGGTTGGCAGGACTTAGACAACCAATACATAGAGCTATGTATTGGGCTACCCTCGGAGTGGCGAGGTATCATGCGGCGCATGGCGATGGCTGGTCAGACTATGCATGATCTATGAGCTACGGGAGTAGAGCCATTGGCTTGGGATCCTCCAGAGAGTGATTAGATGTAGGGCAGGTGGTGCCCCCCGGTGCGTATGCAAGGGCAAGTGGTGCCCCCCAGTTTTTGAGTTTTGTTTTCTGTAACATGCTATGGGCATGTCATATGTTTCAGAGTAGATGGACTCTAAAAACATGTTAAATGATATATATTATGTATATGCATTGTGTTGATGATTTGAAATGTTATTGTCTTGTGTGTGATAAATGCCAGTCTAGAACATGGTTTGTAATTCTATCTACGTAGTGATTTTGACTTCTAGGTACATGGTTGAAAGTAATGAATATAAATTCACGTATCAAAAGTTTCACTCGTAAATATCGTCTAAACAGGATAGGGTTTTGCACATGATAGACACCATTCAGTTGTAAGACAAGAAGCAGAGAATCTAAACGAACGTGCAGATGGAGGATGCATTGAGAGAGGGAATCAGCTAAAAGGCCATGTACTGCATCATATTCGGCCTGATTATTGGTGGCATTACCAATGTAGACCCCATTATAAAGAACGAGGGTATGCAAGGGGGTAAATATGGCCCAAGCTGCCGAAGCGAGATTCCTGGAATAGCGACTTGCCCCATCGGCATAGCCAATATAATGTGTGGATGAGAGGTCCGGCGAAATAGTGTCACAAGACAAGAAATGGGAGGAGGGAGAATGATGGCAGCGTGAGTGTAGGGTAGACATCAAACGACAACTATGGGAGGGAGTAGTCTGGGTAGGATGGCTATGAATCATAGACCAACGAGAGGGTGATGTATGAGGGCTATGGGAGGAATAGCTGGAGCTCATGTTGCGGAGAACATCATAGATACGGGTGGTATCATCCTGGTTATGGGTGGGAAGGAAAAGGTAAAGGAAGCCACATGACGCTGCGAAGCTACCTAAATCATCAGCATGGGAAGAAATTTATATGTAGGGATCGTCATGGGGGATGACAGAAGAACAAGTAAAAAGATGGTCAAAGGATGTGGAGCCCAAGAATGTTGGGGGAGGGGAATCAAGCAAAATAGACGGAGTGGATTCAGAGGGAATGTACTCCGAGGGTCGCACGGATGATGATAGGTATAGGAGGGGTGTAGCAGGTTCCGAAATCTCAACATCGGGGGGAGGAATGTCAATGGTAGCAGGGGGATCCTCGAGGTTGCCTGACGCATAATGCGTAAGGATGGGAGAGGCGGATTGATTTTGTTCAACCTCGTACTCGTGAATGACCTCTAAAGAGGGTCGGTAATGCGTGAGGTGAGGACAATGGTGAGAATAATCGTCATGGACACCACACAAAGCACAGGGTTTGTTGGTGTGAAGAGTCTTTGGGTTCTTGGCTACGGACGAGGAAGAAACAGAGGATTCAGGGACCGTAGATTCAGGGAACGTGACTTTAACCATGGGTTGGATACGGGGCAACTCGGGACAAGTATGGGTGGCATGACCGACACCATCACACGAGGCACAAGGCTTGGTGGGTGGAGGAGGGGTAGGGTCAGGCGGGGTGGCCTTGTCTTTGGATGCCCCCTTTCGATTTTTTCTTTTCTTGCCCGTAGCTGTCACAGCATGAGGATGGTCTTATTGAGGTGCTGGGGGCACTGTAGCGACGGAAGAAGCAAAGGGAATCGGTTGAACCGGTGTCAAAGCAAGGTATGGTTTGGGGTGACCTGGTGGGGTTTCGGCTGGAGGTCGAAGATACCAAACAGGTATTCCCAGGGTCAAATTACAGAGGGAACGGGTTGCCATGATGGGAACCGAATAGACTCCGGGAGGGGGAGCAAGGAAAGGTATCTGACCGGTGGGATAATGGCCAGGAGGGGCAGCTCCCAGATTTTTAAGACCTGGGGGAACCGACCCAGGAGGGTATAAAGGCTCAGGTGGACTAGCTGGATGAGAAGGTCCCGAAGGAAGAGATTCGACCAGCAGAGGCAAAGGGCTAGGAGCAGGTTGTGGCGGGCGAGGTTGAGGTTGCTGACTAGCCGAAGTGGACTGCTTAAAGTTAGCTCGAGACGATTGCATCATGCAAACATTCGCTAAGTTGGGATCAGAGACAGGAGGAGAGGGAGGACCCAGCAAGGTGCCAAGCAAGGAGGAGTCTTTGTAGATGCCGGGGGAAACACTGGTCAAAGAATCAACGGTTTGCTTATTGGTGACAGAAGAGATGATGGACTCAGGGGAGGTCTGAGATTTGGGTTCATGATATGTCAACTAGTCGATGGTGACAATATTTCCATTATGAGGGAAAAACATCTTGCGGTGGACCACAGATGGGACAACAGACATGGCATAGGTGTAGCTACGCCCCAAAAGAATGTTATAGTCAAGAAGGGCGTCGATAACCTCAACGTCAATGCAAACAGTCTTGCCCACAAGGGTGATAGGACAATTACGGAAAAAGCCAATGGGCTGGGAGGCATGGCCATCCCATGCACGAAGGGTGATTGTGGAAGGGGCCAGCTCAAGAGATCTGAGTTGTTTCCAAACCGAAGCAGACATCACACATGTAGATGCCCCCTCATCGATAATACACCAAGCGACGTTGGCATTTCAGATTCTGACTGGGATTTGTAAAGCAACAGAAGTAGGAAGGGGGGGATGGTTTGACTGACGGGCATCAAAAACAATCAATTGGTCATCAACAGGATCTACAGCACCCATGGCAGATAGTAGAGCCTTATTTTGAGAAGGACACAACTGGAGGAGTTCCAGTGTTGAAATGGCAGCAGGAGATTGTACCAGATCATCTACTATGCTATATGAATGGGCAGCGCAACCAGAGGCAGCATTTCGACGTAATGGGCCCTTAAGAATCTTAGTATGAACCTCAGCTTTGGGCGGAGGGATCTGCAAGGGACCATTGGGTGTCGACAGAGGCTCTATAGGACCTAAAGAAGGTGATTCGGGGATAGACGGAGCGAGAGGCGTGGAGTACTGACGAGACCGAGTTTGAAGGTTAAGGTCGACGGTAAGAGGTTGGTCAAAGGTCATCAAGAGAATCTGGTAATCGAAGGAACTAGAAGGGGAAGCTTGAGTAGTTACCGGGGCATGAGATGGTTGAGTAGCCACGAATCCTTGTTGAGGGAAAGGATCGGTAAACACAGCGGGTTGAGAAGTAGCCATATGAGGAGGGACAATAGGGGAGGAATGTTGTCCCCGCACAGTGGCCTGAGACTCCCAAATCTGTCACATCTGTGGTAAGAGGGGACAATCGTGAGTGTAATGACCATAAACACCACAACACGAACAGGGCTTATTGGTGCGAAGAGGCCTGTCCGACTTGGGTTGAAAGCCCTGTGGCTGGTTAGCAGTGTTAGAATCAATACTTGGAGGATTGGATCCCTGATTACCAGAGGCAGATTTATTTTGATTGCCTTTCCTCTTTCTTTGAAAAGGAAGATAATTAGTCGCGCCCTGCTGCGCAAATACTTGCCCTGGAGGGGGTAGTAAGTGCTGCTGCGGGGGTTGAGAAGGCAAGGGAGTTAGAGGTCCAAATGCTGGAGGAGATGGGACACCAGGCTGTGGGTAAGGATAAAGGTTAGGATGGGCAACATTGAGGTAAGCAGGAGGGTGGGTAAAAGGAGGAGGCATGCTGTATCCTGGATACATGCTACCTAGAGGGGGAAAAGTGCTGGAGGTGTTGGCCCCTCCCGGAGGGAAACCATAGCCCATAGGAGGTTGAGCATAGGTATGTGAAAGAGCTCCAACGATACCATCGGTAGAGTGAGATGCCCCCGGGGCGTTAGCGCCACCGGGTTTGGGGAGGTCAGGAAGGACGGTATAAACATAACCAGATTGAGCATAGATAAGGTCATATTTCAAGGCTATTTGGAGGGTGGCTTCTTCGGTTTGAGGGAATTGGGATGAGACATCTTTGCCGATGGCAGGTAAGAGAGAGTGAAGGAACCAGTCCATATAAACCCGATCTTCAAAGGTGGGATCTCGACAAAGGCTCCTTCTTCTCCGCCATTCTTGGACATGAGCGGAAAGGCAGGTCGAAGAGGATTTACGGAAAGAAGTCAAGAGTTTTGTACCAGTGTCGTATCAGAGAGGGAGATGGAAATAAGATAAAAAGGCTTGGGCAATGGTCGCAAAGGTTGTATGGGAAGAGGCGGTCTGATCAACATACCATTTAGAAGCTTCGTTTGTAAGCGTGCATTGGAACAATCTAAGACGGATGGAATCATCAGCAATGGAATTTGATGAACACCACATGTGGAAAGATCGGATATGGTTGGAGGGATCTTCACTAGCAAGGCCTTCGAACTTGGGAATGTCGGAGGGGAGCTTGGTTGGCATAGCAGGCCAACTAACATCATGGCGGATAGGATCATTGATCAACTTATTGAAATCGGGGAGACTGAGACTGGTCATATAAGGGAGAAAAGGGACAGTCGAGGTAGTTCCCGTAGTGGTTCCACTGGGAACGGACACAGTATAGAACTGGGGTTGCCGCTAGCACTAGGCCCTGAACTAGACATGGTGAAGGTAACAGGGGGAGAAACAGGAGTAGGGGGAGAACCCAAACAATCAGAAGAAGATTCGGAGTGCGGACTCGGGGGAGGACTAACTTGATGACGATGAGAAGGAGGAAGTCGACCAACCGGAAAATGAGGGTGAAGGCTAAGAATTCTCCGGGATAAACGCCTTGGAGGCGCAATGATGAAGGGAAGAAGAAAAATCGACAAAGGCAGGGAGGTGCAAAGTCAAGTGAGGTCAATGTCGAAACAAGCGCAGAGAGGCGCGGTGTCAATTAATTTTAAATTCTTTGCCAAGCGGTGTTAACCAGGCTCTTCTTCACTTAGGGTCAGTGTGTGGCGTGTGTTGATTTTAATTTTTAAACCTAGACGTTTTGAGAGTAAAAGAAAAATTGTGTTGCGTAACTGAAAATAAATCTGCAGAGAACAGTAAATAAGACTGAAATAACAGAAAATTAACAGCTAACAATGCATCAAACTAACCCAAGAAGGCAGGTCTCTCAAAACTAGTCTAGAAGAGGGAAAAAAATCTAATCAAAGCACGCTAAAAAGAGGCCAATAGATCTAAGGTCGGGAGGGACAGGGATCTAAAGGAGAAATCTGCTGAAAAGAGGTGCAGAAAACAGCAAAGAGGTAGAGGCAAGGTTGCTGCTACAAAGGAGAGAATTAGCTAAAGGTAGAGGGGACAAGGATGTGACCCTAGAGGTAAACCCAAAAAAAACCAGACGAGGTGATTTGCTAGGGAGAAGAGTTGATCTAAAGGGATCTGAAAATGAGGTATCAGATCTGAAAAGAAGGTTGAAACTCTGAAAATTCAGATGTCTGAAACAGCTAAAACTTGCCCACAAAAAGTGGAGGGTACTAAAGCCCTAAGGGGAAAGATTCCCACTTAGTTGAGTGAACCAAGTTAGAAACAGGACTAAACGGGCAGAGACAGAGGCTGGAAAACCCTGACAGAAGCTTCAGACAAACCGAGAAAAATTGCTGGAAAAGTGAAGAAAAAAGTGCAGGTCACAGGTTCTGACCTGTTTTCAGTCCAAGTCACAGTTTTCGGGCAGAAAAGTGCGCCCTCCAGTCCAGGTCACAGTTTTTGGGCCGATAAGTGCGACCTGCAGATCCGGGTCTCTCGGCTGTAGATTTCAGAAAAATTTGTCGTCTCAGCTGCGGCTGATGTCTGTCCCCTGCGCAATAGTGCCATAAAGACACGAAAGTTAAAAATTTTAATGTTTGAGGGTTTTAGAGGTGAAAAGCACGATAAAAATAGGAAAAACAAAAAACCGAAGAGAAACCCTAGGGTCTGAAATAGCTGGACATGCAAGAATATATAAAACGACAGCGGTCGCAAAAGAAAACCCGTGTGGAGTCGCCAATTGTTAGTATGAATCTTTCATCGAAAAAAGACCACTTTAGCTACGCATAACAAATAGCCCTAACATCAATTATGGCTGCCAATATCTTTAAATCTGCAGTTAGTTGATCCAAATAAAGCTGCACAAATCCAGATCTAAGCATACAAGACATTAAGCAGTGAAAATGAAATGTTGTTCCATGCATCCAATAAACAAGACAAAAACAATGTATTTGAAAGAATTTTTTTATTAAAGGGGCACCTGAGAGGAAAACAAGAAAGGTGTTTCCAATTCTCCTCAATGGGATGGGTTCTTGAAAGTCCTCAGCATTTTAGATCTAAAACCTCTCTCTCTTGTTGGTGTAGAAAACCCAGACAAACATAGAACTCAAAGGGAGCTCACAAAGCAAATGATGAAGAATGTGACAATGATAATGGCTCAAAGTCAGACCAAGAGTATAGATCCAGAGTGATCTAATGCGATGAAAAGGTGACTAATGAATGGGAAAACCCTTCTATTTATAACAAAATATTAGGGCGGTCTAGAACTTGGTGCATGAATAAAATATTATTAATCAAATTCTAGAACCACCTTTTAGGAATATTTTATTATATTTGTTGGAGGGGAAAGGATTTTTGACTTGGCTCAATTCCTTTATTTATAAATAATAAATAAATAAATGATTTATTTATTATTTTTAAGGGAATGGTGGAAATATAATTAAATTAATAATGATTTATTTAATTATTTATAAATGATTTAGTCAAATTTAACTAGGAATATTATTTAAATAAGGATTAAATAACTTATTCCTAGGAAATAATCAAATAAATAAGGATTTATTTAATTGATTTCCTTGTTTTGAGTTAAATATGACCAGGAATAATAATTAAATTGATGTTTAACTAGTTATTCCTTGAGGAAATATAAACAAATATAGATTTGTTTATTATTTCCTTTTGGGGTTTCCTGTTTAGACCATAAACAACTTAATAAAGGTGTTTTACTAAGTTATTTCACATAGTGAAAGCAATTTTACTTAGGGTAAAATTGGTCTTACATGGTGTGCTTGGGTCCATCTAATGATAATAGGTTAGATGACCAAAAAATGGTGTAACATCTATGATACCAGAATCATGATTAAAGACTCTCCAATTAGTAATATTATCAGGAATTGATGGTCTAAAAGTCAACTCGATAGAAAACCTATCGAGACTAAATTCTTGAGATGGAATTCATTTCGATGCTACAATGGCCAATAAATCTTTACTAACATTTTGTATTCTGGGAACAGAGGAAACATTAAAAGCTAAGAAATGAGAAGTCAAATCCTAGACTAATGACTGATAATGTTTAAGATGTCCAGAATGACAATGGATAATATTTCTTACTTGTTTGACAATGATTTATGAATCTCCAAGTACTTGCAGATATTTAATGTCAAGGTCAATTGCTTTGTACAAACCTTGAAATAATGCTTCATATTCTGCTATGTTGTTCGTGTAATCGAATTCAAGTCTGCAGGCTAGCATGGTATTTTCTCCTTCATTATCAAAATATAACTAGCTCCTGCACCATCTTCTGATTTAGAACCATCAAAATAAAGAATCCAAAAGAAAGAATGTAATATTCCTAAATTAGCACACAGCTAATTGGAATATTAAAGTTTGATTTTGCTCTTAGATAGAGGAATAAGAGGGTATGGAGACCCATAAATCTCCTTAGTAGGAATAAAAGACACTCCTAGTGTGAATGGAGGTCATATTAAAAGTTGGATTGAAGACCCTTAGTTGTGAAAAGGGGCTAGAGCATGAAGACTGGGTCAACTTTGACCAAATCAACAACGTTGTTATGGAGGAGTGGCATTCATGGTGGGACAACACAGTTTTGGAGGGAGATTGAATGCATGGAAGTAGTGACCTAATTGAGTGGGGCCAAGGGTAAGGAAGCTCATAACTTATATACGGAAGAGGATGGCAGCCATATGGGGGATGTTTTCAGATTATTATTTTGTATATGGTATGTTAGGACTTGTTGCTCTCTTCAGCTGTTTAGCTAAGATTGCATGTGATGTTTAGCACAGGGTGTTCCTGGTCGAGAATCCCACCTTTTTCCTTAAGAGGCCTCTTGGAAGAGTATTGCACTACATTTTCCACTATCCAGCATCAGGCCAAGCTACATCTTTTTTGTACAACATAGTTTTTGCAGAGTATTGTGTTGCGTTGCAGGGTGCAAGAGTGGAGAGTTGATTTGCGTCACTTCCTTTCTTGATTTTAGTTGGAGGAAAGTTTCCTTCCATTGGGAGGCCAACAAAGAGGACCCTTGAGCCTTATTTCATCATCCAGCATTAGGCTAAGGTGCTGCTATCATTTACAGCGCAGTTTTTTGAAGAAACTGCGTTATTTCAGTGTGCAGTTGCAGTAGAGGGTTTGGAGCCCTAGTTTGGGGAGATAGATTTTCAGTGAGGGGATCAGCCTCTGATTTGGATAACCTATAGGAGGATTTTTTCATACATATCCAGATCAGATCAGCCACCTCCTACTATCTATCCAGTTGGAGAGATTATTCAGCCCTAGGGCCATATTTGTATTTCTGCATTTTTGTGTATTTTAGGAAACCCTTTCCGGGTTACCTTGGAAATGTGTTTGGGAGCCTAGATCTTCACTTCCAACATTATTTGAGCTACATAAAAGTAGATCTATATTGATATATCATTTTTGTAGTAGTTATGCCCTAAAACTGCACTGTCTTAGTTCATGGAATTTGTATGGCAACTATTTCTCATATATTGACATATTTGTTTAGTAGAGGTTTGTTTTCCATTGCTTGAGTGACTTAATCCTCAAGATCTTGTGCCTATTATTTGTTGATATGTTTAATAAGATTGTTGTGCATTTGCCTCATATCATGGTGTGTTGATTTGTTCACTGTTATTTCCATTATTGTGTTCAAATATTGTTGCTTCCCCATTTGGGGATATTGCAGTGGTATCGGGGCATAATCTTGGCTCGGTCTGTGGATCTCAGCCATTATTCTAACAGGAGAATAAGAAGAAGGAGAAAGAGATATGAATGATGGAAAGAATTAGTTTTATCTCATCTCTTTTCAGATCTAAGATGGACCTCACCAAGGAGGTCAAGAAAAGAAGAATGGAGAGAAACAATGAGACCTAATTAGGGTTTCAAGATGAGGAAGGACCATGCACTTCCTATCAGCAAAAGAAAGATCAGGTATTGCATAGAGCTCCAAAGAAACATGCTATGCCATTTCCTTTTGAAGAAGAAGACAAGAGGCATGGAGATGGAGGATACTTATATCATGAGATTCCAAGTGAGTATCTTGCAGAATATAAGTCTCAACCTAGAACTTTCAAGGAGAATCTAACTCTCCCACAGTTCATTCAGCTTAAAGAAGAAAGAAGACCTTGCAGCAATAGATTTCTATTGCCTACATTTGATGGGTCATCCACATGTACAGAAAGAGCTTGGGAAATGAAGTGGGATGCATTTTTCCTGGTACATCTAGTAGTAGAGAGAGAAGTTGTTGAGATTGCAGCGTTGCACCTTGAGGGTGAAGCAAACAATTGGTGGTTCAGACATTTGAGTCATGCAAGAGTGACTGCATATGCAGATTTTACTCAAAAGTTGATCAAGAATTTTGACAAGAATAAATCATAGGAGAAGAAACCTCCACCACCACTTACTGCAGCAGCACTTGCATCAGGAGAAAGAACACTTGCACCTTTGCAAAGTGGTTTTCATCTCTTGACATTTGGAGTCCCATGCACTATTCTGGAGATGCCTAAGGAGGAGAAGACTTGCACCAGCGCTGATGCAGCCATAGAGGAGCAGCCATCATCATCAGTAGTTGGGGAAGTCATCACACAGGAGGAAGGAACCCTTGTAGCAGTACAAGATGTTCCTAAGCTTTACCAAGGTATGCACATATGTCCATTTCCTATTATTTCAGCACATCGTATGGAGGATTATGGAAACATGCTATTGGGGCAAATGTATGACCTAGGGTCAAAGCACATTGCTGATTTGGAGCAGCATACTATCACTGCGCTGAGGACCCTTGATTTATTCAAGGAGGAGACATACAGTCATCCTGGCTATTCATTGTTGAGTTGCACACAACTCTTGGAGTTGGAGTGTAGAATTTTGGAGGATAGGATGAGTATTATCCTAAACAATGCAATGCAGAACCATGTGTTCAACATTGAGCATGATCTTGAGACAGCAGATGAACCATCATGAATATCAGCAGCGCTGTCAATGAGCAGCAGTGATGAGTTGGGGGGGCAACTGATATTGAGACATTCTGATGACCAACACACTGTATAGCAGTGGATAGGTAGATGATTGATGAGAGACATCTTATATTTCACTGTTGTGATGGATCTTTCTTGATGAGCCTTTCACAGCTCAATGAGAAAATTTTGCCTTTAGCATACTTGGATCCTTATCGATTCAACATGGTCATTGATGAGTGGTCTTGATTTGGAGATCTCAGGGAGATTGCATTTCAACATCCCATGGAATGCAAAGATATAAATCTAATTGGGAGGATGGTATTCTCCATTGGAGAAATACCAATTTTGAGCATGATAGTAGACACTCACCATTGGTTGGATGGGTGATGTTGATAAGCAAGAGGTTGGAGAGCCGCTTGCAAATCTATGACACACGGCAACATGAGGCAAGGCTGTGTTGGCTACTCTTGAAAGAGTTTGGTCATCATGTGACACATTCTATTTCAAGGAGTAGATTGTTGGATGGGACTTGGCATGGCACTTGCATCATATGGCAGCAAGAAGTTTGGGTGCATTATGTTGATATGGCATTCTTCATGTCAATCATCATGTTTTCACCTCATGATATGTATGATGGAGGTGTGAGGAGGCAGCAAGAGCTCTTGTTGCTTTGGCTACTCTTGGGAGAGTATGGGCTGAATTTCTCCCATACTTTGCAGGATGTTTCAAGAGAAAGGGATGGCACAATCAAAGTGCAAGGAGGCTACCCTTCAGTAAATTTGAAGGATTAGGAGATACTTCCACATAGGAAGGAGTGTCCCACACATAGCAGCATTATGGTGGATGGATTTGGCATATGGCATGTCAAAAAAGGGAGTCATGGAGTGGCAAGAGCCTTATCACTAAGGCCAACAACGTTGTCACTTGGGAGTATGTATCTATTGGTGGAGTGTTCCAAGGGGAGTATGCATCCCTTCATTTTTCAGACCTTTATGAGGAGATTCTCATGGGAGGGCTCATCTATGGACCTCACTTTCAGCCTACTCACAATGCATGGTAAGAAATGTATTTTTGTACTTATTGATCATTTCATAAAGTATTTGCATTCTCTCACCATCTATGTACAATGCATTGCTCCACAAGAGGGCAAGATTATCTTTGGGTTTGATGGTCATTCTAGGACCAACATTTTTGATGGAGATTTTGCATGAATTTGAGCAAATGTGGTGTTATTCTTGTTATTCTCAGCTAATATATAATACCATTTACTACCTCTTAGTAGATGAGAAAACATGCACAACTAGCAACTTATTGGGAGACAACTTGCCACATGATGTTCTAAAACAACAGTTGGAAAAACTATGTTGTATCCACTGGAGAAACCATTGGTACCATCCAAACTTGCACATAACCTTCAGTATTTTTCTGATTTGGATACCACATGGTGATGATGTACCTTTCACTTTCTATGGGATGGTTTGGGCTCATGAAACTAGAGGAGTGGTCTTTGGAGATCCAGTTGTCCTTTTGTATCTTGAGGGCAACATTATTGTAGGCCAATATCAGCAGCAGCTCTACCCTTTTCATAAGTGGAGGGAGAGACAACATGGGGTAGGTCATTTGGTCTATCATGTTCAGTTATGCAACCCACCTAAATTACCGGAGCCAAAGGTGGAGGAGATTTTCCATGAGTTACCATTTTGGAGGGTGACTCACTTTGTGTGGATGATAGCTTGGGGCTTGGAGCTTCACATGGGAAGGAAGATTCCCAATCATTTTTTGATCCCATGCCTCAAGAAGGCCTCTAGACTGCATATAGTTGCCTCCATATATATCCCACTTGTTCATGATGAGAGCCATTTGGATTTTCCACCAAAGGCATACCTATACACTTGGGAGGAGAAGCTTGAGGACATATTGATGAGAGGGCATCTTGTTCATTGGAGGAACTTATCATATGAGGATGCTACAGGAGGGAGAGGAGAGGATTTTCGGTTCTATCCTTGCATTTTCTTGAGGACAAGCAACATTTGGGAGGGGAGGACTGTAATATTCCTAAATTAGCACACAGCTAATTGGAATATTAAATTTTTGATTTTGCTCTTAGATAGAGGAATAAGAGGGTATGGAGACCCATAAATCTCCTTAGTAGGAATAAAATTCACTCCTAGTGTTAATGGAGGTCATCGTAAAAGATGGATTGAAGACCCTTAGGTGTGAAAAGGGGCTGGAGCATGAAGACTAGGTCAAATTTGACCAAATCAACAACGTTGTTATGGAGGAGTGGCATTCATGGTGGGACAACGCAGTTTTGGAGGTAGATTCAATGCATGGAAGTAGTGACCTAATTGAGTGGGGCCAAGGGTAAGGAAGCTCATAACTTATATAAGGAAGAGGATGGTAGCCATATGGGGGATGTTTTCATATTATTATTTTGTATATGGTATGTTTAGACTTGTTGCTCTCCTCAGCTGTTTAGCCAAGATTGCATGTGTTGTTTAGCATAGGGTGTTCCTGGTCGAGAATCCCACCTCTTTCCTTGAGAGGCCTCTTGCAAGAGTATTCCACTACATTGTCCACTATCCGGCATCAGGCCAAGCTACATCTTTGTTGTACAACACATTTTCTACAGAGTATTGTGTTGTGTTGCAGGGTGCAACAGTGGAGAGTTGATTTGGGTCACTTCCTTGCTTGATTTCAGTTGGAGGAAAGTTTCCTTCCATTGGGAGGCTAGGAAAGAGGACCCTTGAGACTTATTTCATCATCCAGCATCAGCCTAAGGTACTTCTATCAGTTACAGTGTATTTTTCTGAAGAAACTATGTTATTTCAGTGTGCAGTTGCAGTAGAGGGTTTGGAGCTTGTTGTAGTCGCTACAACACCACCCAAAATTTTGGGTATATTTAAAATTTCGGGTCCCCCTCTGCTCGCTTAAGCCATTAGGGTTTCCACCCAGCCTGTGATCAGTGACATCCCCATGGCCTATTCCTAGCCCCTCATAAACCTTCTCACCTTCGTGATGAGATACTTTTGCCACAACCACGCCATGTGTGGGGGGATCACCATGCATACACTCGAATGGAAACTTTTCTGTGTATTTCCATTAGAAGCCCTTTCAGCATGGATCATTATGCATTTTTTTGGGTACTTAACTGAATCTCATAGTCTCATTTTAAATTATTTGGGAGGCGTCACTCCCTAAATAGGAACTGTGAACTAATTGATATTATAATGTTTCATACAGGTCAATCCCACGGACGATATACCCATCAATGTCATCGCCACACCGAGGGAAAGAAACTGAACCTAAACAACAAGGCCACAGTTGCGAAACAGGACACTTTCATCCACATGCCCCCTGCCCATGTGGAGGTGAGACTTAATGCTACAGTTGAAGTCCTTGTTAAGGCGGGTGACAAGGATGCGCCAACAGGTGAGGGGAAGGAGCAAGTGAGAAGTATTGTCAAATGGAGGATGGTGTGGTACCGGATGAGGTAGTTATATTCAGGATGGAAAATATTTCACCTTAAAGGAAGTCTTTGAAAGCACTACAAGGTGTTTGGCTCTGGTAGATGATGAAAGTAAACCTGAAAGGCGTCCCACAAAGCATAAGCCAACCCCAGCTCAGTGGACACATGATTTCAATCCTGCTTGTTCGTATCATCCTTACTATTGATATGCACATTTGTACACACTCTACAAACTTCATTGAAGGAATGACTACAATTAAACTTCATCCTCATTATGGTAAGGCTAGTCATACTGATCACTTGGCAGCTGCGTTCCTATTCACTCACAATATTTCACATAGAAGTAATCTTAGGGAGCCTCCTGCTTTGCAATATTTATTTTAGCTTTCCCAGATTGGCAAGGCCCCATGTTTCCCTTTCAACAGGCGATCCTTTACAAATCCATTTGACAAAATAACCCCTTGTGGGGGAATACAGTGGTTCATCTTTGTTTGCAAGAGAACATGGTAGCTTTTCTTGCTGCATATTTTATGGTGGTGATTATGGTGATGCTAGTTACAACTGTCTTAGCACTAGTGATGACCGTTTTTTGGGAAGTTCCTTTACCAGCTACGTTGCTACTCTTCACCTATCTTTCCATTATGGAAAGCATAGATGTCTCGTCCGTGCTCGTTAAAGTTCTGCATGGAGGGTGGCTTCCTTTTTGCTGTTTCCACTATACTTGTTGTTACAATTCCTAGTTGGAATCATTTAGTGCAGTTAATCAAAAGGATAAATTTATCAACCTCTCATGTTTCCCTTTGGAAGGCATCGTATCATATTTTCAATCTGTAACCTCACAAATGCGAAATCGGGCTCAAATAGATGCGTGTAAACTCGTAAGTTAAAAATGTGCGAAGGTGCCATGGAGAAATTGCATGAAAGTTTAATTATCCTTTTGACTTTACGAATCTTATAAGGAGCTTTGAGTACAACGAAATAATCATCTCTTCGATGTGTGGCAAATATTTAACGCGTGGTGTGGTGGAAGTTTGAGAGGGATAGGGGGTTAATGCTTTTGAAGTAAGGTTTACCATAAGCGCATGCAGAAATCCCGTGATCCATACCTGTTCATAAGCGCACTTCAACAGGACTAAAATGCCGAACACCGAACATCCATTATGCAAAGAGAGAGTGACAGATAATAGCCATGTCGTGCCTCCCTTAATACATAATATGGCGAGATTTTCAGCACGGTTAATATGCAAGAGCTCGTTATTCAAAGTGGATGGAGAGTTGCATTTCAAGCATCAGGACAAAACCAGTCCATCGAAGGACGTGCACCGGTTGTAAGCGCACAGTCGCATTTCTTTTGTAGCGATGGCAAATGCGACCCATCCCCAACGTGTGACTATGTTACCTCTGTCGAGTCGCAAGGTCGCAAACTTGGTTCCCGAGGGAGTCCGCGACTGTGCGACCTCCACCAAATTGCGAGGTCGCAAACATTATGCCCGAGAAAGTCCGTAGCAGGTGCGACCCCCCAACCGTGCGACTTCCACAAAGATTTGCGACCTCATGGGGTGGGCACGCAGTTGGTTTACAGGTCGACTATTTACCGAACGTGTCATCCATGGATCATGGGAAGCATTTGGTAAATTTCCGGCAACATTTTTTTGCTTATAATGTTAATGACCAGCAATTAACATTGCATTGCATTATGGACCGTTGAAACTAGTAGGTAAATGTAGACCCTATGATGTCGATATATACACTCTGACAATATGAAGAAGTTGGAGAGTGATTACAACCAGAGAAAAACTGAATTATAGCAAAGCGTGCCAACCTTACCCGAAGGTGATCAAAGAAGGCCTGTCTCAAGGTTATGGAGAGACTTGTGAGGAGGTATGAGCAAAATACAGCAAGGCGCAAGAAGAAATGGACAAGTGGGATGCTCTTCAAATTCGACTTCTCAAACATTTTCGAAATGCGGCGGCTATCATAGAACGCTTGGAAGGACGAATTTAGTAAGGTGGTTAAATCTCTTAAAAGGATCTGGCAAGATGATTGCCACCTTCTGAAGGAAGAAACACGACAACCAACCTTACAACAGATGCAGATGCGTATTGGAATTAGACCCAGTTTAAACGATTGCCTGGACAGTTTGAAAGCTATTTATGCGATGCACCTTTCTGAGTACCTTCTTAAAGTATCAATCGTTTCAGCAATTTCATATGATTCAAGGCCCGGTGATGTGGCTGCATTACAAGCTATTTTGGCAAA
The DNA here is from genome assembly GCA_034641835.2 of Pinus albicaulis. Taxonomy (NCBI): domain Eukaryota; kingdom Viridiplantae; phylum Streptophyta; class Pinopsida; order Pinales; family Pinaceae; genus Pinus; species Pinus albicaulis. The sequence continues at coordinate 10,096,251 of CM076578.1, read as the reverse complement.
TCAACCTAACATTCCTACAAATAAGAAACGATTTATATTTAACATCATATTTGCGGAGGAAAGTTAGAATTGATGATATGGTGCTCATCTGATAAAGGCGGAGGAAAATAATGTGCCAACGAGTGAGGCAGAGAAATCTGTTGATCTAGCTTGGGGTTTTCGTTCATTAGGCTAAGCCTCCAAAGGAGCAGATGGGGACTACCTGGCAGCTGGAGATTGCAGTGGGAATCTACATGTCCACAATATGAGAGCACCTGACCACCCAGGGGTCCAAGTTTATTATTTGCTAAATCATTCCTTCAGCTAACTAAATGTGCTTTAGCATCAATATTTTGAAGACTTATGACCCATGTTACGTTTTTTGCAGGTAGAGGTGGTTGGTGCGCAGAGCCGAAGCTAGGGTCTTCTCTATCAGACAAGGTGGATCCTTTCAAAACTTGAAATAACCACAAAGGTACTTAGTCACTTTCACGAAACAGAGATGAAGGAAAAGAAATATTGCTGCGAAACCCAGAGAAGGTCGCAAATTTTCTCAAGGTCGCAGGTCGTGGATTGCCTGAGGTCACAGGTCGGAAATGGACCAAGTCGCAAGTCACAGATTCTCTCAGGGTCGCAAGTCACAGATTTCCCAGGGTCGCAGGTCGCGGATTTCCCAGGGTTGCAGGTCGCGGATTGCTTGAGGTCACAGGTCGCAGATTGCTCGGGGTTGCAGGTCGCAGTTTTCCCTAAGTCGCAAACCAGCCCAACAGTCGGGAAGACCAAGAGTCAAGGGTAACTCAAGAGTCATCTCAGCTTATATATACAACTTCAGGAAAAGGAGAAAGCACTTTTAGCTCGACAATGAAAGCCAGTATGGTAGAGGAATTGTTGTAAGAGAGATAAAGGAACTCAACTCTTGGTATCAATTAGAGAGAGAGGTAGAGAGGCTAGGGTTTTGTATCATGCATTGAGATAAATATCCCATGTTCCACTATTGGGTTTCGATGAGTTGTAAACATGTATTTGACGTTGCGGCAACATTAATAATATATTATCATTTCCGGCACTAATTCACGTGCTTGATTGTGGTGATAGTGCTAGCTTTCTAGTACTTCATTGTGTTGTACATTTGCTTTCATGCATGTCATCGGTTGTGAACTATTTCTCAATGTTTGTATGTATGTCTGCTTTGGATTAGTGTTTATTTTTCCTTGCCACGGCGGTAGTCTATTGTGAACTACTTTGCAGTTAACTTCTGGCGTGTTTTCTTTCATATATGTTTGACTGGTTTTCGGCTCACTGATCCCAGTTACGGCATATCTCCCTTTTATTTTGTTGTTAGACTTGCTTGTATCTTTGTTTATGGTTCGTTAATCTTGGGCTGATTTTGCTTCACTGATTAGTCATCTCATCTTCGCCTCTGCTCCATCATCTTCTCATCCGGCAACCGAGTGGAAACAATCATGGCGGCAGCCAGGCCCACATACCAGATGGGGCTCCTATCCCAAACGGTGTGAGGTCTAATTGGGACCTTTCACTAGGGAGACCCCCTTGTTGTCAGCAGTACAATTTTGCCCGTTAACAGAGCCCTAGTTTGGGGAGATAGATTTTCAATGATGGGATCAACCTCTCACTTGGAGAATCTATAGGAGGAGTTTTTCATACATTTCCAGATCAGATCAACCACCTCCTACTATCTATCCAGTTGCAGATATTATTCAGCCCTAGGGCCATATTTGTATTTCTGCATTTTTGTGTATTTCAGGAAACCCTTTTCGGGTTATCTTGGAAATGTGTTTGGGAGCCTAGATCTTCACTCCCGACATTATTTGAGCTACATAATAGTAGATCCATAATGATATATCATTTCTGTAGCAGTTATGCCCTAAAACTACGTTGTCTTAGCTCATGGAATTTGTATGCCAACTATTTCTCATGTATTAACATATTTGTTTAGTAGAGGCTTGTTTTCCATTGCTTGAGTGACTTTATCCTCAAGATATTGTGCCTATTATTTGTTGATATGTTTAATAAGATTGTTGTACGTTTGTCTCATATCATGGTGTGTTGATTTGTTCACTGTTGTTTCCATTATTGTGTTCAAATATTGTTGCTTCCCCATTTGGGGATACTATAAAGAATTAACTACTGGTTTATTTACAAAAAATTTACACTTAGAAGTGTCTGTCTCGGAAAAAATTTCAATTTTAGAGATAGTCGCATTATCAAAGAAGGGTGATGGTTGGGCATTAAAGTTTCCAAGAAATGATTCTGCCGAGTAATTTCCAATAATATTATTATTGAATGCTACTGGCTCATTTATTCCTTCAAGATCAGTAACTGTATGTTTCATGAATTTCTCACGGTCTATTCGAATTTGGTTTGGTTTTCCATTATGGGGAAGCCACATATGTGACCAGTCTGTTGTGAAATATCCATGAAGTTTCTCATACCAGTCTCTGCTCAATACTAAACCATAAAATTCAGGAATATCAGCTACAAAAATATTAATTATCTAGGCAATCTTAGGGTTTGATTGTAATATTCCTATTTTAATAGGAATATTCAATTTCATTTTGTTTTCTTTGTTCAAAGAATAATTATGTAGAGGGTCAAAAACTCCTAATAAAAGAATAAATACATGCCCAATGAGAAAAAGGGTGAATCTGGGCCACTTTAATAAACACACTTTGAGTGTGAACAGAACAAATCCACTTGACTAGGTCAATCTTGACCATATCTACAACGCAGTATGGAAGGAGTGCTCATCAATGAGGCACAACGCAATTCTAGAAGGAGGTCTCTTGTGTGAAAGGGATAAGTTGATGAAGGTGTTTTAGGGTTTTGGAAAGCTCTCATCTTATAAAAGGAAGGGGAAGGCAACATGTTGAGGTTGTTCATGATTTGGTTTCTGAATTGTTGTTTGTTTAGACAAACAACTTTCTTAGCTGCTTAGCCTAGATTGCATTGGGATTTCATATTTAGGAGTTCCCTCTCTTCCCATTGAGGAACTCTCGGGAGAGCTTGTATTGCTTGTCCACTATCTGGTTGGAGACCAAGCTTCTACTTCCAACTGAAACGCAGATCCAGTGAGGGTTTGCTTTCTTTTGTAAGCTACAACAAGTGGAACTCTAGATCTGTTCAGATCTAGCTAGTATTGGAGCCTCTTCTCAGTGAGTGTGTATTTTAACCTCCTGGAAGAGTGCATCCATTGTCTGAGCTTCAGTTTTGATCTTGGAATCAGGCCAAAGTATTCTACATCATCATCTGCGTAATTCCTTGAAGAGACTGCGTCATTTTTGCAGGCAGAGTTGCAGTGGGGTTTTGTGTATCAGCTTGAAAGAAAGATCTCTGGTGAAAGGGACCCTTCCCTTCATTGTGGTGATCCATGGATTGGCCAACCAATCCATGTTCATTTCATATATGATCTGCTGTGTAGCATATGCTTCAAAAATTTCTGAAGATTACTGCAGATTTGTGGCTTAGATCTCAAATATATTCATTGATATCCATCTTTTGCTGAGATCCCCAATGGGAGTGTAAAGAAGAGCCTCTATTTAAATATCTACCCTATATCTGAGATATAATGAAATATTGCTTCAGCCTCCTGAAAATTACATTTTCAATCTCATTCTGCATTTTCTTGTGTTGCAGTATCTCATTTTGAAGCCTTGATCCATGTAAAACTTCTGTCTTTCTCAAATATATTGCATAAATCATATCATAGGTCTGATTTATTGATTTCCATACTTATTTTCACCTAATTCCTTCATAAATTTACGCTGCATATGCTTCAATCACATTCTGCATACTCTAGGTCATGGGAAATTAGCATTTTTAAGCCATTTCGGGAGTGGGAGATCTGTTTAACTTAGCTAGAATGATTTGTTTAAGCTGAAATTTGGTATGGGAGTCCCTCATGACCTAAGCTAAAATATCCAACCATCACTTTCCTCTTTTTTTACGCATATTTCTTAAAATAACCTTTTTAGGGCTTAAATCATTGTTTTCCCCCACTTTGGGTTAAAGGGATAGATCACTTTCCTTGATGCTGTATATATTATTGTTCGTAAAGTGTTTATTAACATATCCCATGCATTATTAGCCTGCTACTACTCCAATACAGTGTTTATATATTGCTGCAGTCCCTCATTGGACATTAATCAAGCCATACTAGGTGTGGGAGGCCTGTTTGCCTCACCTAGTTTGTTTGATTTCGGATCTCCTCTTGGAATTGGGTCTTAGATTATAAGATATAAGGAATCCAAGGGATGATCTTGGTTGCTGAAGCACACATCCCTGAAAAATGCGTTTTTCAGGCCTGTTTTGTTGAGCAGTCCCTTTTGGGATATTACAGTGGTCTCAAAGCAATATCTCTGGCTCAGCCTGTGAGATCCAGCTATCAGAAGACTAAAGAGAAGGAGTAGAGTTCAGAATGATGGAGAGGATGAGATTACTCTCAACAGTTTTCAGATCTAAGAAGAGCCTCTCCAAAGAGGTTAAACAGAAGAGAGAAGACAGCTACAGTGAAACCTCTAGAAGGTTTCAAGAAGAAGAAGAAGGGCCAGGCACTTCCTATTCTCACAGAGGGAGTGAAGAGCAAGAAAAGAAATTATAACATGAGATTCTAAGGAGGTACTTGACAGAGTACAAGTGTCACTCTAGAGCCTTCAAGGAGACTCTAACTTTTCCTCAATTCATCCAGATGAAGGAAGAGAAGAGACCTTGCAGTGAAAGGGTGATCAGGGGATTCGAGGGAGAGAAGCCCTCACTATATTTTGAGGATATTTGCACCGGAAATATGACAGCCTTGGAGGAGCAGCCTTCAACACCTACAGTTGAGGGAGTCAACATTGTGAAAGAAAGAACTCTTGCAGCCATGCAAGGTGTTCCCAAAGTCCAGCAAGAGCAGCAGGGTGGAACTGCGTTGTCCAAGAGTAGCAGTGAAGAGTTAAGGACCCATTCCTCATGGGAACATTTAGATGCCAACTTCATTCAGAGAGCCATGGAGGAATAGATGTCAAAGGGTAGACATATTGGGATGAGAAACTCTTTCTCCTCTCTAGATGGCACTCTCTTAATGAACATGCCACAACTCAAAGAGAGACTTCTACTTGCAGGAGATCTAAGGCCTCTTTGGTTTTGGAAGGCCATGCATGAGGAGGAGGTCTCATCAATAGATCACATTGGAGGTGCACTTCAAAATTTCATGAGGTGCAAAGTTCTTCAAAAGTTGGAGGAGCATGGTGTCCTACCTTGGGAGGATACCAAGCCTTGTTAGAATGAGATCCAGCACCCACATTGGGATGAGTGGATGACAGTATGGAGCAAGAGGTTGCCAAACCCCTTGCAGATCTATGATACAGGCCAGCAAGAAGCATGGTTGCGTTAGTTGTTTTTGGGTGAGATTGGTCACTACCCAAAAATTTCTATCTCTTTATCTCATGCCTTGAGTCTCATTGATAGGATGCATAAGAAGAAGGCATGGTTGTTGTGGCTGATAAGAAGCGAGTTTGGACATCATATGTCAAAACTTATGTCCATATATTTTCCTTTATTTGAGATATATCTCATGGGCTCACATGTATTTATGCTTGAGATGTATTTCATGTATGTGCAATGTTTTTGGAGGGAGGACAACTTCCCAATGATGTATGAGGGAGTTGTTTTGTGCTTGGTTGATGAGACAACTTACATGTCCATCAATGTATTATTGCTCCATGATCTGCATCTTGATAATGCAAGGAGGCAGCAAGAGTCCTTGTTGTTATGGCTATTATTGAGAGAGTATGGGCTAGAATCTCTCCATACTCATCATGATGTTCTAGAAGGAATGTATGGCACATTGTCTTGTTATTTTGATCATGTACAACTGATATATATTGTTGTGTACCGCTACCTAGTAGATGAGCACTCATGCATAGCTAGTACCTTGTTGGAGGACAACTTGCCACGTGACATTCTCAAGTAGCAGTTGGAAGAACTGCGCTATATCCCTTGGGTAGACCATTGCTATCATGGGACCATCAACATTTTTCTGATTTAGATGCCAAATGGTGATGAGGTGCCATTCCTTTTGTATGGGATGGTTTGGGCCAGGACTATCCTCAAACTTGGCCACTCCCTTGATGGGCTAAGGGAGGTCTTGCAGCATGATGGGTGCTTCCCTAAAGCACCAAATATACATTTCACCTTCAGCCTTAGTGGAATGATGAGGGCAGCAAGTAAGTGGCATGTAAACCACTTACCACATCCAGATCTAAAGCAGGGAGGAGATGACCTGCGCTGGTTTCTATTGGGTGAGTGTGGGTACCACCCAAGGTTTTTGATTTTCTTGTCTCATGCCTTATATCTCAAGGAAAGAACACATAAGAAGGAGGCATGGTTGCTTTGGTTGACAAGAATAAAGTATCGACACCCCATGATGAATTCCATGTCCATACATTTACTTATGTCTATGATGTATGTACATGTATTTCTGTTTAGGATGGATATCATAATCTTGTATGTACTTGGGGTTGGGAGAAATTGTGACCTTCTCATGAGGTGGCATAAGGGAGCTTGTTTATATCATGATGTTACTAATGCTCCAATCTTTTTTATGAACATAAGAGAAGGAATGACACATTGTGTGGATGTGTCCATTGGGAATGCAATATCCCATATTTACTTGTACTTCAAGAGGAGGATAGAACATTGTGTGGCTACTACATTATATAATTTGTTTTCTTATGCTAGAAGCCAAATTTTGGGCTTATGTCATTGGGAGAAGTCTCTCACTTGGGAGAATTTTCAGCAAGACATGTGTTGTTTGAATCATATACAGCCAACACCTACTACCCTCTACTATTTCCAAGCTTTGAAGAAGCTTTTTGCAGCAAGAAGGTGGAGGGATGACCACTTATTGTACTATGATTTGAGGCAGCAAGATGAAGGACAACGTTGGTCTCAAGGGAGGGACTATTGTCACCATCCAATATATCATATGACACTTAGTACATGTTTCTTTTTGAGCACATATGGTGAAGATACTCTATTGACTATATGCATGAAATATTGGGCAAGGAGGCTCACTAGAATTCATGAAGGGAATCATGAAGTTCCAAGTCTATTTTGGCTTCATGAGGACTATATTATGGCAGCCCAGGATCATCAGCTCCATGTGTATCATAGATGGAGGGAGAGATAGCATGAATTGAGTATCCTTATCTCTCATTTCCATCCAGGAGCCCCTACACATTTCAGATGGTGGGGATTGGTGACTATTTCTTTGAGCTGTCTAGGATGGCTCACTTTGTTTGTATGATAGCAGGGAGATTGAAGTTTCTCATGGGGGTTGAAGTTCCCAATATTTACCATCTCTCATACATTGAAGGGACCAATGGACAACATATGATTCTTTTATGTATCTCCCACTACTTCATGATGATAGCTATTTGGTTCATCCACCAAGGGCAAACTTGTATTCTTGGGAGGAGACAATTCCATTGGGGATTTTGCAAGTCCTTGTGAGTTGCTTGAGGGCAAGAAACATTTTGGAGGGGAGGACTGTAATATTCCTATTTTAATAGGAATATTAAATTTCATTTTGTTTTCTTTGTTCAAAGAATAATTATGTAAAGGAGGGTCAAAAACTCCTAATAAAAGAATAAATACATGCTCAATGAGAAAAAGGGTAAATCTAGGCCACTTTAATAAACACACTTGAGTGTGAACAGAACAAATCCACTTGACTAGGTCAATCTTGACCATATCTACAGTGCAGTATGGGAGGAGTGCTCTTTAATGAGGCACAACGCAATTCTAGAAGGAGGTCTCTTGTGTGAAAGGGATAAGTTGATGAAGGTGGTTTAGGGTTTTGGCAAGCTCTCATCTTATAAAAGGAAGGGGAAGGCAACATGATCAGGTTGTTCATGATTTGATTTTTGAATTGTTGTCTGTTTAGACAAACAGCTTTCTTAGCTGCTTAGCCTAGATTGCATTGGGATTTCCTGTTTAGGAGTTCCCTCTCTTCCCATTAAGGAGCTCTTGGGAGAGCTTATATTGCTTGTCCACTATCTGGTTGGAGACCAAGCTTCTATTTCCAACTGCAACGCAGATCCAGTGAGGGTTTGCTTGCTTTTGTAAGCTGCAGCAAGTGGAACTCTAGATCTGTTCATATCTAGCTTGTATTGGAGCCTCTTCTCAGTGAGTGTGTCTTTTAACCTCCTGGAAGAGTGCATCCATTGTCTGAGCTTCAGTTTTGATCTTGGAATCAGGCCAAAGTATTCTACATCATCATCTGCATAGTTCCTTGAAGAGACTGCGTCATTTTTGCAGGCAGAGTTGCAGTGGGGTTTTGTGTATCAGCTTGAAGGAAAGATCTCTGGTGAAAGGGACCCTTCCCTTCACTGTGGTGATCCATGGATTGGCCAACCAATCCATGTTAATTTTAGATCTGATCTGTTGTGTATCATATGCTTCAGAAATTTCTGAAAATTACTACATATATGTGCCTTAGATCTCAGATATATTCAATGATATCCATCTTTTGTTGAGATCCCCAAGGGGAGTGTAAAGAAGAGCCTCTTTAGCATATAGATCTATAATAGATATATATTTTTATGTAAATATCTGCCCTATATCTGAGATATAATGAAATATTTCTTCAGCCTCCTGAAAATTACGCTGTCAATCTCATTCTACATTTTCTTGTGTTGCAGTATCTCATTTTGAAGCCTTAATCCATGTAAAACTTTTGTCTTTCTCTGATATATTGCATAAATCATATCATAGGTCTGATTTACTGATTTCCATACTTATTTTCACCTAATTCCTTCAGAAAGTTACAATGCATATGCTTCAGTCACATTCTGCATACTCTAGGTCATGGGAAATTAGCATTTTTAAGCCATTTCGGGAGTGGGAGATCTGTTCAACTTAGCTAGAATGATTTTTTTAAGCTGAAATTTGGTATGGGAGTCCCTCATGACCCAATATAATAGATACAACCATCACTTTCCTCTGTTTTTATGCAGATTTCTGAAAACAACCTTTTTAGGGCTTAAATCATTGTTTTTCCCCACTTTGGGTTGAAGGGATAGATCACTTTCCTTGCTGCTGCATATATTACTGTTATTAAAGTTTTTATTAATATATCCCATGCATTATTAGCCTGCTACTACTCCAATACAGTGTTTATATATTGTTGTAGTCCCTCATTGGACATTAATCAAGCCATACTAGGTGTGGGAGGCCTGTTTGCCTCACCTAGTTTGTTTGGTTTCGGATCTCCTCTTGTAATTGGGTCTTAGATTATCATATCTAAGGAATCCAAGGGCTGATATTGGTTTTTGAAGCACACATCCCTAAAAAATGCGTTTTTCAGGCCTGTTTTGCTGAGCAGTCCCTTTTGGGATATTACATTGATGATAATCTAATGGAAACGAAATTTATTTCTCCTACAACCTCTACTTTTGTTCTATCAATTTGTACTATATGAACATGATAATTTTGAGGAGTTATGTTCAATTTATCACATATCTATTTTGGCATGATGTTAGAGGAAGCCCCTAAATCAATTAAGCAATTATGAACATTCTTTTTAAAGATCTCATAGGTCAAAAGGAATGGAGGAGTATGAGAGATGGATTGATCATCTATCATAATAAGATCTGTGGCATCTATTTTAGTTGAAGGAGAATGAGGTTTAACCATATGATTAGCAGCTTGAACTACTATTGGAGCAGGTAAGGCTGAAGCAGGAACTATATTCAAATATCTAAGTAAAATCATATGTTGTTGTTTGCATTTAGTAAGTTCATGGATTGAAATATTAGCCCTAGTATTTTTCATATCTTCCACTACATTATATTCAGTGGTGTCAAAGACTACCATTGTCTTTGATGTAGATGGAACATCTGAAGGACCAGGGTTAGTCTGTGTAGCCTTAGATGTAGACTTCTTACTTACTGTTTTTTCTTTAGCAGGAGTTGAATTCTTCTGCTTTTGATTAGGCTGCATTGCGTCAATGGTATTCTTGCTTCTTGTACTAACGGGTAAAGCTTCGTGTTGTTCATCATTTGGTAGGATGAAATCCCACATGCCATTTAGTTCAACTTCTTATTCGACTTCAGTTTCTTCTTCTTTTGGTTGCTCCTCATCTGTGTCTTGATCATACTCAACGTTAGATATGAGATTGGGCTACTGAGAATTAGAAGACTGATTAGGAGTGTTCCAAGGGAGGTGGAAACTACTAACTAAAGGAGGAGGCTCGTGGTTGTTTCGGTTCAACCACTCCCAGTGACTCATCCCCGAGGTGGTTGGAATGGAACCTTCACCTATATTTTTAAAAAACATTTCATAAATAGCTTGGCGTGAGAATTACACTGGGATAGAGTGCCAGGTGGTGTGGGCCCTAGTGTTAATTTTCCACATCGGCGCGAGGGCAGAACTAGCTACTCACGCCAAGGCAAAAACAGGGATTTTTGATGTTTTGTTCAGGAAAATGTCAACAAGAATAATGTCGTCTTCATTAAAAGGGATGCAATGATGTTATTTGCAAAGCATCACACTGCGTATTGGTCACATAAATGACCCTCCAATGTGCGGGATGGGGATTGCAGGGACAGTGACAAAATGTTGTGTAACAGATGCCCCCTAAAGCATGAAGTCCGAATGAGAGGGAGGGGTGAAATGCTTTATGAGAACGCGTTCGAACCAAACACCGCTGTCGGAAAACCTACAATTACAAATACAACTGATATTTTTGATACATGAACATGTGGCATGGGTGCAGCCATCCATAATAGAGTATATAAAAACTGAGATCTAGGTATGGACGAACCCATCCAACAGAAAAGATCACAAAATAAACTCAGGTATGGTCATAGGCATCCAATCAAAGAGTCATGTAATAAGTCATGATAATCCACAAAGAACTCGCAGCCTAGATTTTAACAGACAAAACCCAGGGTCTTGCACTCCGTCTCGATTCAAACAAGTGCAAATTCAAGCATGCGAATATATGAGCTGAAGTTGAACATGTAAGAAAATCATCTGATTACCAGCCAATGATGAAAGCTATTAAGAGACGCGAGAGGAACCACCAATAATTACAATGGCTCTCAAGGTACGAAGGTACAATCCACAGAATGTGAACAGTGATCTGGCGTCGAACACCCGCAGAGTCAATCAATCGAAGGCCAATGATGTGAACCTTACATAAAATGCAAAGAACCTGCCATTGAGGCATGCAGGCTCCAAGGTACCAAAAGAGAGTCTCTAGATCAGATTCCTGGATAATGAGCTAAAGTCAACAGGAAGTCACATCATCGAAGGTGGGCCGTAATGTTTCCCACATCATCGACACGAGACAGAGAAATGTGATGTGATGTTTGTGGATTAGGACCAACAGAGAATTAGAGGGAGGTTGAAAACTTTAGAGGCAAACATCTCTTGAACATATCAGCAGCACGACACTGGATTTGGCAGTATTTGACATCAAAGGATCTGAAGTCATGATGACATGGAAAAGAGAAAATGAGAGGTCAAAAGAGATTACCCAAACCCGTGGAGGCAAAAATGACGAAATGAGATGTCCCCAACCCGACATGAATGCAAACAAGTGCCATGTTCAAGAGCGACATACTGTCGACACAACTAAAATCTGGTTCCATTTTCCCCCACCATTTCTGGTGAGTACCCCAATTATTTTTGAAAACAAGCTTGAAGGGGATATCATGTGCTTGCACTGTAATTTTGTCCTTTGGACAAATCCATCCTAGTACATTTTATGATCTTTAGGAAGGAGGAACTCGAATAACGTCATAGTGACGAGGTCCGATGTCATCATAGTTTAACGAGTCTGACAAAGGAAGAACTTGGCATCTTTTCATGTTTAGAGATTTTGAAAATAAGGTAGAAAAGAAAACTCCAGCAGTCCCTTTTTGTAGGTAGTCTCACAGATCCTAAAAGGTAGAAAACAATGTCTGAAATAACTTCTTAGTCACAATAGGTTAAGGTATTCCTTTTTTGTATATAATCCATCCCAGCCCGAAAAAGGGTTAAACGTATACTGGGTAGATATCGTTTCGCATCCATTTAACAAGTTCAAGACGAAAAGTGTCTCGACAATCTTTTCAATTTTAGAGAGTAAGAAAAGAGCTAAAAGATGACTCCAGTAGTGACTTTTTCATGTTTTTACCGAGTCCGAAAAAGTATAAAATATAACTCGTTACTTCATCATTGTCGCATGAAAAACCTGTTGCTGCACAAGAGACATGTATAAAATGTATTTTTTTGAAAAATAATGATAAAATAATCGAAAAATATGCCTTAAAACCTAATTAGGGTTGTGAAAAAGTTATAAAATGCCAAAAATGGTAAAAAAAAATTACTTTTCACTTTTACCTCTTGTGGAGCAATTTTTACCCATTTTACTATGAAATCTTGCGGTGACAATAGCGGCCAATCCAGTACACCAATCACAAATCTGTCAACTCCAGGTAAGAGTTGAGATCCCTCTTGTCATTTTAAGTTATTTCTTGCTTCCTGCATTTATCAATTTTGAATTTTGGAGGAGAAATTGCAAAAATTAGGGTTGCATGACTAGCACGGGTTTTGGGCACCGAGTCACTCCAACTGCCTATTTTTTACACTGGGGCGTGCCCATTAGTGCGACTGTTTTAGAAACAGTCGCGCCAATGGCACAAACCAATTTCTAGTAAAATTATGCACCAAATGTCACAATTATTCACAAATTCAAGGATAAATATTGACTAATACCACTCAAATGTGTGTGTTTGCAGGTAGAAAAGAGAAAAATGGTCATAGAATGGAAAGAACGGGAACATAGTGAAGAATATGAGTTGGCCAATGAGGGAGTTATGGCAGCCCTCAGAAACTGTGGTTTGCTAAAATTCTTTCGAACGCCATGCCTCCGAGCCCAACCAGAATTGCTACAATATCTAATCAGTATATGGGATGAAAATCAAGAGAAGTTCATCCTACGGGATCAAGAGCTTGAGATTGATGTCTCCGATGCATATTTCATCACATGATTATCGCGGAGGGGTGCAGCACCACTCCTAACCGACACCCGGCCCTGCATGGAAAACATGACCATGGTGATCGACAGGGTATGTTGAGGAGCGTGGAAAGGTTCAGGTAGTGGGAAAGTTGATATTAAAACGATCCCTGATTTGACAATACGTGTGGTATTGCATACCATCACATGGGCTACGGGATCACAAGCACCACACGAAGCAAAAAAGACACAGTTGCTTCTTGTTGTGGACTGCATGGCTCCGACTATCTACAACTGGGCAGAGGTCGTAACCATGAACATGAGGCGCCAACTAACTAAATGCAAGAAGACCAAACTAAAACAATTTGGTTATGGATCCATTCTGGTATCGTTCTTCTTGGAACAATTACCAATTTTTCAGCGACAGGAGGTTATAGTTCTGAATCCACCAACGAGAGAACCACGGATGACCCGATGGGCAGCACTGATGCCAAGGGCAGGGGGTGGCCAACAGATGTCTTGGATGCGGGAATTTCTTGATTGGCTCTATCGATAATTGATTTTCGTGGAGGATTGGCCCTACGCTGGCACAGATTTCACTAATGACCTAGACCTCCCACTCCCAGAGGGAGAAGATTGGGATGAAGATTTGGGTAAGACTCAAAAAATTTTAAAGTTTTATGAGTATTATGATTTTTTGTTTATTTATGTATGTTCTGACATTAAATCCATGTGATGCAGATGTTGGCCCAGAGAGACCTGCCGGTATGTCACCAATAGCAAGGCGAATCCCTCGCGATTTCGACCCTCGGGATGAGGGCGGCGAGGAAGACGAGATAGTGCGCAACCTGGAGGGGATCACCCGAGGAGAGATTATGCACGTTTTGATGATGTTCCTTGTGCCTACCAGAGGCATACCGTAGGGGTGCCTAGCCGAATTCACCGCTTGCTGAGGCGGCTAGTACGGGCTGTGACATGTTATCACGAGCGCCATGATGATTAGACACCTAGGTTTATTTTATCTGCATATTTTGCGAGACATGATGTCTCGGGATGTAACAGAAACATACATATATTTTTTGACGTTATGATGCACACAGTTGCAAACATGCGATATATATATATATACATCTATATATATATATATATATATATATATATATATATATATATATATATATATATATATATATAGATATATATATATCTATTTTCCTACATGAATCTTTTACATATGATGATGCTTTTACAAATTATGCAAATGTCTATCTAATACAATGTTAGCCATTGTATCAGTTAATGTGTTCATTCGTCTAGGAATATGTTGATAAGTAATGAAATCAAAATGTCTTTCCAACAAACGAATACGTAAATACAATCTCAGAATGTGGAATTTCTAACCGAATAATGATTATTGAGTTGTAGAACAACAAGCTGTGAATCTAGATTTACAAGCAATGCACGTATGCCGAGGTTGATTGCCTCAGTTAATAATTCAAAGACAGCGCTATATTCAGTGACATTGTTTGTAGTTCGTCCTAGACAAATACCTTGCAGATCTATCAACTCACCAGCAGGATCATAAATTACCTAGGTTGTCGAAGACAAATTCCTGGTACTGCGAGAAGCACCATCCGCGAAACCGACATAAGGGGTAATAGACATCTGCACAATAAGCAAGACCCAATAAGCAGGAAAATGCTCACAAAGCACACCAAACCCAAAGACATGTACAAGAATGAAAATAACACCTATGTACACCTGTTATGCATGAATGACTCAGGCATAATATTTTTTGAGATACAACCCATTTTTGGGTTGTTCAAGAGGATGACCTTTGTAGTCAATTAACTCAGAGGCCCCATTTTGCAATATACGTTTAACGATGTAAGGCCCATGCCACATAGGTTGAAATTTTCCTGCCCCCAGCTTATCATGAGCTTGGTCATACAGGAGGACGAGATCTCCTTCAACGAAGGAACAAGGAGAAATTGATTGGTAAAAATGAGCTTTGACTCGCTTCTTTTGTGCTTCGATGACCAAAGTGGCTAAGCGACGAGTTTCGTCCAACCTCTCTAATTAAAGGAGATGCTCTTCTTCTGGTGAAGTATTTGGCAGTAATTCCACAGCTAACTTGAGCGAAGGTATTTCACACTCAATCGAGAGAGTAGCTTCCAGATCGTGAACCAACTGAAATGGGGTGAATCCGGTCACACTCTTCACTGAGGTTTGGTATGCCCAAAGAGCCGAAAATAACATGAGATTCTAGTTTGATTTGTGGATCCCAATCATACACTGAAGCATTGTGAAAATAAATTTGTTCACAGCTTCAACCTGGCCATTGGCTTGAGGGTAGTATGGTGTTGAGATATTGTGACGCAGACCCAACTTAGAAGTCAACTCCGCCACCATAAAATGCCGAAAATGGGAACCATTATCGGTAACGATGGCTTGAGGGACATTGAATATGAACTGAGCATATGTCTTACCATCAGCGGCAAGTGTAGGCATTTCTTCGGCCCATTTGGTGAAGTAGTCCACGACTACAATGATATA
The DNA here is from genome assembly GCA_034641835.2 of Pinus albicaulis. Classification (NCBI taxonomy): domain Eukaryota; kingdom Viridiplantae; phylum Streptophyta; class Pinopsida; order Pinales; family Pinaceae; genus Pinus; species Pinus albicaulis. The sequence goes on along the minus strand of CM076578.1, from coordinate 10,080,710 downwards.
AGCATGCCCCCCGACCAAGTCAGGGTTACACGTCATAAAATCGATGCCCCATTTTGCAAAAGGACCAATGGTAATGACAGGGTGAAGAGGAACAGGTGGCCCACGCATCTTGCGTTGATAAATCTGGCAATCATGACATTTACGAACTGCGACAATACAGTCTTTGAAAATGGAAGGCCAGAAATAACCAGCACGAAGTATCTTTTGTGTTGTAGCGTAACCAGACTTGTGACCATCACAGGCACCACTGTGATAATCATTCAATACTTTCTCGGCTTCCTCGAGGGTCAAACATCAACGAAGTACAGAATCAACTCCAACACAATAGAGCATATCTCTAACTATACGATAAGGTTGCGAGTGATGCCAGATACGGTGGCGTGCATCCTTTGTCAACTCAGATCGGAATGTGGAAGTCTAGAGATAGACGATGATATCACCATAATAGGGATCGAGGGTGCTAATCAAGAAAAGTGTATCGTCTGGAATATGGTCCTCAAAATGAAACGAAGCAGAGTCAGAAGGGAGCGAACAAGTCAAATCAATGAAAACAAGTGATTTCTTGGACTTGGCAGTAGTAAATTCCAAATCGAACTCTTGAATGATAACGATCCATTTTGAGTATTTTCCCCCCAGCAACTGTCGAGACAAAATATAGGTCATGGGGTTGCAATCGGAAATCACAGTCACCGTACGCAAAAGGATATAATGACGAAAGCGTTGAATAGCCGCACTGAACGGCTTGGACCACAGCTAGTGCTAACTTCTCGACATGAGCATAACGCGTTTCAGGATCTAGAAGGTTACGAGACAAGTAATAAATAACATGTTCATGACCGTCATCATCATCTTGTACCAAAATCATGGCAATTTTACTAAAAGAGGCAGCTAAATAGAGGGAAAAATCACGGTGATAATCTGGAGGACATAATAAAGGAGCATTGACCAACAACGTCTTCAATGCATCAAAATATTGTTGAGAAATCTCATCCCAATAGAAAGGGATGTCCTGTTTCAGAAGTCGTGTGTATCCTTTAACTACTTCGGCATAGTTTGGTATAAAACGACGTAGAAAATTCGCCTTACCTTGCAGACTCTGCAACTGATGTAATGAGGATGGAGAGGGGAGATTGACAATAGCCTCAACCTTGAGTGGATCGAGGAAAATTCCATCTTTAGATATGATAAACCCTAAAATTTTACCGGAATCAATGCAGAAAACACATTTATGCGGATTAAGCCGAATTTTATAGTGTCGACAAATAAGAAAGATCTGACGAAGATGGTCTGGATGGTCCCTACGCTTAGCTGAATGGGCCGGAAGGTCATCCAAGTAAGGCTGAATGATGTGATGAATGTTATGAAAAGTGTAGGACATCGCTCAGTAGAAAGTGGCCCCGACATTCTTCAAGCCAAAAGGGAGTTTCTTATATGCGAAGGTACCCCAAGGACAGATAAAATCCATCTTGTGCTGATTAGCTGGGAGAATGTTAATATGATTATATCCAAAAAAACCGTCCATAAGGGAAAAAATCACGCTCCCGGCACAGTCGTCAATGATATGATCGATGAAGGGAGTAGGATAATTATCCTTAGGACAGGCCCGATTAATGTTACGGTAATCAAAAAAGACACGGATAGTTCCTTGTTTTTTATTGACAGGAATGATGTTCGAAACCCAATCTGTCAAGGGAATTGGATAAATGAAACCAGCTTTGAGAAGTTTTTCAACTTCACCTTTAATGGCCGCAGCCTTTCTAAGGTGCACCGGACGAAGACACTGGCGAACAGGATTTGAACCGGGATATGTAGGGATATCATGCACCACTATACTAGGATCAATGCCAGGCATTTCTTCGTAGGACCATGCGAAGACATCACAGTATTCGCGGAAAAGGCTAGTATAAACTTGGACTTCATCTGAAGAACAAGTGACTCCCACATGGATGTTCTCGACGATTCCCGGCTTCATGGAAATGTCAATAGGCATCGTTTGTGTGATATTGCTCAAGTTTCCTTCTCTAAAGACTTCATGTGTCAGGATTGGCGTTTGAAGCGGAGGAGAACGAACTTGAGACGCAAAACGCTCAAGACAGGTAGACATAGCCCTGAGGCCAGGGATAAATGAAGAACGATGATGACCATCGTCCCATGGCAAGTCTTCAAGAGACATGGTTTCCATGATGACTTCATCGGAAGGAAACACTTCTTTCAAAGGATCAGGCGAGCTTGAATCACCAATCCAGGGGGATTGAGAATACACGTCAAGAGACAAGCTCAAAGGAGCACCATCAGATGATGGAGTATAAGATGCACCAGTGAGTTCACAATAATCGATCTCAATCGGACTCAAAGGCATTGAATCACCAAATGAATTGACTTGTTCAGGTGAAGGAATAATCCATGGGTCATCGGACCGAGAGATCATATTAACTTGAACAGTCGTAGGTGGTGGAAGGGGAAAAATACCCATGAGGGTTGGATCCTTGAAGAGACCCGGCCCAACTCTCTCGAAGGGAGTAGGGATCTGATCCACATACGGAACGTTGTTCTCGGAGGAAGAGGTGAAAAAAGACAATTGATCGACAGTAACAATCTTGCCCTTGTGTGGAAATTTAAAAACACGGAAGAGGGTGGACGGAACGTAAAGCATAGCGTGAGTCCAACTGCGACCGAGTAGAAGATTGTAATTGAGTTTAGCATCAACTACTTCTACTTCAACATTGATTGTCTTCCCTTTTAAAGTAATCAGAAAACTTGCGAGAACACCCAAAGGTTTAGATTCCCTTCCATCAAATGCTTTAAGGGAATTTGGTGAGGAATTTAGGGCCAGAGAGCCAATGGCCTTCCAGCACGAAGCTGACATGACGCAGGTTGATGCACCTTCGTCCACAATGGCTTGATGGATGTCGAGACCATTAATAACAACTTGTATAATGAGCGCAATCTGGTGAGGAAGTCGTGTGACAAAATTCTCTAGATCGAAAGTGAGAAGGCTAGTATCAGCAGGATCAACCCCACTGATCACATATAATAAATTTTTCTGCTGATACAGACAACTCTGAATTACTTCTAACGCGGACATCGCGGACAGCGCTTGTGCCAAATATTCAACAATACTGTAATTTTGAGCAGCACGGGCGTTGGGATTATAAGATGACTTCCGGAGAACACCTTTGGAAGGTGGTCGCACAACGGGTTCAGCACTAGGCCTTTCAATCTCAAGAGGCTGGAAACAGGTGGGGGAGGAGGACCATCAACGATATCCTTCCCTATTGCCTAACGTGATCTATTATAATCTTTCGACCGAGTAGCGATAGAAGCAGATGCATAACTGTTCATCATGAATACTTGAGAACCAAATGGAGAAGATGATTGAGGCTGCTCGACCATCTGGGTATGCTGAGACGGAAAAGGTTCTTTAAGAACAGTGGGATTACCCTGAGTGCCCTTGAGCAATCTACTCACTTCAGCCCATCGAGGACAGTCCTTGATGTAGTGCTCTTCATCACAAATCAGATAGGGATACTTCGGCTTACACTGCGAACCATCATCAGCACGAGATTTGGACGAATCTAGTTTCGAGGCATCGGCCTTTGGTTTTCCTTTACCCTTCTTTTTGCCTTTAGAAGTCTTATCCATAGGATTGGCCTGAACGACATTGACCTCCGAGGTTTTACCAGGATTCTGACTAGACTGAGGAGCAATATCATTGGAAGAATTAGATTTTTGCTTCCCAGGGTTGGAAGAAGAAGACTTACACGAAGTCTGAGACATAGAACCAATAATACCGTCGACGGATGGGGTCGCCGGTGTGTTAGAGGTTCCAAGTCAAGGGGCATCAGTCAAAATATCATACAATATGCCCGATTGAGAGTACATGAGATCAAGGTACTGGGCACGAGCAATGGCCTGTTCCTCGGTTACACATGCCCCCATGGCTATGTCCTTCGCAATCTGGTTGACAAATGAGGTAGTGAACCAATGAGTAAGAAGTTGATCAGGAATTTCAAATTTGATCAAGCGACGACGACGTCTCCATTCATGAATATGGTCCGAGATATGAGTAGCCCGGTCCTGTTTCAAGGAGGTGAGGAGATGTGTCTCGACTTCATAACGAACCGGTAACTGAAAATGAGTAAGGAATGCCATGGCGAGAGAGTTGAAATTTTGAAATATACCGCGAGAGAGCTTGATATACCACTTAGCAGTAGCACCAGTAAGAGTCCATTGGAAAAGACAAAGCCGAATGGAATCGTAAACCCAAGAGTTAGAGGAACACCACAAGTGGTAAGTCATAACATGTGCTTGGGGGTCTTCTCCAGACTTGACCTCAAATTTGGGACAATCACCAGGAATCTTAGTCGGAACCGGAGGCCAATAAGGGTTATGAAGAATAGGGTCATTCGTTAACTTTGACACATCTGGTAACTCCAATGTAGCGAGAGATGGAAATTGAGGGTTAAAAGGCATAGCAGTTCCCTGATAAGAACCCGAACTTGCATTCCATCCTGTTTGAGAAAAATTCTTCCCCCATGGGTTCTGTCTCGAAGGATTCAGACGATATGGGGGATAAGCTGAATAATTCTGTTGATACTAAGGATACTGATTCTGAGTATACCATCGAGGTCCTTGTTGAGTATTTTGCGGTGGAATGTAATTATGGCCTTGCGGTTGATTATATGGCAACTCAGATTGAGGGTGATAAGTAAAACCTTGAGGCGCACTATATACTGGTCGATATTGACCAAGAGGATAATAAACGCCTTGGGGTTGAACTGGCTGTTGATAAGTGGGGACCTGTTGAGCTGAAAAAACGGGGTAAACCAGCGGCTGAGTAGACTGAACTGGCTGCTGAAAGGTAGGACCCTGCTGTGAAGCAGAGTAAAATTGTTGTTGAGCAGATTGAGCAGGTTGTTGAACCGGTTGAGCAGGTTGGCCTGGCTACTGAGAGCCACCAGGTTTCCCTTGTTGAGCAGGTTGGCCTGATGGTTGCGATGGACCAGGTTGTCCCGGAGGAGGACCAGAGGGTTGTTCTTGTTGTGCAACATTCGGACCAGTTTGAGTATATGATCTCGGTTGTTGTACAAAAGGTTGTCCCTGCGACGAATAGATTTGCCCCCCAGGACCATAAGAAGGTCCTGGTTGATATAAAGGTTGACCGGAAGGCCCCTGGGGTTGCCCTTGTTGGACCATAGGCTGACCTTGTAAAGGTTGGCCTTGTGGACCATGAGGTTTTCCCTGAGGACCTAATGAAATCCCTGACTGAATAGAAGTTTGTCCCTGAAAGGGTTGTCCTTGTGGGCCAGGAGGTTGCACCTTATAAGTCATTCCAATTTCAAGAATGATTTCATAGGGGTCATAAACAGGAATGCCACGCTCATCATAATGATGGGGAGTAGGAAACGCATAGATGGGGGTACCGACAACATCATAGTGATGAGGAGTAAGATAGGGCAAATAAATAGGATTACCATATTCGTCATAATGGTGTGGCGGATTAACAGGAGCATGAGGCTACTGAGAAACCTGAGAGTTCTGTTGATGAATAGACAATAGATACTCTTCAAAAGTGAGGCCACTAGGTATCTCAGTTCAGGCTGTTGGTGACTGAGTGACCAGCGCAGACGAAGCCGTATAGACAGTAGGTTGAACTAGAACAGATGTCACTGAAAGCGACGAAGCAGGTGTCGGCGGTGATAGTCCTAATGATGGAAGGACTGGACTCCTAGACGAAGTAGATGTTGCCTAGTCCTAATGATGGAAGGACTGGACTCCTAGACGAAGTAGATGTTGCCATGGATGCAACACTGGCAATAATTTGACCCAAAGACTTATATCCGGCTGGAAGTGACACTGATGGTGAAGATGGAGTAGACACATGAGGGGTGTTTTTAGGGAAAAGTTGATATTCTTCAGTAGAAACAAGAATTCCATCACTGCCAATAGGACCTGATGTGTCCATGTTTGACTCCTCTGTAAGATCTTCGAAAAGACTACGGGGACTAGGAGGTATAACAACATCTAAAAATGGCGATCCTGATGTAAGAGGAGGGAATTCTTCCTTGTCCCCAACCAGACCAAGCACCCGAGGGATGCCAATTGAACTCAACTAGCTCGTGAGTGGGAGATCGGGTAGTAAGGGGTAAGATCGACGTGAGAATAGGCTGCTGAAGCTCAGAAAACCTAGAGGATTGAAGAGTTTCAAATGAACTGACCGGTAAAGGACTACCTCTAGAAGGGAGTGAGGATGACGAAACCGGTGGTTCCGCCACCGTGACTGCTTCACAACAAGAAGGAAAAAGAGAGATCCGAGCAAAGACTAAAAAAAACCAAGGCAAAAAAAAAAAAAAAACAAGCCAAGTACTAAACTTTATAATGGGCGTGTGATCGTGGGTAGTTTATTTTACGACACTGAAACCAAACTTTGATGTTACATTTTTTAAGAGTCAAGAAACAGGCAAAAGATGACTCTAGTCACTTTCAATTTTGAAGGAGCGCGAAAGGATAAGTGCTCAATGATATTTTCAAATTTAAAGAGTCAGTAAAGATAAAAAATGATTGCTCAGGTATTCTAAGCAAGAGGGTATGCCAGGTTTCCGTGAACTTCCATATACACCTTGCTGGTCAAATGAAAGAAAAATGACCAAGGACTTGACGTACGTGCAGGTAGTCTCCCTGAATGTTGTCTTCGGTGTATCACGGTTACAGGGCGGCAGACTCGGCTTCCTATGGATAAAAGGATTGCAACCTAGAGGGGTCTCCCTTTATATGGGGAGCACAAGTCCGTACTAGCGCTGTCTGAATCCAGATGGAAAACGACAGCTACTAGGTTTTAAGACACCGGAACACGTCTCTAACTTACACCACTAGAATATTTAGTTAGGTTTCAATGTTGCCTTAGGCTAATTGAAATAAATTTTAATGTTGATCTTGGATTAGGTTTCAATTTCCAGGCCTTAACATATGTCGGATCTGAAATCTTCCTAAATGCAAAACTACATGCAAAAGGATACCATTTTCGTTCAATGAAAGCTATCTACGAGAAGGAAAGAAAAATTTCAAGCAGTAGCAAATAATGAAATCATGCGAAAACATCCACTAATGCATCTAATGCAATCTAGAGAAAACAAAACTCTTTCCTAGCCTATACAATGCAAATTAAGCGAGGGAATGTTTCATTTTCAAAGCAAAAAGAATGCAATATTTTTTGTTTTTTCAATGCAATAGAGAAAACAATGCACTAAATGATATGAAAAACAAAACTAAACACTAGCTTGAGAGAGCGAATGCAAAATTTGAAACGGAATGACTCCTCCAACATAAAACAAACACGACACTACTCAAACCAATGATACAAACTTTTCAAGTCAAAGAGAAATCTCCAAAATGACCCATGCAAGCAATGTAATCGGTGCTTGGAGTAAGAGGAAGAAAAATCAAGCGAGCAAGGAAATGATCATTCAACCAATGAACATACTCAACGGGATCAAAGAGACCAAGAGCAATTAAACAGGGAACAAATTCGACAGCTTATCAAGAAACTCGATCTCCAAATAGAAGGCTCAGTGCACCAAGGCACTCAGAAATCCTACGACCTCAAGCTACACTGATAAGAAATGGATAAACAACTGAGGAAAACAAGCCTCCAGCAATCAAAGGCAGTCTAAAACACTTCAATTACTCTTAAGAAGGACCCAGAAATGAAGACAAGTGACCAAAAACTCATAAAAAGCTCACACCCAAAAACTCACAGGGGTCGGCGCGATTATGAGGCGGTATTCAGCGCCAAACAGGCGATGGCACGAGTGCTACAAAAGTAACATGCGCCAATCGGCGCAACTGTTCAGGGAAAAATCGGGCCAAGCCAGCTAACCAAGGAAAAGGGAAAAACTCAACAAAGCAGAGGTCAATCTTGGCACTCTGGGGCTGAACAAGGGTTTGAAACACAATTAAACAACCAGAAAGGTAAAAAAAAATACCAAAAACCCAAAAACATGACTCAATAAGATCAAAGACAAACTCACACTGATTCCCCAGTATGGTTGCCAACTTGTTATGTAGGTAAATCCTCTCTGCGGACATAGACGATCCCTCTAGCCCTAGGGTGGGTCTAGTAACAAGGAATCATGCTAGAATGTAGGTTCCTAGAAATTTGAATGAAATAGGATGCAATAAGATGGCCTACCTGTGGTTCAAATCTGTCGTCGACACTCGTAGTGATGATGAGAACCTCTCGCTCCTGATCGAAGGCAAGTCACAACCCCGCTTCTTATCACGTTTGGACACCTGCACAGAGATCAGAAAACAATAACCACATACCACATACTAATTCCATCCAAAAACTACTAGTCAGTCAGAGAATACTAGCATATTGAATTCAATAAATACAAAACACAAGACGGGAACCAGAAAATAGTCACTTATATTAATAGGTAGAAAGAAGAGATACAACCATGCTCTAACATTGCGGTCTCCTCTAGCGGGGCTCGGGTGAAGCAAGTATCAAAGCTCGTCGGGGAATTCGGACGAGAAAAGGGACCTCTCGATGGAATTCCTTCTTGATCTACCTTCTCAATAACTTAGTTATTCAACTATAGCTTAGTCTCCAAGTTCAGCACTTCAGCTGTATAATTCTCTTTGTTCAGCTTCAGCTAGTTTTCATAAAGAGAGAAGGCTTGTTTATATAGAGGTAAAGGAGGAGGTTGGGATCCCTACAAAGGTGTAAGGGAGGCTTATCCTTTAGGAGTGTTCCAAGGGAGGTGGAAACTACTAATTAAAGGAGGAGGCCCTTGGTTGTTTCAGTTCAACCACTCCTAGTGACTCATCCTCGAGGTGGTTGGAATGGAACCTCCACCTCTATTTTTAAAAAACATTTCATAAATAGCTTGGCGCGGGCATTACACTGGGACAGAGCGTTAGGTGGCACGGGCCCTAGTGTTAATTTTACACATCGGCGCGAGGGCAGAACTAGCTACTTGCGCCAAGGCAAAACAGGGATTTTTTATGTTCTATTCAGGGAAATGTCAACAAGAAGAACATTGCCTTCATCAAAAAGGATGCAATGATGTTATTTTCAAAGCATGAAACTACGTATTGGTCACAGAAATGACCCTCCAATGTGCGGGATGGGGATTGCAGGGACAGTGACAAAATGTTGTGTAACAGGCATCTAGAGGGAGAGAGACTCTTAGATTGGATTTTAGATTAATCAGACCTTCTTTCCATTCACGATGGCCCTCCTTATAGTGCCAAAATTTTGAAGCCTTGGAATCTCGTTGCAACAACATGGGGGCAAACCACCCAGTCCGGACCTTAGAGAAAGTCCTTTTCCGTTTGGTGTAGTGGCTCCGATTGGGGATAAAGGGACCAGTTTCCCAATAAGGATAATGAGGGTGTGTTTGTTTATAACATGCAAATGGAAAAATGATTTAATCTATCATATGTAGTGACTAAATATCTATTACATTATATACCCAGGAGTATTCATTCTTTAATGCGATCTAGAAAGATATCTTTCAACAATTGGTAATGAAGATTATTCAATAGTTGAAAGAGATGAAAATTATGTAAAAATAATTATTTTGACAAAATAGTTTATTCAAAACAATAGTGAAATATATATTGCATTCATAAGTTTGATCATATATGAGATAAGTAACCATAAATAAATAACATTACAAAAGTGCATTTAACATTTACTTATGATAATAGCTTTCATACATAATACAGATAAAAGATGATTGTCAATTCAAGAAGAAAAACTTAATATAATGTGTAGAAGTACCATATATATGAGGTTCTACTCATTCAAACCGACAGTAGTATTCTGCACCTCTTCACGTTAAATCAATTCAATGAGTACAAAAGTGCAACTTCAGTTAAACAGCTTTAATATCAAAAGAAAACAAACTTTGTTCCATTAATTCATCAAGGCATTCACAAACATACAGAAGTGCATTCCTTTGCAAATGCTTTTTGACAAATTTCTCGACCCTTCTCTAAATGCATGAGAAGGGTTTAAATACTAAACTAAATATGTCTAAAATATATTATTACATAAAAATTTGAGGAGGTTTCAGACAACCTTCTTCGTAATGAGTAAACTAAACTACAATCTAGGAATAAAGATAACAATATGCTTAGGTGGGATGATCTTCTTTTCTCATTTGATCTCTGAGGTGGCAAATATCTACCATCAGCTTCAGCTGAGCTAGCTGTGTGATCGTGGATTTGACCTGGCATTTAAACACAACACTTGAAAGTGTTGGCAACGATTTCTTAGTGGAATCAGTTAATGATAGTAGATTCATGCACTGATGATGTGGTTTAATAAGAAAATTCCAGTAATTTTCTTGATCTAACTTAGTTATATTTTTAATAGCTTTTGCATGTGTATCTCCGCTTTCTTTTCATTGTGCTTCTAATAGTTTAAGATTTGGGAGCATTTCGGCTATAGATTCTTTGATGATTTCAACACTTAGAAGCTGTCCATTAACAGACTCGATGTTCTCATTTGTTATATTTGCTGCCTTTGATATTGCCTTCTCTGCCTGTCTTAACTGCATTTCCTAGTCTTTAAATACAATATCTTTGTGAAATTTATCAATTTTGGGGAGATCGACTTTCTTTCCTATATCAGATTCTTGCCATAGGATGAACTCATAAATTTTCTTTCGAATCTTTTCACATTCCAGCCTCCTGTTAGCCACTTTTTGAATCAAAATCTTGCTTGTCTCACAATATGAACTGGTAGCTGAGATTTGGTGACAATATTTTTCCTATTGTTGCTTCAATTTTGCATTCCATGCAAGCGCCTCTTTAATAAACTTCTATGTTTGAGGCTGAATTTTCAGCTTATCCATCGCTGCCTCTATCTATGTTTTTTTCTCTGAAATATGTACTTAGTGCTGCAACTTTAATCTTTCAAAGTCCTTTTGGAACTGTGACAATTTCATCTCAATTTGCTTATTGGCATTAAGCTTTTCCTGTTCTAGTTGTCTTTCCAACTCTTGAACTTTATCTTCCTTTTGTTTGAGAATAAGTTTCACTTCTTCTGCTTCATCAATTGTAGCAGTTGCATATGCACGAGCAAACTGTGATAGTTTAGTAGGATGTTCAGTAGGATTGCCAAAAGAGTCTTTCGAGACAACATATATTGATTCATTCTCTAGAGTAGTCATTGTTTCATCAATTCTTCTTCTCTTCCTTCTCTTGATTACGACTTTGTGACTTAGGCTGTAGAAAACATCTAATGGAGGTATTTCCTCAATTTTCAAAATGATTTCTTGTGTCGGGTATGCCGGGATGATCTCTTGTTCCTGAACCTTTGGTACCTGTTGAAGTGGCATTGCAGTCTCTACTCACTACAAGGAAAAGACCCTCTAGCGGAGGTTATAAAGGAGGTTTTTAGTGTTATAAAATTGGCCAAAATTTTCAAAAAAACATATGCTACCACATCCGTTTATGGTTATGGAGGTTTTGGTGGAGCTTTTAACGGAAATTCAACACAACAAAAAAAAAGGGCGGTCGGAGGTTATTACGGATGTTTTTTTCATTGGTGCGCTAATTAGGATTTAACGCACTGGTACGTACATGTGGACGGCACCCCAGGGCGGTCTAAGGAAAATGCACTGGGCCGTTAAGGTATTAAACAGCACCAGGCGTAGTGTTGGTGATACAATGCATGGGGCAGTTATAATTGGTCTTGGGAATTAAGCGGTGCCCATAGGTCGTATCAACACGCCGGTGCGTAGAATTATAGAAACGCACCGGTGCATCCCTTCACACAAATGCACTAATAATTATAATTGGTATCGATATTCGTGCGGTGCACATATGTCATACAAATACATCGGTGCGTATAGACTCTTAAACGCCCCGGTGCGCAGTATCACACAAATGCACGGAGATTTATAATTGGTATCGGTATTCATGCGGTGCCCATAGGTCGTCTAAATGCACTGGTGCGTATAGACACAAAAACGCCCTGGTGCATAGTATCACACAAACGCACCAAGATTTATAATTTGTATCTGTATTCGTGCGGTGCTAATAGGTCATAAAAAGGCACCGGTGCGTAGATAGACATAAACGCACCGGAGAGCCATACCGTACAAACGCCTCGATATTTTTAACCGATTTTGGTATTTGTGCAGTGCCCATAGGTCGTAAAAACGCACCGGGGCGCTTAAGAATACAAGCGCACCGGTGTAAGTATACACGCACCGGTTTTCATTTTGTATTTTTTAGAAACATCGACCTGTGACAGTGCAATTATTATGATTGTTTTAAATTCAATATTCATCAAAGTCGACACATCTTATAACAATATTCATATTAATTAAATTTTTATTAATGCATTTGAATGTGATGTTTGGATTAATTTGTTATATCATATCAAATTAATTGTGGTTTTTTAAAATTCATTATTCATCAAAAGTTGACACATATATATCTTATAACAATATTCATATGAATTAAATTTTTATTAGTGCATTTGAGAACGATAATGGAGAACGCAATAACGACAATAGAGAACACAATAGAATCAATTAAAACATTTTTTATTATATATATATATATATATATATATATATATATATATATATATATATATATATATATATATATATATATATATATATATATATATATATATATATATGGGAACATTCTTTGTCATACAAAATGGGACAATTATTGGTATCCCTTTATCTTTCAATTGGGACACTATGTCCATTACATTAAAGAAAATGTTTGATTTCACAGACATTTTTAAAAAAATACACGCCTTGATTTTATATCCAAACATAGTGATCATCATTCTTCGCTTGAATTGCTGTCACAGCTAGAGCTACTTCCATGACTTGGTTATTTTTGTTTTGTTCACGGTGTTGATTGTTTTCTTCTCCTTCACCTTCCATCTAGAAGCATAAAAATAAACTATAATGAGTGTATATACATTTGTGAGAATAATGAAAATTGCAATATTAAATAATATACATCAATGTAAATCGAAAAGAGATGACGTACCAATGCAACAATTGACTCATAAACTATACACATTCTTTCAAAACCATGTAACATGCCATCTTTCAAGATTTGATCTGTTGGCGCAGTGCCATACTTTGTTTCCTGCAAGTTTTATACCCCATAACAAATCATATATTTAATATAAAAGATTTATTTTTTCTATTAATTATAGACGGAGCTAAGTAAAACAAGATCGATAGATGCTTACAAATTCCACAATTAAGTTATGATATGCCAACATATACGCACAACCCATATTTAACCCAATTTCAATCAATTTCAATGATGATTTTTCTAAAACAACTTAAAAAATACAAAAATGAAATCTAGTTAAGTTGTTATAAGGAAGTAACAATTACTCACAAACTTAGATATCAATCCTTTTCTTCCTTGTCGTCTTGTTTTATGTGCTGAATGGGTTCCATTTTCTTTTCTTTTCTGCAAGAAAATACTTGAAAATTAATATTTAATGCTAAATTGTTTATTTATTTTACCTAATGATCAAAAAATTCAATGATTACATATTACATTTGAAGCACGTTGTTGTTGAGATGGCTCCTCCTGCAATGCAATTTTGTCCATTTCTTTGACCATCTCCTTGTACACCTTTTTAGACATTCCTACTGGCATATTTATGATATCAGCTCGTTCATCTTTTGAGATTTTCATAATCTTCCTGAAAATGTAACATGACAATAAACTATTTAATTTTTATATTGATATATGAAAATTAAGTATAACAAAAGTGATATTTATAAATAATTCTAGACAAACATCTAAAGGAATATTACTTTTTCATTCCTTCTTTTTTGTTGTTGTACGTTTTTGCTATTAAAAGTCTGACATGTCTCATTAACCAATTCTCTGGAAACTCTTCCTGTAGTTTACATAAAATTTGGTTCTTGGAATCATTGGATTGGTTTTTGTATTGTAAGTGGAAAGAACGTCTATACATTCATTCCACTAGATCCCTCAAACTTTTGTAAAAAATTTCCCCCCTTTCGTTAACCTCCAGCCCCACTCCAGATGAGCTAAAGACTAATTCATTTTCATTTGCATGTTCTATTTTTTTTTCTTTTCTTAGAACAACATTCATTTTCTGAGTTGTTGGTCCTTGTAGAACATTAAACAGATGTGAATTAATAGAATTTTTTCACACATGTTATCTAATAATTTTAATTATATTATTAATGAAAACTAAAAAAAGAAACTCATATTAGATCGATAATATTTTTTCATTCACCTGATTCATCATTTTGCAATTTTTCCATTAAGCTTTTACGCTCTTCTGGTCCAAGATCACAAAGAACTTGTATTTTTTGTTTTTCTTAATGTGTTATAAGTATTTTTGTTACTTGATATCTTGTCACTCATTTCTTTATCAATCTCAAACCTGTACCATATTATTCAATAATATATTTATAAATAAATTGTCAACTTTTCAAGTAAAAAAAAAAATCCCAAAAAATCGGTGCGCCATTCATGGTTTACGCATCGACTCTGGTGCGTGTCTCTTTTTCAAACACACTGCCACAACATTATAATAGACCGTACGGTGCTCTATGTCAACAAGGAGAACCGGTGTGTTACATGTCAATGACCGCACCGGTTAACCATGATAAAATAACAAAAATTGTTCAGTGTTAGTTTTTTAGCAGAAATCGGTGCCATATTTTACATGTGGCGCACCGATTAAAAAATAATAATTTTTTATCACATTACATTTTGCGGTGCGCTTGTAAAATAAAGAGCCCTGGTGTGCTACGTACTCTAGGTGCATCGATAAAAAATCTATTTTTTTAAATTCATGCTAGGGCCCACATGGATTGGGATTCGACTATGCTAATCGTCCCATCGGTTGGATGTCTTAGGTCTATATTTAACAATACAAACCCTATAAATATAAATTGAAAAGCCCTAATTCTGAAATCATAGAAAGAGGAAGAAGAAAAGGGAGAAACAAAAAGAATGTAAGGTTTGTATCTTTTGAAAGTTTTTTTTTTGTTTTTCGAAACAGATTATTCGCGGTGCACCATAATGAAATAGCGCACCGGCTGCATATTCTACAAATGGCGCACTGAAAAAATATATTTTTTTTCTAATTTTTTATCACAGTACTTGCGTGGTGCGCTAGGAGAACAAAGCGCACCGGTGCGGTATTCCCCACAGGGCGCACCGACAATTTTTATTTTTTTATTTTTTTATTTTTATTTTTTAACGCAAGAGCCAACATGGATTGGGATCAGACTATTTCGGTCCTCCCATTGGTTGGATGTCTTATGCTTATATTTAGCAATACAAATCCTCTAAATATAAATTGAAATGTCCTAATTCTGAAATCACAGAAAGTGGGAGAAGAAAGGGCAGAAACAAAAAGAATGTAGGGTTTGTTTCTAATTTTTTTTTTTTTTCAAAACAACACGTTTGCGGTGCGCCATAATAAAATAGCGCACCGGTGCCATATGTTACATATGGCACACTGATAAAACATTTTTTTATTTTTTATTATTTTTTACCACTGTACTTTCGCGGTGCGCTGCTATAACCGAGCGCACCGGTGCACTATGTTATGCAGGACGCACCGACGAGTAAAAAGTCTGTATTTTTTTAAGATTAACGCAAGGGCCGACATGGATTGGGATCCGACTATGCAGGTCCTCCTGTTGGTTTGATTTCTTAGCCTTATATTTAGCAATACAAATCCTATAAATATAAATTGAAAAGCCCTAATTCTGAAATCACAGAAAGTGGGAGAAGAAAGGGTAAGAACAAAAAGAATGCAGGGTTTGTTTCTAAAATGGTTTTTTTGCAAAACAACACGTTTGCGGTGTGCTATAATACAATAGTGCATCGGTGCCATATGTTACGTATGGCGCACTGATAAAAACATTTTTATTTTTTTCAACTGTACTTTCGTGGTACACTTCCATAACGTAGTGCACCAGTGCGCTCTATTACGCAAGGCGCACCGACGAAAAAAAATCTGTATTTTTTAAAGATTGACGCAAGGGCCAACATGGATTGGGATCCGAATATGCAAGTCGTCCCATGAGTTGGATGTCTTATGACTATACAAACCCTATAAATCTAAATTGAAAAGAAAGAGGGAGAAAAAATGGCAGAAACAAAAAAAATCTAGGGTTTTGTTTGTAAAAATGGATTTCTTTTTTATTTTTGTTTCTAAAAATTGCAGAAAAGGTAAAAAAATACTGTAGAAAAAAAAAGTTAAAAAAAACAATAAAGTTTGATTTTGTTATTTTAATTCATATAAAAAACTACAGAAAAAAAAGTAAAATAAACAATAGACTTAGATTTCTTATTTTACTGCATAAAAAAAAACTGCAGAAAAAAGTACAAAAAAACAATAAACTTACTCACATCGTTTGAAATTCTATGGTACAGGGCTTGACTAACCAGAGGTTTGGAATTCTGATTGTCTGAATACTTTTGTTCGACCGTATTTCCCTGCTCCACAGTGCTCTCGTGCTCTATTAAATTGCTCCAGGTATGTATCCTGCAAATCTCTGGCCGAAAAGTTTTGCACAAATAGTGAAATAATGAAAAGTGTTTAGTATTTAAAGAAATGTTTTATGAAATTAGATTTTCGAAAATATTTTGTCACCCATTTTTCAATTTACCGCTTTTTTTTCACTTAAAGAAAATATGGTTGTGTTTTTTTTTATTTGTGGTTATTTGTTTACCAATGCGTCCTTTAATTTAACCACACTGGTACGTCTTTTTATAAAACAGCACCAGTGCGCAAAATAAAAAACTCACCGGTGCAGTTATTTGTACATTACGCATCGGAATGACATTGAAGTTTGTGCACCAAAATTTATTGTTGTTTTGCTCAAATGGAGGGAGAAAATATCATATATTATATGGAATGGACAATTCTTCAAAATCCAGCTCATTCCATAATATTTCTCAAAGTCCATCGCGGAGTTCTCCCTATCCATGTGGAGACGTAATATTTACTTCAGATTTGTTTTATTTTTTCACTATCTAATTAAATTTATATATGTTTTTAATCCATTCAGTCAATCACGCACAACTTAATTAAATTTATAATGTATACAAATTTGCAGATTCATGCAGATTCAACATCGAGTTCAGATGCAAAAAATATTAAAACTGCTCCAAAACGTCGGAAGTTCTTATCAGGAGCTGCATATTGCAAGGCGCATTTGGTAGATGAAAATGGACAGCCGCTTCACCCTGCCAATTGTAACAATATTGCATCTTCTAGCCACAATCCCGGGACAATGATGGTAATTATAATTATAATTGTTTGGTATATATATTGATTAATATGTAATTATTTCAATGTCAAACCAATTTATAATCATGCAATATTGTCAACATGGTTACTAATTGATATCATATATTTTGTACTAATCATGTTCGATTTTTTTTTTTAACTATTAGGATTCTAGTGATGATGAACGACCTACCTACCATCTTCCGTTACACCCCACGACAATGTCAAATCGAGAGAATACTGAATTAAGAGAAAAAATCGGAGAGGAACGATACCAAGAATGGTTGAATCAACCACCAATTCAATTCCTGCTATGTCCAGATTCACCAATTAGGAATGACTACAGCAATAATAGTTCTTCACAAGCCGACAATGGAGGCAATCAAATAGAGGTTGGTATGGATGATTACTTAAGGGATACGACTGCCATGGAGACAATGTTGATAGATGCATTCCAAAATGATGATCAGCTAGGGGATGATGCTCACATCGTTGACACCTTTTTCGAAAGCCTTAAATTTGCTTCCACCACCCCTCTCTTTGGACCTGGTGGTCAGTCAAAGTCTACCCAGTTGGGGACAACAATTTTATTGTACAACTTGAAAGCAAATTTTGGCTTGTCGAATGCATGTTTCTCGAAACTTTTGAGGTAAGTTACCATAAAGTACTCCCCTTATATAAATTTGAAATATAATCAGTACATTGCAATGAACATTACAAATGTTAAATTTTATGAACGTTAATAATTATATCGATGTTAATGTGCATTCAATATTAATATATTTTTCCATTATCACCAACTACAGGTTATTCAAAGATAAGGTTCTTCCGAGTGATAATGTCTTGCCCGGTAGCTGCGAAGAGGCAAAGAAATTGTTGAAAATGTTGGGTGTTGAGTACATATCATATCATGCATGTCCAAATGATTGTATTCTATATGGAGGAGAATATGAAGACAAAAAGATGTGTCCAAAATGTGGGCATGGCAGGTATGATAAATAAAAAAAGAAGGGTAAATCACATACGGGTTCTCCTTTTAAGATATTGAGGCACGTGCCTATAATCCCAATGATTCAAAGGCTCTTTCGTTGCAAAGAATTAGCTACGTTGTAGGGATGGCATGCTTCACACAGAAGTGAGTTGGGAGTTATGCGAATCCCAACTGATTCAATAGCCATGAAGCATATAGAGGATACATGGCTCGAAAAATTCAAAAATTAAGTACGAAGTCTATGACTCAGCATAGCCATGGATGGCGTCAACCCATATTCCCTCCAGAACACCAACTATTATGTTTGGCATGTAGTAGTGATCAATAACAATATCCCCCCATGGTTGTCTGTGAAGAATGAACATCTTATGTTGGCTCTCATAGTCCCTGGTAGAAGACAAATGAAGAATATGGATGTCTACTTACAACCACTGGTAGATGAATTGAAGGAATTATGGGATGGGATAAATGTATACGATGTATCAAGACCCATCGCAGCAGAGAGGAGTTTTACGTTGTATGGCATATGTGCTTACACAACACATGATTATCCAGGCTTAGGAGTTTGCTCTGCTAAATTACATGTTTAATTTATTGATTTGTTTATATATAATGTAACAATATTCTTTCACATATTAGTTATTTAATTCATTGTAAAAATATTTGTTCTGGTCTTCATGATATTTTTTAACGTGCCATGTGTATTAATTAATGTATACAAATATAATCTCGCGGGTCTTGTAACAAAAGGGTATTTTGGATGTAAATGTTGTGGACCTTCTCTGAAAGCTAGATGGTCCAAGGACCTATGAAAGCCAGTGTATGATTGCTCCAGGACATTCCTACCAGAACAACACCCTTACAGAAGAGCAACATCCTCTTTCAATGGTAAACGAGAGAGAACCCAAAGGCCTCCAATAATGACACTAGCTGAATGGGTTAGAGCATATGAGAGAGAGAAGGAGAATGAGTTCATAGAAATGTTCAATTCAAATGGGGAGCCTAAGTTTGATGATCCAGATTTCTTCAACACCTATGTTGAGAAATTGCCCATTGGGATGAAAAGGAAATATATTTTTTATGGCCTCCCATATTGGGAGCATCTTAATATTTCCCACTTATTATATCCCATGCATATATTTAAAAATGTTTCATCTTCTTTATGGAGGCACATATCATTGAAACAAAGTGACACATTGGCTGTTAGGAAAGATCTTATTACTTCAAAAACTAAAAAGAAATATTGGCCAAGATGATTAGAAAGTACGGGATCAGAGGCAAGCGGTGGTCCCTGTAATTCATTGTTTTCCAAAGAAGGTGATGTCCCATGGATTTTTAAAAAATATGATATATCTTTCGCAAAGGAAGTTATAATGTGTAATATCCCAAAATAGGATTGCTCAGCAAGGCATGCCTGAAAAACACATTTTTTAGGAATGGCTGCTATAGGATTTGAAACCAAGATCTGGATCCCTTAAATCAATGTATCTAAGACTGAAATCCCATAGGAGGCTCAAAAGAAATCACTCTAGGTGTGTTAAACAGGTCTCCCACACCTAGTTGTCTTGAGAAAGTGCCCGATGAAGGGACGGCAGCAATGTATGATCATACAATGGAACAACAACGTTATTTTTATAAGTCTGAATACATGAAGATGTAACTAGCCAACAAATGATGTTATAGCAGTAAAGTGAGTACAAATCCTTGAGGAAACATTCACTCAAGCAAGGCAATGGAAGCCTCAACAACACATGTACAAGGAAATGAAGAACACTGTTATATATGTATAAACCTAGGCTATGACTGTGCAGTTTATAGGAGGTAATGCTACAAAAATAATGTCAATACATAGATATGGAAATGTATGGCTCAAATAAAGTGCGGATCAAAGATCTAACCCCTAGAAAACAATAATACAACAATCCTGAGAAGGATTGGCTGAAATATACAAAATGGAAAAAATGTCGGAGTAGCAGGGCTGAGTAGTAGCTACAACTCTAGAACTGGATGGAGATGGTTGTAGATGATGCACAGGTTGAATATACCTCCTCCAATGGATCTTCCAAGTGAAAGGTTGATCCTAACATTGTAGATCTGACCTTCCAAACAAATACTGCAACCCTCACTGAAGATGCTTAATGAAAATAACGCAGTCAATGAGAGGGATTGCGCTGTAGGTGATGAAAAATGGTTGGCCTGATGCCAAATATGATGGGAATCAGCTCAAGTGCTCCCTCTCTGATCCTCCAAAGGAAAGGATACTCTCTCCTCTGCAGAATAGCTCCGGAAGTGGTGTTGTAGAACCTCCACTGCAACACCCTACAACACAACTCAGCTCTAAATAGAAATTGCGATGTAGCTGAAGGAGGATGCTTGGCCTCAAGCCTGAATGTAGAGAAATGAAGATCAACTCCTTCAAGAGGCCTCTCTTGAAAGGAGAAGGAATTCCTAAACAGGAATGCCTTGTGCTAAGCAGCACTACAACTCTGCTAAACAACAGGAGAATGCACAAAGTCTAAACAGACAAGAAATCAATAATCTTCAACATGAGAAACAATGGTTGCCTTGCCCTCCTTTTAAATAAGTGATATCCCTCTCACCATGGGTCCCACTCATTATGGTTTCCTTCACCAAATAAACCTCTTCCCATTCATACTGCACTATTTCTCTAAGTGTTCTCCACCTCTTATCCCAACGTTGTTGACTTGGTCAAACTTGACCTTGTCCAACTGCAAATGATCTTGTTCACACATGAGGGTGTGAAATCCAGCTCCAATGATGATCCCCTTTCATATTATGAGGGATTTATTTATATTTTTATTAGGCATGGGCCTCCTTACCCATTTATTCTCCTCCTAAGTGAAATCAACAAAAATTAATATTCTAATTTGCTGCATGCAAATTTTGGAATATTACAGTCCTCCCCTCCCAAATGTTGCTTGTCCTCAAGCAATTGCAAGGATAGAACTGAGAAGTTTCCTCCCAAAGCATGGAGACTAAAAGGTATTGGGAAAACAACTTTCCCAAGTGGATCCTCCATCCCAAGCAATCATCCATACAAAATGAGTCACCTCCCAACATGGCAACTCTTGGAAATCTCCTTCCACCTCAAGCTCCATAAATGAAGGTGGGCTGAAAATCTAAATATGGTAAGCATCATAGCCTACCCCACACTGTCCTCCTCTCCACTTATGATAAGTGTAGAGAAAATTCTTATCCTGGGCTGCAAAATAATTTCCCTCAAGTGGCAAGATGAAGACTAGATCCCCAAAGATCTCTCCTCCAACGCTGTGAATCAAGCTGGCCCAAATCAACCCATATGTGATGGATAGGAAAACATCACCATATGGCATCCCAACAATCATATGGTCCACCTCAACAAAATGAAACAAGTGTTTCGCAGTGATGGCCATATCTCCTCTCATTCCCATTAAAACATGCAATGCAAAAAGTGTGGGAATCCTCTTCCCCAAGGGACACATCCAACTCCTGCGTCTCTCTCCCAATCATGCTTCCGATACAAATCAGATCCATATCAGCAAATTAAATCATGATCAGCAACAAAATGAGGAAAATGCTGAAGTTATCATGTGATGCAAGAAGGTACCAACAATTTTTCCAATAGTGACAGTGCAATTTTTCAAACTGCTGCTTCAGAAAATCACATGGCAAGTTGTTTTTTGTTACATGGATAAGTATGTATGTCATGACATCTATTGATAAATATCAAATGGCTGGGTACATCAACTGAACATACATGAAAGAAAACACTTGCCCAAGGCCACATAAGAGATGGATGTCTCCATCATACAATTTGGCCCAATGTTGACCATGGAGCTCAATGAAAATCTTGCCCTCTTGTGGAGTAATGCACTGAATATGAATGGTAAGAGTATCCAAATATTGTGTTAGATAATAAATGGATGCAAAAACAATATTCTTACCATGTGCTGAGAGTAAGATGATGCATATGTATATCAATGACTCCTCCATAGTGGTATGACACACTCCCGTGAAGAGGAATGAACCATATGCTGCACAAAGATCACCCTCCTTATACTTGGAAATCCAATTCAAGAAGACCCTAGCAAGTAATATCATACCAATGTAATAGATTTTTCCATCCACTACTCCATCATTCTCACCTCCTCGTTGTCCACCAAGTGCAACAATTGTGAAGTGATCCTAGGGACATTCCATCAATAACCCCAAGCTCTCAAGTGACAGCGTTGTTGGCCTCTGCAAATAATATTTTTCCAACTCATAGCTCCATTATTTGACATGATCCTTGTCAAAGATATCTCCCATAATGCTGCTACACATAAGAAGTTTTTCCCAAGGTGGAAGTACCTCTTGATCATCTAAGGACAAGGAGATAATGGCACCTCCTCCTCCTGCAACATTATGCAAAGTGTGAGAGCAAATCTGCTCTTGCTCTCCCAAGAAAAAGCAAAGCAACAAAATATTTTGATGCCTCCCCATACTTCCATCATACAAATCATGTGATGAAAACAAAATTAATGATATGGATATCATATCAACACCATGCATCCATATTCTTTGTTGCTCAAAGATGCAAGTATCCTGCCACATACCCTTAGAAAGAGGATGATGACCAAACTCTTTCAAGAGTAACCAGCGCAGCCAAGCCTCTTGTTGCCCGGTATCATAAATTTGCAAGTAGCTCACCAGCTTCTTGCTCTCCATCCACATCCAATCAACCAATTGTGGATGTCTCCTTCCATCCTCTATCTTGGTACTCCTCCCATGAGAGTTACCATCCTCCCAAATCAGATTCTTGTCTTTGCACTTCATGGGATTTTGAAATGCAATCTTCTTAAGGGTCAATTTGATCTCATAAGGACCCAAATAGGTGGTAGGCAAAAACCTCCCATCATGATGTGTATGGCTCAAGGAATGTCCAACACAAGCATGAAATATGTTATCCATCCTAAGATGTCCTCCATCATCTATTTGCTCCTCCTTGAATCCCTGAAGATCCAAGTGTGAGAAAGGAAGAAAAACCTTGCACTCCATGATGTGTTGAAGTGCACCTCTAATGAAATCTCTCCATGAGATCTCCCTCTCAACAACAGTCCTCCAAAACCAATGAGGTCTTGGATTTGCTGAAAGTAGAAGTCTCTCTTTGAGCTGAGAGGAGCTCATTAAGAAAGGGTCATCTAGAAAGGAGAAAGGGTTTCTCACTTCAAGATGTCTACTATCTTTCATCTTTCCCTTCAAGTCTTCAAACCCCAACCTCAAGTGTGATATGCAATCCAACAATGGCTCATGAGGATGATGGTTCATTTCCTCCTTGAATGTTTCCATGTTGCACAGCGTAGTGTGATCTTGCTGCTCTCGGTTAACAGTGTATGATGATTCTTGGTCATTTAAATATGAATTCCCACAATCCTCAAAAGATTTTCTGAAATAGAAAGTGGAACTTCATTCATACCTTGATGGAACTTGGGATCTCCTTGTATGGATGCAATAGTTCCTTCCTCCCATTAAATGGCTGCCCCATTTGCAGATGTAGAAGGCTGCTCTTCCAAGGCTGTGACAGCGCTGGTACATGCCTCCTCCCATGGTGGTGTGGGCCTTCTCTCCTCTGATCTTTCTCCATCAAAGGTTCTAATCAACCCTTGAGTGAACTCTGCAAAAGTATTCACCCTTGCATGGCTCAAGTGGCTAAACCACCAAACATTGGCTTCACCCTCCAAGTGCAGTGCTGCAACTTCTACTACCTCCCCCTCTACCACTGGATGTAGTAGGAAGAATGCCTCAATATTCCTTGCCCAAGCTCTTGCTGTAGAAGATCCATCATATGTAGGCAATAGAAACCTATTACCTTTGATTTCTCTCTTGTTGCATGATCTCCTCTCTTCCTTCAACTGAATGAACTGTGGAAGAGCTAGAGTCTTTTTGAAGGCTCTAGGTTGAGATTTGTACTCAACAAGGTACTTACTTAGCATCAAATGATCCAAGTATCTTCCATTCTCATTGTCTTCTTCTTGATAAGAATAGGAAGTGCATGGTCCTTCCTTTTCTATTTCTTCCATCTTCTTGACCTCCTTGGAGAGGTCCTTTTCTGGATCTGAACACTGATGAGAGTAAACTCATTCTCTTCATCATCTTGATCTCTTCTTCTTCTTATGGCTAAAACTCACAGGCTGAGCTAAAGATCATGCTTTGATACCACTGTAATATCCCAAAATAGGATTGCTCAGCAAGGCATGCCTGAAAAACGCATTTTTCAGGAATGGCTACTATAGGATTTGAAACCAAGATCTGGATCCCTTAGATCTATGTATCTAAGACTGAAATCCAAGAGGAGGCTCAAAATAAATCACTCTAGGTGGGTTAAACAGGTCTCCCACACCTAGTTGTCTTGAGAAAGTGCCCGATGAAGGGACTGCAGCAATGTATGATCATACAATGGAACAACAACGTTCCTTTTATAATCCTGAGTACATGAAGATGTAAATAGCCAACAAATGATGTTATAGCAGTAAAGTGAGTACAAATCCTTGAGGAAACATTCACTCAAGCAAGGCAATGCAAGCCTCAACAACACATGTACAAGGAAATGAAGAACACTGCTATATATGTATAAACCCAGGCTATGACTGTGCAGTTTATAGGAGGTACTGCTACAAAAATAATGCCAATACATAGATATGGAAATTTATGGCTCAAATAAAGTGGGAAGAAAAGCTCTAACCCCTGCAAAACAATAATACAACAATCCCGAGAAGGATTGGCTAAAATATACAAAATGGCAAAAATGTCAAAGTAGCAGGGCTGAGTAGCAGCTGCAACTCTAGAACTTGATGGCGATGGTTGTAGATGATGCACAAGCTGAATAGACCTCCTCCAATGGATCTTCCAAGTGAAAGGTTGATCCTAACACTAAAGATCTGACCCTCTAAACAAATACTGCAACCCTCATTGCAGATGCTCAATGAAAATAATACAGTCAATGAGAGGGACTGCGCTGTAGGTGATGAAAAATGGTTGGCCTGATGCCAAAGATGATGGGAATCAACTCAAATGCTCCCTCACTGATCCTCCAAAGGAAAGGAGACTCTCTCCTCTGCAGAATAGCTCCGGAAGTGGTGTTGTAGAACCTCCACTGCAACACCCTACAACACAACTCAGCTCTAAACAGAAACTGCGCTGTAGTTGAAGGAGGATGCTTGGCCTCAAGCATGAATGTGGAGAAATGAAGAGAAACTCCTTCAATAGGCCTCTCTTGGAAGTAGAAGGAATTCCTAAACAGGAATGCCTTGTGCTAAGCAGCACTGCAACTCTGCTAAACAACAGGAGAATGCACAAAGTCTAAACAGACAAGAAATAAATAATCTTCAACATGAGAAACAATGGCTTCCTTCCCCTCCTTTTAAACAAGTGAGATCCCTCTCACCATGGTTCCCACTCATTAGGGTTTCCTTCACCAAAGAAACCTCTTCCCATTCATACTGTGTTGTTTCTCTAAGTGCTCTCCACCTCCTATCCCAGCGTTGTTGACTTGGTCAAACTTGACCTTGTCCACCTGCAAATGATCCTGTTCACACATGAAGGTGTGAAATCCAGCTCCAATGATGATCTCCTTTCATATTATGAGGGATTTATTTAGTTTTTTATTAGACATGGGCCTCCTTACCCATTTATTCTCCTCCTAAGTGAAATCAACAAAAAATAATATTCCAATTTGTTGCATGCAAATTTTGGAATATTACATAATGGATGTCAGGGTGCCAACTTCATACGGGTCTTCACTATGGCGCTGCTTCACCATGGATGACCATTTTTCGGGGTTGAAATCACACGACCATTTGAATCTTCTAAGAGTACGTATAATGTCAAAAGCATGATTTTATTATTTGTTATATTAATAAATTTTATCCCATGCGGGGATCATAAAACATAACTAATTTTGTATATTATTGCACGTGCTTATAAATTTTCAGTGTCATTATCCTTTGTTTGTGCGTGGGTGTGTGAAACATGAATTCCCTCAAGACCTAGGGCGTGCCATATCTACATTATCTGCATTTGTACGTTGGATCACGTCAAAGGAGATTCATGTGGCTAGCATTCCACAGCGGCATCAAGAGATAGTTGAGATTGTTTGTATGTTTGAGAAGGAACTGTCGACGAGTTTCATGGACTTACAGGTTCATCTTCTAATCCACCTGGTAGATGAGGTTGAATTAGTTGGGGTTGTTTCTTGTCGTTGGATGTTCTTCTTAGAGAGGTACATGAAGAAATTGAAAGGTTTTGTTCGACAAAAGGAAAAACCCGAGGGGTCTATGGCATAGGGGTACATATCGTATGAGTCTTTCTACTATGCCAGTGAGTACATCAAGCAGATCAACAACAGACCAGGTGCGATGATTTAGGACGATCAAATGGATGAAGACAAAAGAGAAGGAGAGTTGCTCCAAACGAGTGGAAAAAAGCGCTTGATAAAGAGTAAGCGACTTATAATTTTTCAAATTTACAAAAAGTAATTAATATTCATGTTGAACTTCGATATAATGTATATTTTGATCTCTAAGTACTATATAATGTTGGTTTTATTTCATCAGCGAATGCAGAAATTGAAGCAATCAATAAATTCATTCTTTACAATTCTGAAGCGACACAACCGTGGGTCGCATTGTACAAACAAAATAGGATGAAATAGGATAGTGACAGGAAAGAATTTAGACGGTTGAATGGTAGAAGTGTGCCTTATCCCGATCATTTAAAAGAAAATATGTCAAAAATATGCCCCAACAGTTGGGTTGCTGACCAAGTCAGAGAGAAATACGGTGCTACCGATCGTTACCCGTGTGCTAAAGAGGATGCGCTAAACATAGGGATTGGGTGCAGCAACTCGGTAATAATCTTTTTAATTTATATGTAAATTTGAAACTTATATTAAGACATCTACATTTCATGTTTTAACTACTGTTGGATTATTATTTATAAGACACATGACACTATGATTTTTTAAACTTTTTATAATAGATGCATTTGTTCCCATCTATGTGGGCATATGGACACCATTTTCGCACAGAAAATGCCGATGCTGGAAACATCACAGAAGACTGTGGAGTGGAAGTCGAGTTTGATCAATCTAGTCGGTCTAGCCACCGTGATCAACAACTAGTACGAGGGACGTTAGGTTACGTCGGAAAGATACAAGAGATCATTGAAGTGGATTTTTCTTCTTTCCAATGTGTTATTTTTAGGTGCAAGTGGTGGGACACCTTTGATCGGAATAATGTAAAGGAAGATCGCGATAGTAGGTTGATGTGTATCAACTCTAGAAAGATGTGGGATGAAGCTAAGGAGCCCTATGTTTTCCCTAAACACTGCAACCATGTGTTTTTTTACCTAGATGTGTTGGATAGGGATTGGTGGTTCGTATTGACACATGACCCTAGATCAATACATATTTTTTAGAACAATAGTGTTATCATGCCATGCGAGCTAGAAGATAATGAGGGTGATCATGAGAACCAAGAGTGATATGGTACATGTGTTATTTCATCAATATTTATACTTTTTAAGATGGGTTTTTCGAAATATTAATATAATATGTATTTTGAATTAATTGCTAATTTGCATTGTGTTAATCTTAAAATCAATAATTCACTTGATAATTTGGTATTATGTTGATCTCGAAAACAATGGTGTATTGTATAAATTAATTCTTTTTTTTTTGTATCTAAGATCATAATAAAATAATTATAATTCTAAAGTACAGGAATTTATTTGCATTATTTTCTAAACTTTATTATGTTACAATAAATCATATTATTCTAGATTTATTATTTTACAATTATTTAAAATTTTTAATGAATTCATTTCACATTAATACAATTAAAATTTTACAAATATTTTACATACAATTAGAATTAGAATTAGAATTAGAATTACAACTACAATTTTACAATTTCACGTACAATTACAATTACAATTACAATTTTAGAATTTTACATATATACAATTACAATTTTACAAATTAAAAAATTACAATTACAATTACAATTTTACAATTTTAAAAATTACGATTGCAATTACAATTTTAGAAATTCACATATATACCATTACAATTACAATTTTAGAATTCTAAATACAATTAGAAATACAAATATTACAAATTTAAAACATCATGATCATTTGGTATTAAATTAATTAATAAACATCACGTTCATGATAACCATCGTACAAACATCATATTTGACAAAAAAACACATTCAAAATCACTAACTGCATTATCGTGATCATGATCATCGAACAAAACACAATTAACGTTATATATTAACATCCTCATTACAACACAAACATCAAATATACATCTCATGCTATCACATACACATCTATCTGCAAGCTGCACATCAAATGAACATATCTAACATGACCTAACAACATACACATCATGATGATCACCAACATGTAAATTAAGTACAACTGCAACATGAACATAAAATACATGGACCATATAATATATATATATATATATATATATATATATATATATATATATATATATATATATATATATATATATATATATATATATATATATATATAATTGAATAATGTTAAAAATATACAACTATAATATAAATGTCATGGATCAGCTGGTGGTAGTACAACATCAATATCAGTACAAGTGGTCGATGGTCCAACCTCATCTCCATGATGACTGCTAGTAGATGCTAGTGGAGGCTCATGCAAATCTGGCGCGGCGCGAGGTTGTGAACGATCATGATATGATGGTATGATGCGCCTTGCAAATTGTCCATCATGTGTTGCGGCTCGATCGTAACGTGCAACAGTACTCGTCAGTTGCGTAAAAATTGTCGTAACTCCTACGACATGCCGCATCAGGTTGTACATGTCACACAACATGCCTCTCCACATCTGTGATAACCTGTAATCGGTTTCTATGTCTCTGAAATCAGCGGGCCTGATGCCCGCCTCAACAATCAATGCAACGAGTTGGTCGCCCAACTCCATCCTGTATCTAGCATCACTAAGACGTCGACCGCACACCGGCGCACCAGTAGGAGCAGGTCTCTGATCTGGACCGACCTCCTGATGATCCTCAACAGTATCTGGCATGCCCTCATCCTCATCACGAGGATCCACACCTGGATCAGGTGGTGGCGGCGGCATCTCCTCGCCATCAAAAGAGTCAATGTCTGCAAAATATATACAAGTACACAACAATAATTAGAGGAATTTATTACATAGTTTAATAAAAACAAGTTAAAGAACATGTTAGAATAAATTTAAATAAAACAGTAATATTACCTCTATCATCTGGTGGCTCATCAGCTATGAAGAGGATGTTGGCACACCCTCGCCAATCCAACCCCGCATAAGGACAAGGGACCAAAATGAAGGGATGCTCGTCAACACTAGCTAACAACTCTAGTGCATCATCTGATATCCTCGTTGGAAAAAGAGTCTCCTCCCTCTTGGGCATCATCTGCCCCCACATGTGCATACGTGCCTTATTAATCAGCCTACGAGGCTGCAGAATAAAAGAAGGCCTCATCTCTGGAAACCTCTCAAAAAATAAACAAAAAAGCTCTGAAGCAAAAGGGAAGTTGACCCTCCCTTGTGCATGAGCATGACATCTATCTAATGCTGTACAGAACTGCCACAAAAAAATGGCAGTCCACCTGACAAGTCGTGGCTTTTGTAGTGAAGAATCAACATAATATAAAAGCTGGCAACTAATGCATTGCCCGTCACTGGTGTTGTGTGAAATGGTCGAAATGATAAGTGAGAGACATTGGACATCCTCATGACCAAACGCACCAATATGTCACTGCCCTCCAGCTACCTGAAACTCTGCAGGAGATACTAAATTTTCTCCATTGTATCTCTAGGAGTAAACTAACTGACTCCCTGCCACACAGCCAGCTGGAACCTTCGGGAACGAGGGAAAATCCACCCCTCTCCTTGATAGCCCTGTAATAAAATATACATCCTCCTTAGTGGGCATGTACCACTGGTTGATACCAACCCGGAAAGCCTGTTGTTGGGCATTCCACCTTTGGATAATATATCTCAAAAACAAACTATGGGACTTTAGGGAAGTAGCCTCCTCATAGAACTTGAGGAGGCCTACCTGCCTAAGGAGCCCCTGCGTCGCTGCTATAATATGGCGAGGGTACGCATTTCTCTCCCTCTCCCTTGCCTCCCACAGGCGAACCATGTTATACTGTTCCGCTTATTGTTGTTGTTGTTGCCCCTCTGAATGATTGACATATTAAGCACAATTTTTTTATTAAATGACACATGTATTTACAAATATAAGTATATATTTATTTTTTGAAAAAATAAATAAAACAAGAGTCGGTGTGCCAAAAACACAGTCATGCACCGGTCTCGGTGTGTCACACCACATAGCGCACCGGATACGGTGCACCTCATGATATCGACCGCACCGGAAGCGGTGCTCCAGAAAATGTTTTTAGCACACCGTTCACTATGTGCGGTGTCAGGAAGTCGGTGCGCTGACTTCACTATCCGCCCGGGGCTTATAACTAAGTTAGCACACCGCCCTCCTGCTACCATACATAGTCGTCGGTGCGGTATTTTAAGATGTCGCATCGTTGACCTAGGCCAAATACAGTAAGTCGTGCGTTGACAAAAATAGCCAGCCCATGGCGGTTATTTCAGTCAACGCACCGCTCCACCACAATTGAACTAGGTCAACGGTGCGGCTAGATAGCCGACCGCACTGCTCTTTTTAAAGAAATTTTAAGTAACATGGTGCGCCTATGGTATCCGCCCCAGAATCGGTGTAGATTCCCTTAGCACCGGTTTACCAGCCCGAACCGTTGACAATGTCGAATTGCGGTTCCGGTGCGCTAAAAACATTACCCGCCCCGGGGCTAGTAAGTCTGTCAACGCACCGAGTTGTTGCAATACACCGTTGTCAACGGTGCGGCCTGGTAACCGACCACACCACACTTCATATTTTTTATTTTAAATAACATGGTGCATTGCGCAGTACCGCGCCGGAACCGGTGCGGATACCGTCAGCATCGGTTGCGGTGCAACCTGTAAATTTACAGGTAGCACCGCAAACCTGTGCGAGCCAAACGGCTCGAGCGCACTGCATGACAAATATTTTTTTATTTTTATTTTTAATGGTTAATTTTAAGGTTTTTTCAAATTCTAATCTGCTAAAAGGTTTAATTATGGAAAATAAGAAAAATACCTGTACATTTACCCGTCGAGGAGGCATATTG
The DNA here is from genome assembly GCA_034641835.2 of Pinus albicaulis. NCBI lineage: Eukaryota > Viridiplantae > Streptophyta > Pinopsida > Pinales > Pinaceae > Pinus > Pinus albicaulis. The sequence goes on along the minus strand of CM076578.1, from coordinate 10,049,155 downwards.
GCTGTACAATTTACAAAAGAAAATTTGTCCATTGTTTTATAAAATTCAAGCTGGAGGATTGGTGGCAATGCACAGTAGAAGTGCGTGCAATAAGTGCAATGGGAGCACGGATGTCAGTGTGGCTCAAACAAGGATAACTTGCACCGGTGCTTGAGAGCTCTGTAGCACTGACAAAAGTGAAAATTGTGGTTTTTTGGCCATAATTTATTTATTTTTATTATTTTTATTTATTTTATTTATTTTTTAACTTAACCCTGTTCCAGTGCGCGGGGTTTTTACTGGCGTACCGGTGCGTTTGAACTATGCTGCCTCGGACGGTTTCTGTTTTCGCGTGCATTTAGGAGGCACCAGGGCGGCCTTGCGGTAACGCATCAGTGTTCTACAGTAATAAGACGCACCGGGCACACTGTCTGGTGAACCAATGTGCGGTTTTTTAGCTGTAAATTTGTTTTTTTTTACCCTTTTCCGTGCACGGCATTTGGGGCACCGATGCGTTTCAGTCAGTTCACACCGGGTAGTTTCTATTCCCCACGCTTTTTATGAGACACCAGGGCGACTTAGAGGTAACGCATTGGTGCTCTACGATGCACAGGGAACGTTGTCTAGTGAACCAATGATTTCTGCGGTTTTTTGGCCGTAATTTTTTTTAAAAAAAACCCTTTTCTGGTGCGCGATATTACTGGAGCCCCAGTGCGTTACAATAATTCTGCACCGGGCGGTTTTTGTTCCACGCGCTTTTTACGAGACACCGGGGTAGCTTAGAAGTAACGCACCGGTGCTCTACAATAATAAGACGCATCAGGAACGTTGTCCGGTGAACTAATGATTTCTGCGGTTTTTTGGCCGTAAATTTTTTTTTTTACCCTTTTCCGGTGCGCGGTATTATTGGAGCCCCGGTGCGTTTTAGTAATTCCGCACTGACCGGTTTCTATTCCGCACACTTTTTATGAGACACTGGGGCAGCTTATAAGTAACGCACTGGTGCTCTACAGTAATAAGACGCACCGGGAATGCTGTCCGATGAACCAATGATTTGTGCGGTTTTTTGGGCGTAATTTTGTTTTTTTAACCCTTTTCCGGTTCGTGGCATTTATGGGGCCCCAGTGCGTTTCACTCATTCTGCCCCCGGGTGGTTTCTGTTCTGCGCGCTTTTTATGAGACATCGGTGCTGACGGGTTGGACACGCACCGGTGCTGTTACTTAATAAAAGGCACCGAGCAGGTGTGTACGGAGCGCATGGTTTCCAGTGTGCCAATGTTTGATGCGGTTTTTTTTTGCATTTTTTTATATAACCATCTACAGGTGTGCGCGTTTTATGTAAAGTACCGGTACTCTACATAATTACAACGCACAAGGCGCGTGTGTACAGAGCACACGGTATTTGGTGTGCCAAATTTTTAACCACACGTGCTATGTCGTATTGAACGCACCGGTGTGTTTTTAGGTGATAAGAGCACCAGACAAAATACATCCACAAAAACCTCCGCCAACCAACCTCCTCTAGGAACCTCCACTAGAAACGGATGTCTGGGGTATTTTTATAAGGGGTTCCTCAAAAACATCCGCTAGAGGGTCTTTTCCTTGTAGTGACTATATTATGGGTTTGCTCAGGAGTTTGGAAACTTGTCGATCCTTCAAGATTACGCTTTGGTGGTGGCGGTGTCTCCAATGCTTTAGTAAAATTTGTCCATTTTGTCTTTAAATACTTTGCTTGAGGTTTTATTGTCAGCTCAAGTGTAGTCTAAACATATTTTGAAGATGATTCAGCTCCACAAGTTTCTTCCTCAATTTGCATATCAATTCCTTTAGTTAATTTTTCAATTATATTCTCAGGGCTTTCATTTTTGCTCTCAGATTCATTATCAGAATGATCTGAGCTCTGAGAATGATGTTGTGAATGATCTAAATCTTGAATTGACTTTTCTTGTGATTCATCTTCTGACATATATTTAGCTTCATCATCTAAATTGATGCTGGTATTTGGTCTTTTGACATCTTCCATATGTAACAAGTCCAATGGGACTGTTTCTAACCTCTTGTTTCTGTATTGATGAAAAACTTTAAGATCTGCCACAATGAGCTTATTGGATGCAATTTTTAAAACACCTGCAAACTTCTCTACACCTTGAAATAAATCATTAAACATGTCCTTTTCATTCATGAATGGTCTGAGTTTAAGACCAATGGTAAAGTTTTAGACCACGTCATTTGGATCATATTGCCTTCTTGGCATTAAAGCCAAATTAAATGAAGTAAAATTTGGAATTTCTTTAGCTGCATCACCTATGTCAAAAAGGGAAAAAGTACCACATTGTACTGGGAAGGTAGGCCAGATGGCTTTTTTGGAATCTCTGAGTTGCTTAGTTATACTGCTTACAAGAGTTTGGTATGCAATTTCTCTTGCCAAAATCTTATTTGGGACATAGTAGAGTAAGACATGAGGAGAAGATAGACTCCCAAAAACTCTAATATAAGTAAAATTTTCCTCACCAAACCATCGGGCTATAGGTAAAATATCAGCATTGACTTCCTTGGAAATTCTGGGAATTCTCTCATTAAAAATAATATGATAAATAGGCAACATAACTCCATGACAAATTTTGTAAAAATGTAAATGAAATTCAAACTCCCATAGGGCTCTATGATATATATGAGTCGGGTTAGGGCCTTCGCTTGTCCACTTCCAACCCATAATAGGAAAACTTGACCAGAAACATATAGCATCCATGATATATGTGCTCATATTAAAAGGAGGAATTGTCGCAGTGGAAAAGACTCTATTGGTTTTGTAATCCATAATGGTTTTGGCCAAGTTATCAGATAAAATATTTGCCCAATTCATGACAATGGAATTGACGACTGCGTCAATTAAAGGAACCCACTCAATGGAGAATTTAGCGGTATCAGGTCTAGCAAATAGTCTACACAACATTCCTGCTACAAAATAGTAAGGTTATGGCAATTGTGTTATGGGGTACATACCAAGTTTATCCTACTTTATCTTGCCCTGATCTTCCTTCCATCCTTTCACCACCTTCATTAGGTTTGAATTCTTTCTTGAAAAATTTTCCAAGAAATATTTATCATAAATCTTCTGTGGCGAAGGCAAATGATACATTGTTTGCAAATCCTCAGCGGTGAATGAACCTATGTTCTCTAGCTTGGAATTCTTGAATGTCCTGTCTGCAATGTTGAGATTATCAATCACCCATCTTACCATGTCAGTGTATGGTAAGATCTTCAGCCTTGTCGCTATCTTATGGAGAAACAAACATGCAACTTCAAAGTAAGATGGTTATGATGAAACAGCCTTATCCACCATTGCTATTTTCTTTAGCTCTTTTGGATGTTCGTCTTCAAACAACTTGTACATGGCTTTCCATGAAGACACTCCACTGTCTTTGTTGCACGTAGTATCTGAAAATAATGGAGGCATGTCTGTAGTTTCAGAAATAGAAGCTTGGGCAAGTGATTTGTCTTTTGTCATTCCTGTTGATATTGCTTCCTTAGGTAGTTTCTTGAATTCCAGCAACACGAGTAAATTTAGATCTGATATGAGGAGAGACAAGGACAAATAATAGAGTTAACTCACATAAATCAAAATCTGACGCTTTAAATTTAAAACATACTTCAAGTAAGATATTTATCTTTTGAACCCTGTACCCATTGAATGTTGTTAATAACCATTAAATCATTTATCAAATATCTTACATGCCTTATGCAATATTTCTAATCCAACGATATAAGTCATTAGATCTTATAATGGATCAATTGAATAAGAATCAATTCAAGTGCTTGGATAATAAATATTATAGTGCAAATCACAGCTTTAAGCAGATACCAATACTATATGTTTTCGTCGTCGGTGAAATGCGATCTGTGCAAATCACACATCACAATTCATTACAGTGGATATAACTTTCCATTTGGTTATTTGTTGCGGAATGCAATATGCACTTAAAGACTTAAAGTATTGTGCTTTATCGGATTTATGGATACATTTCGTTGTTCATTTATTGTTTCATCGGGTTCGTCTTATCGTAATTCCTTTTGAAATATTATAAGTTTGTTTTTTTAAAGGAGGTGTGACGCGATTTATACTTTAAGGGATTTTTAAGCTTTTTCAATGGGGATTTTATATAATTCAAAAAAGGTTGAAGGACCTTATCGCAATTCACGTATCCTATATGGGTTTTAACTTTTCTAGCTTGTAGGCTATGCGATTTGCGCTAAGTGAAATGAAATCAAAGTGAAAATAAAAAGGCCTTTTATTCCTAAAGTTTACGACTTAACGCTAAAACTAAATAATGCTTCTAAAATTCTATTTATTTTTTAAAGGGTCCCCATTTATTATTAAAATAAATCAAGGGTGTTGTATAGTACAACAAAGCCCTAAAAATTTCACTTTTAAAGACCAATGCAGGCAGACAGTGGTAACTAGGTAGTTAAGCGCAATTGTTCACAGAGAAATATGCGTTGACAATGCTCTGTTTTCCAGAGAAAACGTGTTGGGAGAGGAAAACTTAGGAAAAAACAATCAAAACTGAAAGAAACTCTAGATTCGACACTCTAAAGATCAGACTACTCAGAATGAAAACTTATAACTAATCAAAATGATGAACTATAAGGCGGTTAGCCAAACTAATCGAAGATACCAAATCAAAAGGAGGTTTGAAGGGTTAATGGCTCCCTAGCGGAGTCACCATTTTGTTATGCAGGAAATCCCTTTCGCTGAAAAAAGTGATCCCTCTAGTCCTAATAAGAGGATCTAACAACAAACAAGACAAATATATGAAACCTTTCCTAACTTATGTTAGAGAAAACAAAGGAGGATATATTTCCTACCTCTTTTGGATGTTAATGCTTGCCTTTGATGTGAGTCTTGCCTTTTTTTTCTTCCACACTCACGATCTCCCCTTCGTTGGCATAAGTGAGTACCTGCAAGGAAGAACAAGTGGAGACAAAAAACAAATTCAAGGCATAACAATCTCTAGTATAAGCTATGTATCAAATTAAGGAACACTACAATAAACATGCAAAAATAGACACATTTATGGAAAGGAAACACATAATCTATTATTAATAGAATGATAAAGGGAGAAATGCAACCATAAGCCTTGATGTTGGATGCATCCTTCGAGTGAGACTCCAAGTCCTAGCCTCGACTCTTCAAACATTTTCCTCCTTCAAAAATGGGCAGCAATTGGGCATGCTTCAACTCATAGGATGGCAACCAACCAAGAGCGGATGATAGGGGTTTGATTTATAGGGAAGGAGAGGGAGTTGATGATCCATAAAAGGTGGGAGGAGTTCCACATCTTAAGGGAAAGATCCATGGAAATATGATCCATGGCCATGAATGGGAGGTCCAGATCCTATCATTAACAACCTGATACCACATCATCGTTCTCTAGGCTTCTAGTAAGGGAAGCTTCTTCTCCATTTTTGGGAAAACTGCTTGAAGAGGACCAGTTGTTATGTAGGAAATTCGCTTCTTTGCAAATAAGTGACCCTCTAGCCCAATGAGTGGGCCTAGTAACAACCATGACAAAGAATACAAGCTTTCCTATTTTGACATTGAAATAATGTGAGAGAGGGAGATGGCCTACCTCACTTCTTATGTAGTCGTTTCCTCGATGTCTATGCTGATCCTTTCACTTCCAGGATCATTCCTTGCTATTCCTTCTACCTTCGAATACCTGTAAGAAACATCATACGACAACAAATAAAAGATACATAACAAATATATGTTTCAAAGAAAACCACATGACAGATGAATGAGTATCATGCTAAATCAATCAATATTAATAGATTCTTGGGAAGCAAAGCATACTTTGTATTATTAAATAAATAAAGGGAAGCTTACAATCGGTGCCTTGATGTTGGAGGCCTGCATCGAAGTGGAAATCCAAGTCCAAGGCACACTCTTCGATCTCTTCTCCTTCTTCGTCAAATCGACAACATGTAGGCGCAATGAGGCAGAATAATGGCAACCAACAATGACCAACCAAGACTCACTAGCATGGCACCCTTTTATAGCAGAGCTGAGGAGGTTATAGATCCACTAATGAGGGGGAAAGGCCTTATCTCAAAGGGAAAAATATTTGGAGATAAGATCAAGGGTAAAAAATGGGAGTATTCGACCATATACTCAAACAAACAAGTACTAGACCTCCGTTCGTTCTCGAGAGTTCTATAGGACAAAGCTTCTGCTCCATTTTTGGAGAACCTGCCTGAAGAGGACCAACGTGACTTTACTATTGAATTCCCGTGTTGTTCACAGGTTAGGGGGTAGGGTGACAAGTGCGAGGATATGTAGGGGAGAACCGTGTTGGGCTTGAAATTTAGGGGTTTTACAAACTTTTGCAGAAATACTTCAAGGCATTTCCCTTTTAGGTCTTCAGGGATATATTAAGCATACTATCTAGAATGAATAAGTTTACACAACTCTTGTCACTTTGCAACATTTGTGACATGGGAGGCACAAAATACGACACTTAGGATAAGAACTGAGGAATGAGACAAAATATTGTGTAACACCAACGCAAATTTTCCTCACAAAAGTCGTGCTGCAAGCGCTAGACACATGTTTTGCAAAAGGTGACAAGCGCAGGTCATCAATAGTGCAGAACACATTGGGCTTGTAAAACAAGGTTTTTGACAAGATTTTCAGAATCTTTTTAAATCAATTCTTCTTTCACTTCTTCAGGTATGTTTTAGACATGTTTCATGAAGAACATATTTTGTGACACTAGTGGCATGACAACGAAAAGTGGAGTGCGAAAAAATATTGTATAACACCTTCAATTTTTTATTTTATTCCATTCTTAAAACCCTCCATCTTAGATTCCATGTCATTATTCAAACCATCCATCTTAGCTTCTGTTAATTTTTGTGAGAGAATCATTTGTTACACATGGTCTCGTAATTTGGATATATCATGTTGCATTTCTTCCTCTTCTTCATGCGTCATAGTAGAGAATTTAGTTTTCTTACTAGGTGTTTCCATTTTATTTCTTCAGGGCATGAATCAATGATATGTATGCTTCACTATGCCCTTTGAATCACTTCAAACTGACCATTAAAAAATACACACCTTTTTCTTGCTTTGTAGGAGCTTGATATTGAATCTGTTGTATCTCTATAATTTCGAATCTCCAAGGTTTGAACTTCGGTCCTGTAGTATACCTCTGTCCCTTCTTTCCAATGCCACAGGTCAGACCTAATTTGAATTCTTCAAGGTAAAGTTATGCATGATCTCCCACAATGACCTAATTATGGACTAGTTCAGTAGAGCGAACTTGTACGGCATGCCACGTGTCACCGTTATGACGTTCAACTCTGAAATTGATACACAACAAACCAAATTCTATGCTTTTTCATCCCCCTTTTATAGAATTCAATTTTGATTCCTGAAACGAAAGTTATGATGATTTTCCCTCGGTCACTTGTTTGAGACAGAATTTTGGAGCCTTAAAAAACCCTAACTTCCTTAGATCATATCTCTGAAAATATAGTGAACCAAAATCTGAAATTCTTACACGAGGTTCTTTAGTATTTCAACTCCATGTGGTTTAAATTTCAACATCTTAAGCTTCGTAGAAAAAAAAAATATAGCGAAAATTCCATGATGACCTAGTTGAAGAAGCGAAACCCTAGAATCCAAAGCTCTGATACCAAATGTTATGCAACCAACTCATAAAACAAAAGAAATAATAGATCAACGACTTAGAAAATATCCTCTTCTAGGGGGAATCCTCCTTTACATTACATAAATTAACAATTGTTGGATGATTTGAATGAAAAAACCTCCTTTCTATATACAAGAGTCCAAGGGGTCACAATATAATCACAGCTGACCTAACAAATAATGTAAGTGCACAAAAATAACAATAGTGGGGTTCTATGGGGCGCAATAATAGCAACATGGGGACTACGTGGGCACAACAATAACAATAAGGGGACTACACTAATAATAAAACTAAGGGGATACACTAGTATTATAGGGACCTAACATATACCAAGGATGTCTTGTCATTTGTATCATCCAATAATTGTTCATTTATGTGATGTAAAGGAGGATTCCCCCTCAAAGAGGCTAATTTCAAGTCGTTGATCTATCTTCCATTATATTTTGTGATCGTGTTGCATAACAGATATCGATTTCAACACAATTTTTTCCATAAGTATAAACACTAAACTACCCATGAGAGGCATCAGTTGCAAGGAAATGACCGAGGGAGTCTCCAATGCCCTAAAAGATTGAGCAGTGCCATAAGTGAGTAGGTAGATTAAGAAGTTGTGACCATATTGGAAACTTGGTTGTTGACACCTAATCCTAAGGGATTGGGTGAGATTATATTTTATTGTAATTTAGTAAATAAGGAAGACCAAGAGACATTGGGAAGTGAATTCCAATAATCTCACCTCCATGTATAAGTACACACACAATCTCCATCTAATGCATCTCTTCAGTTTTGCGGAGTTACCTCATGGTCTAACATTGGTAATGAATGCCGTGAAAGGGTCAAAATATAGAAACCAATGGGTTAGGAACAATCCAACATTGCATCATAACTAGGGCCCTTTAGATAAAACTTTATGAAAATCTTATGATTCCACAAAAAACACAATGAAGAATCCTTTTGAGCCAAAAATAAACTTGCAATTCTTGGTCCGTAATGAATGGATCCATTGGTAAATATTGGTAATGTGGGGCTAAAAACCATTAAAACAAAAGATCATGGTTGACTTTACATAAATCCGATGGAGATCCTCGAGATTAGGGTGAGAGATTTCAAAGGAGGGAACTTCCTTGGATTTTTCAACCACAAACAACACAGGAGCCACATGGGACTGAGTTTCCTTAGGGGAGGGGTGAGAAAGGAACACATCTATATAAGAAGAATCCCAACATGAGGAATTCTAACCCACAACCCTCCCTCGTAAATGAAGAGTCATAAAAATAGTGGCATATTTACCAATGTTTTATACTAAGAAAGGCTAAGAATCATCCAACTGCTTACCTTAAAAAAACAAGTGTTGTAGTACAGCGAAAATACCCACTCAGAGCCCTAGAGAAAAATCGAGGTCTCAAACTAGATCTAAGGAACAAACCCCAACGAGCAATGAATGCCCATAGAAAAGCTTGACAAAGATTTGATAAGATGTTTGAGAATACAGTGAAGGGCCAAAAACTCTCGTGACTCCCATTGTTCGCAATCCTAGACTATTATATTGATTTTGTAGACTTTAGGAGGACCAAAGTTGGTCGTGGAAATAACAGCAACAACAACAACATCCTACATGTTTCTAAATTGTTTCTACACAACTACACGAGAGAAAACGTTTCTCCATCCAACCAGACCAATAAAAAACCCACCATCTCCTGTAATCCCCTCCATTGCACTTGAAATCGAACTTGTAAAAGAGTGTTGACGCCTTCAAATAACCCCATTAGATTTATTTTTGTCATTTTGAAAAAACAAACAAACAAAACAAAACAAATTTATAATATGTATGAGTTATAAATTATATCTAATGTTTCAATTTCCATGCAAACACCATAAATGTAATATTAAATATGATGTAAAAATATCCATAAATATAAATATTAAATATCATGTAAAATATATATACTCATCTTGATGTAATCATAACAAGAATTACTAAGAATATAAATATTCAATCATTTAAGTTCGAAGTTAAAGATTGAAACATATTAAACTTTTAAAGGACAAATTTTAATGGTCAAGGTTTCCATTAATTAAGTAGAACTTAATTTTCAATAAAAGTTTTCATTGGTAAAAACTTTCATCAATCAAGTGGAACTTAACTTTTAACAAATTTTTAACTAAATTATAATTAATTTTTTATTCCCTGATCGGGGTGAGAGCAGCGATGGGATCCCTGCTGCTGTCATGATATTAATTGTAAGGTCCACTGGGTGGTGGCGTGGCCGTCCTCACACATACCAGCCCACGCGAAAGCTGGCAAGGTCGCTTAATAGGCCTAAGGGACAACATTTGGAGAAGACTGCAGGAACGATTCCCGGATTCATTGCAGGAGCGACATTTAGGAACAAACATTGGCTCAATAGGATATATCATACCAGGTTCTATTATTAGGGTGGCTGCGAGTGTTAAAGACAAGAACCGGGCCTCAACAGCTGCGTGAGGAGTTTACCCTCACGGTTTCCATCTCTGTGGGTATGTTCACATTGTCAAACTACTATACACAATGCTACTTGTGCATTGCATGTGTCTAAAAAGGTTGTTCATGTTCGCTTCTGTCGCGTATTTATGGTTTAGAATAGAATTAGTTATGGAAATGCGGGGAGAAGGGGTTTTCTTTTACGTCGACTTATATGGGGTTTGGAGGTTCTTCGCCTGGGGCACCATTATTCTTAGTAACTTTCTGCCTTCTGGGCTCATACATCCTTGTAATTTACATCTATTCAGGTTGTTAGTCAATTGTATGCTTGTAATCTTTAATTCCTTCTCAGAAGAAACCTCTGACTAGTCTACCTCGGGGAGGGTCTATGGGGGGTAATAGCGTGCCTTTGTATTGTTCCCTATCTCTACGATGGCAATGTTTTAAGGACCATTGGGGTCGGGATCTATGAACAGATCCATGTTGATTGGGTGGGGAAAGCACTTTTGGTTTGGTTTATTAAATATCATTACACTGCATATGTTTTCTAGCACCTATAGGTTAAAACCTTAGTATGGTTTGTAGGCACCTCCCTCCAGGCCGTCCTCCAGAAATTTTGTCTGCAGCGTAGACAAGGAAATCAGACGGAGAGGTATTTGCGTCATCAGTGATTTGTAGACTCCCGCCTAGCCGCTTTCAACAACAAAAGATGGCCCCTCTTGCGTTGCAATGTGGGAAAGCCACAATGGTTGGTCGCTGTCAGGGTCGTGGCCATGGGAGGGGTCAAACTCGACCCACCAGGGGCGGGTTCATATAACAATAATGAATTGGTTATGGAAGCAGCCAGAGCCTACTAGACTATCACTCATCCTCGGGCCCGCCAAATCATTACGAATTGGGAATTGAGATTGGGTGGCAGATACATAAAAGTGAGTAGGAGTTAAGTGAGTGGAGGTATCTTATTCCAGATCCTGACCATACCTGAGGTCGTCACACTTAGTTTCAACAGGAATCTTAGGGCTGACAAAAGAAATACGAGAAATTCACAAATAATTCTAGCTTATCTAATGCCGGATCCAACAACAAAATGATCGCCTTGATCGCATAGAGGGGCACATTCCTTGCCTGCCACATAGTGAGCTGTTGGGATTCAGTGTCAAAGACCCAACAAAAATTGAGCCTTTTGATGATTTGTATGGTTTCTAGTGTAGTCTGGATGATCTATTATTTTTGTTATGTATAATGATGTATTATACCTGTATGATGTATGATCACCATAAACAAGAACACAACATAATACATATATAACCATAGATACAAAGATGCAACAAAAATAACACGTCATTTCATTAATATCAAAGAACTGAAATATGCTTACAGATAGAATGGAAATAAACTAGCTCGGGTGATGGTAGCTTATTTTTGAGAAGAGATGTAGCAGCTACATGCCTCCGAACTGTGTTACACTGAGGTTCGAGGGCCTTTTTATTATTGAACAATAATATAAAACCCTAAAAAACTAAAACCCTAACTCAGGAGATGGAACACCAAGAGTTTGTGGGCCCTGTTGGGGTTAGATGGGCAAAAAAACTTCTCGGGGTTGTAACTTGGTCATATTATCTCCATTTGGCGCGTACGATATCTCTCTGGAAAGATCTCTCTGAGTACTACATGATTCACAACACTTACTACAGATCTAAAAAAACGTTGTTTAGGGGGTCAAAACTGCTCTGAAAGTTAACGACCCGAAAAACTCCTAAAAATAGTAAATGTTGCTACAAACAAGGAAATTGATCAAATAGACTGAAGGTTTAGGTGGAATAGGCGGGTGGCCACCAATATCTGCCTGGATCAGTCCTCCCTCCTTATGAAGCAATGGTCCCCATTGCACGTAGAGCCTCCATGAGATGAGGAAATTTTTGTTGAACTCGGTCCCTAGTGAACCACTTGCCCTAGTGAAGGAGTTGGCTTGCTTTGACAGCTCGATATAGCTGGATCCTCTATTGGAAATTGTTCTTGATCTATGTGTCCATAATCCGATCAGTTGTGGCATGTTCCATGCAGTGTGGGTTTAACTTTGTTTGTGTGAGTTGTTCTGCAATGTCGCACGTGTCCAGTAATGGTAGAAAGTATGGCCGAAGGAGGTCCACATTGAACACTAGGTGTAGGGCAATGAACGGTGGAACGCTGAGCTCGAAGGACGGTGGAACGCTGAGCTCGAAGGAATTTTCCCCTATAGCCTTGGTGATGGTGTATGACCCATATCAGAGTCGGCGAAGATAGTGGTGGGGCCCAGTGAGGTACTCGTTCTGCAAATGTAGCCAAAATTTGTCGCCCACCTGGAACTTGTGTGGCACTCGATGTTGATCATGTCGCTGCTTGTAATTAGCATTAGATCTGTCCAATATGTCATGGACCTGCTGTCGGATGTGTTGAATGTGATCAATGAAGTTGTTAGCCTTGTCGGCTTCAGACTGTACATGAGCCAAATTTGCCTGAGTAGCTACAAATGGTATGGCCACATCAATGGGACATAGTGGCTATAATCCCAACCCCCCCTGAAAGGGGTTGTGTCCAATTGTGCTATGGAGAGCTATGTTGTAGTTGTGATGGACATAGGGGAGGCTTTCAACCGATGCATGTGGATGCTTCAAGTTGTACATGCACAGAATGTGTATGATCATCTTGTTGACGACCTATGTTTGGTCATTAGTTTGGGGGTGAAAAATTGTGGACTTAGTAATCTTGGTATCCAACATCGACCAAAGACTTAACCAAAATGTACTTAGGAACCTGTTGTCCCAATATGAGATAATGGACTGTGGGATCCCAAAGTGTACCCACACTCTTTCAAAGAAGAGCTTAACAGTGGATTCTGTTGTGATACTCTTCTTGCAGGCTGCTAAAATGGTCATCTTAGAGAATTTGTCGACGACCACGAAAACACAGTCATTGCCATGTTTAGTAGAAGGATGTTGCGACATGTAATCCATGGAAATGGATTCCCAAGGTCGACTAGGAGTAGGTAGAGGAGTATTTAGGCCTTGATTCTTGATGGTCCGTTTGGAAATGGCGTAGGCAGTGCAAGATCTTATGTACTTCCCAACATCCTATCGAAGGTTCGGCCAATAAAAATACTTCTGCAGTACTAACACTGTTTTCTCTACCCTGAAATGTCCGATGACACTACTATAGTGCGCCTCCCAAATCATCTTGGCCTGCTCGCTTGATGGAACACAAAGGTTTTCCAGGTGGCATAATAGTGCATCCCGGAGGTGATAATTTCTAAGTTGCTTGCCTTCCATAAACATCTGGTATGTGTTGCCAAATCCTAGATCGCTCTTGTAGAGATTCGTCGACCCCGAAGTCTCGTGCTCGTAAGAGTTGATCAAAGTGGTAAGCACCATGATCGGCAATCAGCTGAGGCAATATGCAACATTGTTGGTACTACCCTTCTTGTACTTAATGTTCAAATGGAACTATTGCCGGTACGTGGACCATTTTTGATGGCGATTGTTCTGCAACTTCCCTTGTGTTTGTATGAACTGCATGGGTGAGTGGTCTGTGTGGATGACCGTTTCCTTCCCCAAAATGTAATGCTTCCATTGTCAACAGGTTTGCACAATGGAATACATCTCTTTGTCATAGGTGGGATACTTTAGGACTATGTCTGAAAGTGTCTCACTATGATATTCCACTGAATGCCCCTGCTGAGTAAGAACTGCACCAATCGCATAGTCGCAGACATCTGTCTCAATCTCAAATGGTTGTTGCAGGTTTGGTAATGTGATAACTAGTGCAGAGCAGAGGCAATGCTTCAACTCAGCAAATGCCTTCTGTTGGGATTCAGACCAAAAGAACTTTGATTTCGCTCCTCCCTTGGTGACTTGACTCAAAGGCTAAGTGATACAAGAGAATCTCAACACGAACGTGTAGTAGAAGTTGGAAAGACCCAGAAAGTTGCGAAGCTCTGTTAGAGTGGTTGGGGTTGGCCAATCCTGAATGACTTGTATTTTGAAGGGAGTGGTGCCTCCAGAGTGCTGGTTAGATGAAGATGTGTCGCTTGTGGGCATCCCTAGAAGGATTTGGGAAAATTTGTCCATCACCATGTTTCTCTGTCGCTCGAGGGCTTCTTCGAGGAATATTTTGAAAGGATCTCTTGCTCCCTCATCTTTCTTTTCTTCCACCATGGGAGGTCGTCGGGGTTTGCGAGGCTAGTCTTGCAAAGGTTCAACAGTGTGAGCCCTAATTTCTTATACCTTGACCTCGTTGGGGACATACAAAGAAAAACAGAGAAAGAGCAGAATGCTCTGATACCACTAATAAGAACTTAAACATGAACGCAACAGAATATCAATGTAACCATAAATACATAGATGCAACATAAATAACACTTCATTTTATTAATATCAAAGAACTGAAATATGCTTACAGGCAGAATGGAAATAAAATAGCTCAGTCGATGTTAGCTTATCTCTAAGAAGAGATGTGGCGGCTACATGCCTCCGAACTGTGTTACAATGAGGCTCGAAGGCCTCTTTATTATTGAACAACAAGAGAAAACCCTAAACAACCAAAACCCTAACCCCATGAGATGGAACACCAAGAGTTTGTGGGTCCTGTTAAGGTTAGTTGGGAAGCCAACTTCTCGGGGTCGTAACTTGGATATTATCTATGTTTGGAATGTATGATACCTTGTTGGAATATCTCTCCAATTACTACATGATTGCTATGAACCTCAAAAAAAACGCTGTTTAGGGGGTCAAAATTGCTCCGGAAGTTCAAGACCCGAAAAAAATGCTAAAAATAGTAAATGCTGCTATAAACAAGGAAACTGATGAAAACGACTAGACGTATAGGTGTAATAGGCGGGTGGCCACCTATATCTACTTGTATCAAATGAACAATAAGAAGTTTTTTTAATATGTTATAAGCGCATGGTCACTAGGAGTCATAAAGACGCTCAAGGATATTTAACCTTACTAAACATTCTCAAATAATTTAGATTTTGGATGGCTTATAATGCTGTCAGATGGTCAACAGAATTGGTTGAGACCATTTGATTATGGATGCTGATTTAGTAACACCTGTCTGTTTTTTTAGAAAGAATTATAAAGGAATTGCAAGCTTACAAAAATAAATAATTAATTTTTTGATAAAAAAATGGTTGAGTTTGTCCAATTTTTAAGTTATTCTATTTCATAATGGTAAAATAATAACAACTTGTTTATGAAAGGTTTTTCATGTGCACAAGATCACTTAGAATTGTGTGACAACTTTTTATGGGTACACCACGCATGCTAAACTAAAACTTGCAAATGTGTGACCTTAACACCAACTCATCTACACATGATGAGATGTCACATTCTTTAGTGTCACACTAGAGTTAACTTCTCTATAGTTGTTAGAGTTATATAATATATGAATTTAGAAGTTTAACTTTATTTGCGATTTTGATTTATTTTTAGACCATTTGGATTGAAAAGGAATTGGGAAAAACCCTTAGGGCATCATTTCACCATGCATGCAACTTGAAAAATTATGGAGTTTTAGTTATACAAAATTTATGTAGGATTCATGTAAAAGTTGTCACTTCATCGAGAATTAGTTTTATACAATATTAGCTTACTTCCTCTTCTCCATTTGATGAAATGGATGCTCACTTAAAGGATATATTATGAATGACTGAGTATAATGATCTGAGCAAGTGGGATTTTCAGTCTCTTTTGTCTCTCTCTCTCTCTCTCTCTCACACACACACACACACACACACACACACACACAAAATAATTGTTAAACACCATGTTAAATACACACATGGTGTATGAGAAAGATAAACACGCACACAAGAGACTCAACACACAATGAAGGATAAGCATGCAACTTTCTTATTTTTCCATTATACATGATGTACATTTATAGTACAATGGTGTGACTCTTGGTTTCACATTCCAAGGTCACTTGGAATCCTTTGTGACTCTTCGCCTTCCACACCTACCCATGGAGGATTAGGTGTCCAACATTCCCCCCCTTAATCCGGAGGGGTATGTGTGAGTCTAAAAAGAGAGTTGTAATACAAATCTGCAAAATATGCATGGCAGCACTTAGGCTGAATCAAATCTCTGAAATTTTGGCATAAAGAGATGGTTTAAGGATGACCACCAACAATGGAGCCTTAAACTTGTTGCGGTTTCGGAACTCTTCAAGAGCGGCAAGAAGGTAGATCGCTTGCTGGAAAGTGTCCCTAACACTCGTAAAAAAGGGAGACCTTCAACCTAGAAGAAGGGAGGTCTACTACCTTTGATGGTTTTAGGATTACCAACAACTCTAGAATGCTTGGAATTTCCTGGAACTCAACCAAAGCTGGCAAGAAACTGAAGGCTTCTACTAGAGGAAGTGTCCCTCATATATGAAAGGGATACCTTCGACCTAAAAGAAGGGAGGTCTGCTACCTGTGATGGTTTTAGGTTATCCACCAACCAAAGATGATGGTTTAAGGTTGTCCACCAACCAAAGGCATGCTCATGGGCATCAGTGGCTGCAGCTACATCTACGAATGCGGAATGACGGTGTGGCTCGAGCTCGCTTGAAGCTGCTGTGTCTGCAGCTACAACTGCAGACATGGAATGAGAGATTGTGGCTCGAGCTCGCGGTCTGTCGTCGAAGCTTGTACATGACCACCATTTTCCCCCTTGTCAGGGACAAGGTGAGATGATGGCGAAAACTCAACTGCAAGTTTTCTCAATATTCGTGAACAAGTTCTGACATGTGTCTTAAACATCTTCTTGGCTGCTGATGCCCTTTACCAAGAAGTGATCCATCCAAGATGAATCTTTGTTCTTGCAGGAGGCGTGTTTCTGAAGCATCTGTCTGAAGAATGGGTGTGTCGACCACAATGCTTGCATGGATGAAGATCAAAACAGTGATCTTTCATATGGCCAACTCGATCACAGTGTTGGCATTTTACAATTTGCTGTTGTTGTGGAAGCAGAGCAGGATCTGGAACAACTGTAGGTGAACTGTCATATAAGAATCCGGCACTCTGAAATATGATGGGCTTGGTGTAGTTTGGAATATGAAAGGTCACATCCTTGTCATATACAAGACCAGTTCTGTGCTTGTTGTGGACAAGCTCTTCCCAAGGTCTGATGATGGGCTTGAGAAGTGCAGGTTGAACTGCTGCATCTGCATGTGCATCTGCTCTTGTACAAGGAACTGAATGGGAATCAACTGCATCTTTATCTTCTTGCTGCTGATGAGAGTCTTTCTCAATATTTTGAATAGAAACAGGTTCAGAATGGTGACTCTTTTGCTGAAGTTCATCTTGTTGAAGCTGAGATTCCAACTGCAAAAACTCGATCTTTTCTTGTGCATCTTGCAAACAACTTTGAATGTTACAAAGAGCATTCTTGCTCATTTTTATCATATCATCAACATTGGAATGAATGAGGTTATTCAACAACTCTAATGCCTCATTGATTTTAGCCATTTTCAACAACTTCGGCTCAAAAATAAAGGGTGTCGGCTTCAACTGAAAATGCATCCGTTTACAATGTGATGCAACTTGCTTTCAAGAAATACAAATGACTCAAGAGAACTTCCAACTATGGAAATCTCAAAGTACAAAATGTGCTCCTCAAATCATGGAAGGCATCAAGGTATAGACTTGGAAGTCTAATCGGCAAGCAACAACAATTTTTCAACTCAAATACTGATTATGAATGAAGAAGCAATATTCACTCACAATACAATGTCAGTTCAATACAACATCACTGCAAAATATTTTTATGAATGTGCAGCAAAAACAACTGTGCAAGAGGTCTTTGAGGCAGCTGATTTTTCTTCTTCAAAAGAGCTGTTTTACACCAATAACAACTCGTCTTCACATGTAAATTTCTTCAGAAAATCAACCTTCTATGCCACAAACAATTCAATGTAAAAATCCAACTGCTTCATATGCCATTTCTGCTGTTTACTGTTTCTCTTCCTCTCTCTGCAGTTTTCTTCCTCTCTTCCTCTCTCTCTGCTGTTTTTGTTGTTGTAAATTAATTAAAAATTAATTAAAAAAAGGGGATTAATTGAAATGGGAATTAATTAAAGGGAGGGGGAAAGCAAACTTAAGGGATTTTTTTTTTTAAAAAGGAATTAATAAAAAATGGGAGGGGAATTAATTGAAAATTAAAACAAAATAGGGATTAATTAAAAAAAGGAGGGAATTTAAATGTAATAAAATCGAAATTTAAAAAATAGATGAAAGGGCCGAATGGAATGGGGGGAGTCGAATGGAATGAGAGGGCGGCTGTTGCAGTGAGGGGGAGGGGCCGTATGGCCGTGAGGGAGCAGGTGAGGGGGGATGGCTATGCCGTGGGGTAGCAGGGTAGGCAGAGGGGAGGAGTGATAAGGGAGGGGGCTGCGTTAGCGCAAGGGAGGGTGGGTAAGCGCAACCGAGGGTGCGTTAGGGAGAGTGGAGTGGTAGAGGAGGGGGCAGGGGAGCGTAGTGAGGGGGAGGGTGTGTGCGTAGAGTGAGGGGAGAGGAGCGAACAGCGAGGGGGTATGGGAGGAGCGTGGAAGGGGCCGCGGGGTAGGAGTCGAGGGTTGTAGGTAGGAGCAGGCCGCGGGGGTAAGGGGTTGGGAGTTAGGCGTAAGGTGAGTTGGGGGAGCGCTGTTGTATGGGGTATGGGGGAGCGCTGGAGTGATAAGGAGGAGCGGGGTGTGCGTGCAGAGTTGGGAGCGTGGTGAGAGGGATTTGGGGGCCGAGAGGCCAAGAATGAGAGGGGGCCGAGTGATGTGAGCCACTGTGCGGTATTGCAATGAGGCCGTGAGGGTCGAGGAGCCCACTGCTCATAAATTTTATTTTATTTTATTTTATTTTTATAATTTATAATTTATATTTTATTTATTTATTTATTTTTTTAATGTTAAAACAACAGAGTAGGAAACTGACTTTAAAACAACAGTAGAGAAATGCAGTCCAGAAGCTCAAAAATTTTCACTTAAAAACCCAGAAATGAGTAGAAACTCAGAAATTTTCACTTAAAAAAACCCAAAATTTTTCAGAATATTGTAGAGGGCGATATAGCAGCAGAAAATTCAGAAATCTCAGAAATTTTCAATGAAAAACTCGGAAATTTTCCTTTCAGAAACCCACTTTGAACAATTTTTCAGTAGCTCTTCAAAATGCAAAAATTTAAAAGTGGGCAGCAGAAATTGTATGGAAATTGTAGAATGGAAACCTGCAGAAATCTCTGAGTGCTGCAGAATGCACAATGCTACTCTTCTTCAAAACCACTTTCTGAATGCGGCAAAATGTCTGCTGCAGAAACTCTCTAAATGCTGCAAAAATGCCAAGAATTTTTGCAGATATGCACAGGCCATAAACACAAATGGCTCACTCAAGGTTGAGCTGGTTATGGACGTATCAGCTCTGATACCATGTTAAACACACACATGGTGTATTAGAAAGATAAACACACACACAAGAGACTCAACAAACAATGAAGGATAAGCATGCAACTTTCTTATTTTTCCATTATACATGATGTACATTTATAGTACAATGGTGTGACTCTTGGTTTCACATTCCAAGGTCACTTGGACTCCATTGTGACTTTTCGCATTCCACACCTACCCATGGAGGATTAGGTGTTCCAACAATAATATACTTAATAATGACAAACTTACATTCATCTTAACATGGAAGTAGGAAGTGTTCAAAGATATCAATTCCTTTAAAAACATTATTTTTTCCAAAAATGTTATATGATAAAAAGCATTTGCAAAATTTTATTCCTGTTTGATATTCACAATTAAAAGAGATTTAAACTTAATTATACTAAATAAGTTTCAACTAAAAATATATTATAGAAAAATTTGACAAAATGAACTGTATACTTTTACCATTATTTAAATAATGTATTGATTTATAATAACTTGTTCACTATTTCCAAGTATTACGAGGATAGGTCCATCCTAACTCTTATCATACATTTACATGTATCAATTTCTTGGAGATATAAACCATGTTTCAATTTTTTTTTGTTTTTTTAAGGAACTTGATTATCACACACACACCATGTGTTAGCTTCATATTACATAAAGAGAATTACACTTCTCCCTAATATTGAGGGATATATCATGATTTTTTTGTTTGCTAGATTATGTGAGTCCTCAGATGAGTGACACACCTAACTTGTAGCTTGAGTAGTCGCAACTGAGGAGCATCTAAGTCATCAAAATCTTCCGAGAATCACACTCGACATGGGCCACACTACCCCTCAGCATGGTTGGTTTGTTGCCCATGAAGTTTCGAATCAGTGACCTTTACAACATAGAGTGTCTATATATATTATTCTTGTTGTTGTTGTTTTGTGGACTTTAGAAAAGCTTTTGACACCATTCCTAAGATGAAGCTACGGAAATGACTGGAGGAGCTAATGGTTCCTATCGAGTTGACGGATACAAGCATGTTATTGCCAAGCTTGAGACCACTAAGGGTTGGTCAGAAGTAATTAATTGCAATACTAGAGTATTGCAAGGGTGTCCCTTATCCCCTACCCTTTTTGGCATTTACATTGATAAGCATGAAGAGTGTTTAGAAGATGCAAGATGTGTTGGCCTCACGCTTATTGGTATCTTCATAACTCTCTTCCTTTATGTGAATGATATTGTTCTTTTGGTAAGGAGCCATGACGAGCTTGGAAATCAACTAAGAATCCTCCAAGATTTTTGCTCCAAGATGGGTATGATTGTTAACATTGACAAGACTAAAGTCATGATAATTAAATGCAAAAATATTACCTGTTAGTGTTAGTCTTTGCATTTTGTCACCAATGAACAAATGGACTCTTATCATGTCTTAATAGGGTCCCTAAGTCAAATTTTTGTCATTACGATAAGTCTTCAAGCAAAAATTTGGTCACTTGGCATTAGGTCTAGGATTGTTTCCACTCTTTCCAAAATTTTAAATTTTTGGTTCATGTCATCAAAAAGCTGAGTGTATCATCACTCAGAGGTTGTCATCACCATTTCAGCCATCTCCATCATGATTCCAATCAGTTAAGAGTCTCCATTAGGTCATTAGGGTTTCAAGGTCATTAAACTGCCATTTCATGCATAAAATCCAACAATTGGAGGAGTGGTAACAGGAAAGTATCTTCAAAATAAATTTTGATTTCAAATGTAATTTATGTTTTTATATGTAATAATGGTTCTAAGGTTCCAAAATTTAAAAAAGGTCCTAAATTTCAAAAGGCAAAGGTAAATTGGTGAGGTGGGCCATCCTACTTCATTAATTACTAAGACATTAAAAGTAACTCATAAAGGCCTATGGAGGAGCTCAATTAAATTCATTTTTACTCTATATGTCTTTGTTCCCCTTGACATCACTGTGCAAATCAAGAGAAGGTGAAATTTGTGAGAAAATGAGGGTTTTTTCTGCAGTTTCAGAGAGGTGTGACCTTTTTGTGACCTTTCTGGTCAGGCACGACCTTTCTGTGAAAGTTTCCAGAAAAATCCTGTTTTAGACATCTTTTTCAAAGAACATTGTGAACAACCGGAGTCAAATTTTGGGAAACTGCAGGAGGTTTTTGTCCCTAACATTCCAAAGAAAAAAAATCTCTTTCAGTTTTTCAAAAAACCTCATGGTTAGAGAGATATTGCTCCATATTTGAGACCTATTTTTCCAGAAAACCACAGAATTTTTTCAAAAATTGGCACACAGAAAGGTCACGCCCAGGTGCGACCCTTTTTCCCTGGGTATCCAAATGAGCTCTTATCTACATATATGGGTAGATAATGCTGTGTACATACTAAATCTGAAAGGGTTTTCCATGTCAACTTCCCAATTTGATGAAAAACTCAGAAAACCTCACCTTTTTCATGCTTCTACCACTAAATCTAGATTGGTGTGACCTTTCTGAGTGAGGTTGGAAAAATGAGGTTTTGGAGGCCTTCCCGTGGAATTTTTTTGGAGTTTGATGGATCATTGGAAATAAGATATGTGTGGATAATTGACCTAGCTTTCAGATTGAAATTTGGATTCCTAAAAGTCAGCCAAAAGCAACTCTCAACTGGTGCGACCTTTTCGCAACCTTTCTGAGTGAGGTTGGAAAAATGAGTTTTTGAAGGCCTTCCCATGGGTCATTTTAAAAAATTCAAGATGTTATGGAAACTAGACAGATAAGGCTAGTTTATCGTTCTTTCAGATTTCAATTCTTACTTCTGTAAGGTGCCTAAAAATGGCCTCCAAGATGGCGCTACGCTTCTGCAATTTTATGAGATTTTAATGAAAATTTTCACTATGTAATTTTCTCGAATTTATAGTTTGACTTTTGTAAAAGTCAAAGGGTGAAAGTAGATGAATGTAAAAGTCAAAATGTAAATGTAAATGGTAAAAATTGAGTTGATTAGGTGTTTTATCCTTCATTTATTGCATTGAGGATATAGGTCAAGTGGTTTAGAAAAAGGAGGAAATGGTTGAGTAACCTCCATAGTGTGTAGAAAAAGGAGGAAATGGTTGAGTAACCTCCCTAGTGTGCAGCAATGATCAGATAGGTGCATGTATTCGAATTTCTTGCTGGAAAATTTGACCTCCAAGGGAGGATTTCGACCTCAGTGGCTATATGAGGCCTTTTGTAATCATTTTCAAGGGTTGGATGCTGTGGAATTTATCTTGGAACACTAGTGTATTCAATGATTCTGGCAGGAACTAATATATAGAGTTTGCAGCTATTGTGGTGGGATTCACGTGGTATGTGTTTTAGCAATGTTTCTTCTTCTTTTTTCATATGTTTGAAAGTATTGTACCTTCCATTTTCATTTCCATGTCTTATGTGATTGATTTCTAAGTTTGATAAGCAAAATCCATTGATTTCAATGCTCTGTTTTGGAGAAGTTATCATAGTTATGTTTCACTTTCTTCTGATATAAACAAATTCATGATTCCCATGCTCCTTTTGAAACCCTATCAATCTACCATATTCACCATGATACCTTGAAAGTGCTAAAGTGTGTTCCTACCTTGCCCCATTACATTTCTGCAAGTCTGATTTTCAGAGCCCTGACCTAGTTTTTCCTAGACCTAATTTACCATCCAACACCAAATCTGAATCAATCAAACCCTAGAGCCTACTATATCTAGCCTAAAATCTTCATGATCTAGTCAATTTGACTGTGATCCTATTGAGAGAGCCCTCTCAACCTAGTAGGGCTAGCTACTAGGTCAAAGTGGTCTGTGGTTACCTTTGCTGGTCTCCTTCTCAGCCTTAGGAGATCTAGTGGAGTGCTAACATTACCTAAACAATTTCATTTATGAAGAAGTTCCTTCATACAAATACCAGGGAATTGGCATCAATCATTAGCTCAATTGGAATTATAACATTGAGAAAATGACAAGTGAAGGATGGAAAGCTTAATATGGGCTTGAAAACAATTGTAAGTCAACATATCTTTGGATTTGGGGTAAAAAAAGGTTCCTCTTTGAGACTTTTATCACCACTATTATTTTATATGGATGTGAGGTGTTAGCGCTCCTTAGTTTCCCAAGGCTGAGAAAAGAAACAAAAAAGGTAATCGCATACCAAATTTTGGCTTGGTAACTAGTCCTACCAAATCAGAGAGGGCTCTCTCTAAAATCAACCAAAATATGATTGGAATTATTAGGGTTTTAGGATAGGTATTTTCACAGTAGGGTTTTTATTTAAGTTTTGCTGGATGTAAAGCAATAGGTTAAGGAACTAGGCCAAATAGATGAAAAGGTCACTTGTGGTCGTTAGTTGAGGCAAAATAGATGTAATCAGAGACACAAATGAATATGTCGTAGTAGTATGGTAATGAGGAAATGAGATAGAAGGAACTAAGTGAGCATACATGCATGAATTCAATTTTATGGAAGAGAAAAACACTTAAATGATAATCTCAAACAAAACAAAGCAGTTCTAGCAATGAATTCTGTTTAACACTTAAGAGATTAACATAAGGAGAAATATGGATAACTGCTAGAAACATCTAACAATCAAATGCATAAGAAAAACTGAAGAAAACAATGTCGCTGACCATAACACATGAATCCCAAAAAAATAGATGCAACTGTCTATTAATTCTTTGCCAAAAATCAAGTACACCAGTTTCAAAATATATCTACCTCTAATATCCAACCCCTGATTACATTACATTTCAGCCTAATATAGGAGATGAGGTCGAATTCCTCCTAAGGAGTCCGAATCCTGATCTATAGCAACTGATTCATGAACCTATCTTATCTTTGCCAACTCTTAGGGGAGTTAGAAACAACTTTCCCCTTTTTGCTAAACTACTTGAGCTTATCTCTCAAAGCATTGATTACAAGGTTATTTTACAATAGTAATCATTAACAAACCTATTGACATCAGATAAACTCACGAAATAACTATTTACATGCATTTGAATATCTTTGTGCATCCAAAACAACTTGAGAGAGCTCCTAAAACTGGTCCAAGCAAAAGCGCACCAAACTTTTGCTGCGTTTCTGTACATTCAAATTTCTGCATTTTTGTAAAAATAAGGGTCAAAGATGAACGAATATCTCTTTAACCATAATACCTGTTACAAAGCTGGGAGAGGTTTTTGTATATAAGGTTGTTGTGGAAAAAAACCTCTCCTTTTTTTGAAATATGTTTCCATATTCTCAAAATCCGTGCCACAAAAGAATGGCTAAAACAGACAATTAAATATTCTTGAAAAATAAGCCTAAAATCTTGCTGCATATCTCCCAAATAATAACACTTGTGCATAAACTGGAGGAGGTTTTTGTTCTTAGGTCTGTGATTGACAAAAACCTCTTTCACTTTTGTAAAATTCATCTCCATTACTTCAGAAACTGGTTTTGAAGTAAAACTGTCCCTGTGTGCAGCAAATGACCTCAAAACCATAAAAATCATGCCAATCACCTCCTTCTTCTGACTTCTTTTTGGTCTCTGATGTTTCCATGTTGTAGGAGATGTAGACCTACCCTTTGAATTGACATGGACTGCAAACAAAGGTACGAGGAAGTGCTTCTCACAGGAAAGGAGTTGTGAAGGGGAAATGATAGGACTATGTGAAAAGATGACCATGATAACTGACAGGACTAACATGACCCCATGGAAGACTTGGACAATCATAACTATGACATAAATACTCTCTAACCCATGCCTTTCAAATTATGACACTTTAATAGGGAAATAATGACTTGATGACTCAAAAGACCCATGAGACTTTGTGATGATAATTTTGATGATGATCATGACCTTAGGCTTGTGATGAGAGTAGCATATACATTATACATTTAGACATTGACTCAAGACCCTTTTGCCAGATGACTTGGCAAATTTTGCTAGCATAGACCAAAATTTGACTTTTGACTTTGACTAACTTTGGAATATTAACAACTCTTGATTACTATGGAACATAGGACCCTAACATGAGGTTTATGGTTGCAATATATCCAAGGAATCATGGAGGAAGATTGAGGAGATCCAAAAACATTTTATAGCCCACAACCTCAAGATTAAAGGAAGTACTCCCTACCCTATCCTTGTGATTGAAGCTATCCCTTCCCCTATTTAAAGCATGACTCTAATTAGGTATATGATGTATAAGAAGAAATTATACTACATGGAAGCCAAGAGGTTTCCTAAAACTGCTTATAACTCTAGCTAAAACCCCCACCTTTGGCTCAAGCGAGGATGACATAAGGATGCCCAATCTTGGCTAGACCATTGGGGGATAAAGGAGGAGATCATCTCGTGAATAAGGACAATATTAAAATTATTACTACTTCCAAATTTAAGGAGAAGTTTTGAAACAATAAATAGTTAGAGAGAAAAAGTAAACTAAGATATTACAAGGAGGTAATGAAGCCTAATCGCGAAAACTAAAATTATTTATCTGTCTTGACTAGTGTTAAGAAGAAAATGAGCATATCTAACATAAAAAGTAATTCTCATGAGCTTCATAGTGAAATTGGGCACTGGTCTACTCCCAAAACGCCATGGAAAGAAAGAGTCTACAATTGTGCATTACTAAAAGGGTTGAAGATGAAAAAAGCTCTCTCTTATATTGCCTAGCATATGGTCAAATCCATTCTAATTTTCAAAATATTTGTCACATTACAAACCTTTTTGACCTATTAAGGAAACATAACTATGTTGATCTAAGAACACTTCTCCCACTTCTCTTCAAGCATAGAAATAACAAGTTAAAGAATTTCAATTAATTTCTTACCTTCTCAAGGTTCGACAAACCATATTGGTCTTAGTGGATGTTAATCATCATCAATTTTAAGGGATAATGTGCAACAAGAATATACCACCAAGGTTACATAACACTTTGTCAAAAAAAAATCCTCTTATTTATATACTAACCTTTCAATCATACTAAATAAGACCAACTTAGATTCAATCAATCTCACCACCTTTTATATAAACATATTTTCCTTAATAAATATTAAAATATTTTATTTTTAATTAATATCAAACTTATTAAAATATGAATGATTCAAAATCATAGTGAGTAGAGTTTGCACATGCCAATAAATTAATATTATATCCTTAAAAATAGAGATTTTCTTCTCATGATTGTTTTAAGAATGTATCAACTTTTACCAAATCATAAGTTTTTTGTTTTGTTTTAACTTTTGTTTAATAAAGTGATTCAATAAACTTGGAAAACTACAATTGAATCATTGTGACTACCACACTATAAGTGAGCCTAATAGAACTACACCATAAACCTTGTTAGATGGATGATTTTCGAACTTGGACCAGGCAAGACCTTTCTACTAGCCTAATGAACTTAGCAAATCACTAATTTCTAGTATCAAGTTACCATGTTATAAGTTTTTTTTTTTTTTTCACATTGTGGGAAAATCTATCATAACTCAGTTGTCAAATCAAGAGTGAGGATAACCATCTTTGGTTGTTATCTGCAAATGCAAGCCAACTCATCACCGTTATTCAAGGAAAACCATGCCACTTAAAATAACTTGCTTGTGATTCGTAAGTAGACTTTCACTCGTGCCAGATATCTCCAAATTACTACTTATATTATTAAGTTCGAATCTCAATATTCTCTACAATAATTCAAAAAAACAAAAATTACTCGATAATAATACATTTCATTATAACTAACCCAAAAAAAAAACATTTTGAAACTCCCATAGAATTCGGCTCCATAAAATCTAGAATTTTTCAAATCAAAGATATTTCGGTACAGAAAACAATCACCTACTCAAACCACTGGTAATCGCCTCTACCGCTTCCGCGCCCGCCATCAACTCCTCCCCACCGCTGCTCGCCCAGTTGCCCCTCTAAGGGTGTCGCAAAAATAGGTCTCCCTCTCACGTCCAGATCGGCTGACATCCTCAGCCCTTCCTCGCTGACCTGCTCTCCATCTCCATTTGTAAGGGTTTAACAGGGCTTTGAACACCTCCAAACACGCGCTAAGAAAGTTCGCCAACCGCTCGGTCGTCACAGGGCTCCCGAGAACCCCTTTTGATTAGTAACGAGATCGGTCCAGGGCGTTTCGGTAGCTATAAAATCAGGAACAGTTGCACCTTTCTCTTGCATTGGTATTCTTTGTATCTGTGATAAAAATTGTCAGGGCAGGTCAGGTATCTCCCAAACTTGCTTTTTTGGTACCAAGTTCTTACGTCCCACGTGCTTTCTTGGTAGCGTGTTCTTTCATCCCATATGCTAACTCTCTGGCAGCTTTTCTAACTGTATATCTTTACATTTTCCATATCATATAAGACTGATATACCCACACTGTTTCAATTTGCCTACAAAAGCTATTTATTGGTGCAAACAATTGTAATACGGTTCCTGCAGGTTCATCCACAGGGCAACTGCAACCATGATTGAAAAATTCCTTCGATACATCCTGATGTGAAGAATGAAAGAAGAGCACCAAGAGCGGACATATCTTTGCACCATACCTTCACGATTTTTGAACCTAGATTCTCAGAGAAAATACCATGCAATTTATGCCTGAAGCATGCAGTTACAAGTAGAACTCAAAATCCTGTTGTAAAAGAAATACACTCTATAAATCTGCTGAAGATACTCCCTCCATAGGGCCTGTCATTAAATGGAATCGTCAGCGGCGAAAATGTTTTGACAACAATATGAGACTTGAAGCAAGTCCCAAGAAACAATATTTTTTCCCATGTAAACTCTATCTCAGTGAAGTCAACATTCATCAAAACCAGTAAACCCCAATTCTATGTTCATGTATTTGAGCAATGGGCTGATAGGTAAGGCGAATCCATACATTCCTGTTTAGTTCTATAAACAAACCTTGCATATGGATGCCAGTGACAACACCAACATATGACCCTGTTCTGTTCTGCCGCTGTTTATTCAGCTCACCAGTTAATAATAAAGGTGTAACAGAGAAGCAAGCAAGTACACCATTTTCCCCATTTATCATAATATTATTATTCCTTTTAATAGTTGCTTTGCTAGCATTTATATCCACTCTTGTTTTAGACACATAACATGCCAGGCTTGCTCGATATCCCCTGTTTTTGCGATAAGTATCATCACCTTGCAATTGATAATGTTCCCTATAGGATTCATTATTTGGCATAGTGAGCTACTCTCTGAGCATACCAAAGACAATATACGAGTTCCTGTTGCAACAAAAGCATTATATTCTTTTTCTTTCCCTACAGTCATCAACTTCCTTTGCAACCCTGTAATAGTAAGGAGTTCGCGAATTAAGCTTGACAAGGCAGGCCGCCAAGCATAAACAGAACCAGTGAAGTAAACAAACTCCGGATTTCACACAAACACGTTGTTTCTCTGTGACAACATGCGTGTAAAGAAAGTCTTCCGAACTTGCTTTGCAAACGACTTTATGATTGCATGCCCGGAGTTCTACCAAGAAGCCAAGCACAGTTTCCTCGCTGCTCTCCTCTTTTGCTGACAATACCCTAGCCTTTTTATTTGTACTAGAAGGCTCCGCATTGTTATTATCTTGTATAAAACTATAGAGTCCGTGCCCGTGTTATGGGCATTTACCACTTTGCCATCGTCTTCTCCTATGGAAACTCTTGACTTCTTGTTGGATTTAATGATATTGTCCTCATTGTTATGGTTTTCCACAGATGAGGCCCTGGACTTTTCATTCAAAGATTTGACAGTTTCGTCTTTGAAGGACTTTTGAAAAAGGTTACATTTATATTCAGGAAGGTCAGACGAAAAAAAATTCATCGGTTTTCCCCAACAGCTTTCTTTTAAAATCAGGCTGGCAAGGAATGCCGCCAACTGCATCATTCTTAATTGCCATATCTTTTCTATTTTTGACAAGACTAATAACTTTGGTGACATTATGAGAAAATGCCATGAAATTTATGCCTGAAGCATGCAGTTACAAGTAACACCCAAAATCCCTCTGTCAAAGAAATACACTCCATAAATCTGCTTAAGATACTCCCTACATGGGGCCTGGCATTAAATGGAGGTCTCAGCAGTGAAAATGATTCGACAACTGTTAAATTCTTACGGATGTTCTATGCCATTTCAGATTAGGGCACAATACTGAAGAAGATAGAACATATTAACAGATCGATTGAAGACAAACCAAAACAGAGATAAAGATGGTGGCGTTACGGCGATCAGCAGGATGCTTCTACCAGCAAAGTCTTCAATAGGTCATTCAGCCAAGTGTGTCACACATAACCCCAGAACAATCCAAACAGAGAATGTGCAGCTCCAACGCTATCCAGAGAGAGAATTCTTCCAATTCGATGTGTGTCAAATGAACTCCAAGTCTCTCCGATATATAGGAATCTTTGGGGGTGTGTGACACGTCCTTTAAGACATTTAAGTCAATATTTTATTCTAGGCCGACCCAGCACATAAGTGGAATAAATTCAAAGTACATGTTCTGCTCATCCAATCGAGATGATCTTTAGATCAATCTTACACCTCTCCGAAAGAGGAATCCAATAAAAATATTGCGATCGTCATCTGAGCAGCACAACCGGAGTTTGGACCTAGTTGTCCAATTTTAACACTCCCTCTCAACTAGGGAGAACTCCGTCCACTAGTGCAATCCAAACATCGTGCGTCATCCCACCGTAACTTGCTTTGTTGGCCTCTTTATTTCATAACAGAAGTGGGTCAGTCACAAAGACATCATACCCGGCTGACAGATTCAGCCCAGAGGTCCGAAACCTCTATGGACTCCACAAGAGTCTCCATCAGCCACGGGGTGGTTCATGCGACCCGAAGTCGAGGAGCGGGGAGGTCCCGGACCTCACTGAGACTCACAAAGAGTCTCCAACCAACTTAGAAGTTGGTTCATCGACTTGGTAGGCAGAGGTCGAAACCTCACTAAACTTGATCCCAGATCAAGTGGTTGGACCGTGCCATCCTAGATAGAGAGTACGGCAAGTTCTGATGCGTCCATGAGTCTTTGCTACTAGTCTCTAGCCTTTCCCATCTCATTGGCCAAATGAGAGGTACTTCCCATGAGCCCTGAACTCAATGGGTAGGATGAATACGGGGCATAGATAAATGAGAGGCGAACCAACTCAATAATCACAACGGTGGGGCAGAAGCACCATAAGTGCTTATAGCTCCGAGACGCTATCCCCAAAACCCCCTTTGAGCTCCCAGAGCTCATCGTCCAAGGACCCAAGGACCCTCAGAATAGGGTCATTCCATGATTCCAATATTCTCATGGAAGGTTAGGAACATGACCTTCCCCAAGGGCATTATGAGAATATCCACGATCTTCTCATCAATTCCTATATGATCGAGCCTTACGATGCCTCATTGTACCATATCCTGGATAAAGTGGTACCAGCCATCAACATGCTTGGATCAATTGTGGAACCCGAGATTCTATGACAAATGAATCCCCCTCTAGTTATCACAAGGGATAACGGTGGCATCTAGCACATGCTCGAACAACTCTCAGAAGAGCTTTCACAACCAAGTGACTTCTGTGAGGCCATGCTTACAACACGATGGTCGGCCTCGGTGCTCGAAAGCCACGGAAAGCACGCTTCTGCTCATCCATGAGATCGAAGCGAAACCAAGAGACGTCATCCGTGTGCTCTTGCAATCCACCACACTGCCAGCCCAATCGGCATCAATATATCCATGGAGTGTCATACTCCCGGCAGTGTATCTCGGCCCATGGTCTATCGTGCCTCATAGATATCTCAAGAGTTTCTTGGCACCAACCCAGTGAATGTTATGATCAACCATGTGTTGACTCAGAGTGTTCACTGCACAACATATGCCCGAACAAGTGTTCATTAAGAACATCAGGGTCCCTATGAGTTAATGATACTCAATAGGATAGGCCCATCAACGCTGCTACTCAAATTCTGAAAGTTGAGCTCCATGGAATTATAGTCCATCCTACCAGAAACTTCTTAATGTATTTTCCTTGAGAAAGGAAAATCTCGCTCGGTCTCTGGGCCAGCCCGATCCTGAACATCGAGTCCTAGGTCCTTCATCTTGAACTCGGCGGCCCGAGCTCCCTCTTGCATGATGGACGAGAGGTCGGCTTTGTCGGGGAAGAGGTCATCCACATACAACACCGAGAATGAGAGGTTTTCCCCCTTGACAACCTTGGTAAGGGTTCGGATACGACATTACTACAAGTGAAGCCCAGCTTCATCAAGTAGCTATCTATCCTCTCGTACCAAGCTTAGGGTGCTTGTTTCAGCCCATAGAGGGCTTTCTTCAACCTGCAGACATGGGTGTCCCGATCCTGGACTTCCAACCCAGGTTGCTCCACACGTATCTCTTCCTTTATCACACCATGCAGAAAAAATGCGGTCTTCACATCATCTGATGAAGACTCCATCCTTGCATAGCAGCAAGGTCTATAATAGATCGAATGGTGGTATATCAGGCCACAAGTGCAAATATGTCATCATAGTCTATACCTTCCTCACAAGCAACGAATCTTGCCTTGAACGTTTCACCCCTTCCATCAGATCCATGCTTGATCTTGTAGAGCCATTTCGAGATGACAACTGCTTTGTCCTATGGTCTTGGAACCACATCCCAGACATCATTCTTCATAATGGACTCATACTCTTTGTGCACTCTTTGTGCATAGCATCCTTCCAGACTTGATGCTTTACGACTTCCTCAAAGGATCCAAAGTCAGTTTGTACAATAGTACTCATGGCTGCTAGATACCCTTGGTATTTATATGGCTTCTTGGATTTCTTCCAGAATTTCCCCCTCTGAAGCCATATGTCTATGAGGATCTTCTTAATGATATTTGCTTAGTAGCATATACAGATGTATCTCCCTCTTAATGTCAGCTTTTCTCGA
Source organism: Pinus albicaulis (assembly GCA_034641835.2). NCBI lineage: Eukaryota > Viridiplantae > Streptophyta > Pinopsida > Pinales > Pinaceae > Pinus > Pinus albicaulis. The sequence goes on along the minus strand of CM076578.1, from coordinate 10,016,681 downwards.
GAGAGAAGACATCTATTTTAAATGAGGGCATCCCAGACACCAACTTCAAAAGGGGTCTTATTCTCCCATAGTCAAAGCCATCCAAACAGACTTTGCTGATCATGGTTCAAGACTCCAACAACGTGGTTGAAAGTTGCAAAAAAATTTCCCAGTTCACACTTCAAGTTGATACGGTATTTTGTGGAATCTCTTTTGTAGCTTCCTCAACTTGACCCTACAAGACTTTCTTTCTTGAGCTAAGGATCAAGCGCCTTTTCGTCCCACCTTGGTGTTCATCTGTATCATCATCTCATCGAGCTTCTTCTATTCTGAGATGCGATTTTCTCTAGATTTCACGGTCTAGGAGCGATCATACGAGATGTTAAAACACGAAATTTAGCCTTTTTCATATGGAGTCCATGCGAGATCCAACACAAAAATAATGGTACTCCTTGCTCATCAATGTTCCGGCTTTGAATCATTCAACCAGGATAAAACTAGACAAAGCACTTTCACGTGTCCAGAACACTAAGTTCAAGATTGAGATATGGGTTCACGACCATTATTCTTGGTCATCTGTGCCGGTATCATAATACTCACGGATAAAGGTGCCCTCTTGCTCACGAAGATTTTGCCAAGTACATCAAAACAATTTCTTTGATTTCACTTGAAATCCTGTCTATGCCATGTGCACAGATCTGGGAATTATGTGATTGGTCTTCATCCAACTTTGGCTTGAATCTGTGGCTGCCTCAAATCACACAGTCAAAAAAATATCATGTGATAACCACACGGCTTGCAGTTGTGGTATGGCTTGCGGCCTGCCACAACACTCATCCTACTGCCTTCAAACAAGATTCAACAAGTCTGCATTTGCAGAATTAGTGCAGCAAAGGACAAGTCCAGGAAGACCTGGGACTATGTTACGCCATGCATCATCTCTTCGTGCTAAGATAAGGGACAAAATTCGTAACCCGGAGCAGACAATAACTATGGGGCGGCGGCTCCAATTTGCGGCAAAGAACACATTGCAAAACGGGTCTTCCAGGCTTTCGAGCTGCGGCATCCTCAACACCACTTCGTTGTCCCTTTTTCGGCCTTCATCATTTCGAGGTAACTCGACGCCTCAAGTTGCGCTGTGGCACGCGGCCTAGCTCGGCCCAACTTACGCCGCCTTGAGAGAATATATCTTTGCCCGGTAGCCTTAAAAAAAAACATCGGCACTGCTTAGCCTCCAATCAGATCAATTTCAAATACTTTTGTGGAACGACTCTCAATCCTACGTCAGAATTTTCATTAATGTGAGAATGAATTCTTTTGCAGGATAGTACCTTCAATGCTGCAAAGAATGATTGCACCTTCTCCACAATTGATGTCAGCTTAATGGTAAGATACAGCCCTGATGAGAGGTGAATCAAATCATCCGCCATTACTCCATCTCTGTTGAAAGGAGACAATTCATCTAGCCATTGGAGAAGCCATGTTGCAATATAGGCATCAAAGAAATAGAACTGCAGCCACTGATGTCATGTTTTAGATCTGATTGGATTGCTACAAATAAAATCACTCGACCCTCTTTGATGAACGCTACTACGGTACGAAATGCGACATATACACCTTTCGGCATCTCATAAACTCTTTGTCGCAATTGAGCAATACAGGGAGGTTGTAATCCCGGGATTACATTCTTACAGTAGCTTGCCCCACCCAAACGGCCTAAATTTCAAAGAGATGAATGCAAGTACAAGGTGTTCAGACTTTGGCAACTAAGCAAAAGAAATAGACCGTTTCCATGCCGCCCCTCGGGGCATGTTTCTAGGGGTAAAACGAATATGGTAGGTATTTGAAGAATTAAAAACTGATCCGCCAACAATCCAGCAAGCTCTCGTTGCTTTTGTTTATTGAATGGGGCGAGAAAAATATAATGGTAGCGTACCATCGGAAATTCTGGTGCTGGAACCGGAATTACAATAACCGCAGGTAGTCCTGTGAACGCCCCGGTCTGCGACTATGCTCTGTCCCCAGCTGGTCCCCTGGCTGCTGCTTCCCACTGACTCTCCTCGCCTCGACATTTCGAAAACCAAAATGAAAAAGAAGAAGTTATCAGAGAAGGGCCGCTCGGATCCGTGTGCTCAAATTTCTCCCATTGCAATTCCTCCTGAAAGAACCACAGAAAGAATCTACACACCAAATGTGTATTACAGTTTGACGGCTGGAGCGGACTGCCTTTGGTATTCGTAAGAAAGATGGGATGCTTCCGATGCACGCCACGATGAATGGAACGGGATATCGTGCTGCACACTGTCCCTCAGACTCCGCGTATAATTGAAATTCCCGGTGGCATCTGTGGTTGGTATATTATGATGTTCCGACTCTCTATTGAACTCAAAATCTCCTTACGCAATTCGTTCAATTCTTGAATGAATTTCGGATGAGTGAATTTACGTACGTAGTCAATAGAGTCGTATTATTTCAGAAGCAGTGAAGGATTTCCCTAGCGTAATTGACCATGGAAAACAGCTGAGCAAGCATGACGAGCTGCCTACTTCTTCATTTCTGGACTGCGTTGACTTTCCTTCTTTAGGGCTTGCATCGTTCAGGGCAGCCTGGTAATCTGAAAACGGTCCTTATATTTTGCTGCGGCAGGATGCCTCTAGGCCAGCGGCATTTTAGGGAGGCCCTTGATTTGCTTCACGGAGGAATATTCTGTCACCTACAGCTCCTTCCACGCTGTCTAGGGCATAGAGAAAAAAAAAAAATTCTGCTTCACCATGTCCTTTTCTAGAGGTAGCGTTGCACAAGATTGATCAATAGATTGGGGATCAACACAAATTGGGCATTGTCTTCCCCTTTGCTCTGATACCATGTTAATTTTTACAGATGTTCTATGCCATTTCAGATTAGGGCACAATACTGAAGAAGATAGAACATACTAATAGATCGATAGAAGACAAGCCAAAACGAGAGATAAAGATGGTGGCGTTACGGCGATCGGCGGGGATGCTTCTACCGGCAAAGTCTCCAATAGGTCATTCGACCAAGCGTGTCACACATAACCCCAGAACAACCCAAACAAAGAATACGCAGCTCCAACGCCATCAATTGAGAGAGAATTCCTCCACACCAATGTGTGTCAAATGAACTCCAAGTCTCTCCAATATATAGGAATCATTGGGGGTGTGTGACACGTCCTTTAAGACATTTAAGTCAATATTTTATTCTAGGCCGACCCAGCACATAAGTGGAATAAATTCAAAGTACATGTTCTGCTCATTCGATCGAGATGATCTTTAGATCAATCTTACACCTCTCGGAAAGAGGAATCCAATAAAAATATTGCGATCGTCATCTGAGCAGCACAACCCGGAGTTTGGACCTAGTTGTCCAATTTTAACAACAACAATATGAGACTTGAAGCAAACCCCAACCAACAATATTTTTTCTCATGTAAACTCTACCTTAATGAAGTGACCATGCCTCAAAACCAGTAGAACCACAATTCTAAGTGCACGTATTTGAGCAAGTGTTTAATGGGTAAGGAGAAGCCACACATTCTGGCCAAGCTTTATAACCAAGCCTTTTATTTGGATGCCAGTGACAATACCAACATATGATCCTATTTTGCTCTGTCGTTGTTTATTTAGCTTGTCGGTTAACAATGCAGGTGTAACCGAGAAATAAGCTGGTGCACCAATTTTCCTACTTATTAGAATATTATCATTCCTTTTAATAGTTGCTTTTACATTATTCGTATCCACTGTTGTTTTACACACATTAGATGCCAAGCTTTATACATGTGTATCGTCACCTTGCAATTGATAATTGCTAATTTTGGGCAATTAGGTCCAAACTCCATGTTGCACTGCTCATATGATGATGGTCATATTTTTGTTGGATTCCTCTTTCGGAAAGGTGCAAGATTGATCTAAGATAATCTTGATCGGATGAGCAGAACATTGATTTTGAATTTATTTTCCACATGTGCAAGGTCAGCCAGATTTATCTCATATGCCTAAGAGATGTGTCACACACCCTCATTGATGAATATAAATTGGAGAGACTTGGAGGTCATTTTCTCATCATTTCATCACACATTCTCTCATTGTGATCTGATTGGTTCGATAGCCTTTGGAGGACTTTTTCCCTCACACATGTGGAGCAAAGCTGCTATTTTTTGCGCTGATCTGTTTAGGGCTTTTTGTTTTTTGCGCTGATCTGTTTAGGGCTTTTCTGCTGCAGCGTTGACCAGTGTTGACTGTGGTCAACCCTTGGTCGTTTGACCTCAATCTTTTGCAGAAATTTTGATTTTAGGAGGCTGTACATCTGGGCACTAAAATTGAGGAATTCCGGGTTGTTTGACTGAAGCCCTAGTTTGCTGCGTTGACCTTTTCTGCGCTGTCCCTAGTTTGACTTGCGTTGACTTGTGATGAGTTGTCTTTGAGGGCTGTGGGTGTGACAAATGAAAGTGCTGGTTGACTGAGAAATACTTTGCTGGTTGAAGCATCCCGCTAACCGCTGTAACGCCACAATATCTCTTATCTTTGCTGGACAAAAGGAATTGTAAATCTGATCTATATTTGGCTTGTCTTCTATTGATCTATAATTGTGTTCTATCAACATTTTACTTTCAAGTTTATGTGTATTGGGCCTAAGAAAGATTAAAGTAAAAGTGCATCTAGTATAGAATGCCATGGTTATCTAAATTTAACATGGAATCAGAGTTGAGGTGAAGACAAAGTCCAAGAGTCCAAGTTGGTGTTAGAAGCTATCTCTGAAGGAAGAAATCCTATCAAGGACAAATGGCCTCCTCAACCTACAAGGGTCTCAAGCCTGATGATAAATTGACTGATAAGTCTGATTATCATGCATGGAAGATGTCCTTGGATTTGGCGCTAGAAGATCAAGATGTCATGGACTATGTACAGGGGAATATTCAAGAGCCTCCATCAAACGTAGCTGCTGCCACGAAGACGAAGTATAGAAAAGGGGAAATCAAAGCAAAGATGATTATCCGAGATTCTATTCACAAGCACTTGGTTGCTTACATTTCTAAGCTAAAGACATCTAAGGAGATGTATGATAAGCTGGTGAGCGTGTTCAGGGCTAGCAATGCTAATCAAATCCTCTTCTTCAAGAATCAATTGAAGAATATCAAGAAGGGTAAGGATGAATCTATTCAATCCTATTTTATGAGGCTCACTGAAATCAGGAATAACCTCCTAGCTATTGGGGAAGCAATATCTGATTGAGAGATGGTTTTTATTGCACTTGGAGGTCTACCCCGTGATTAGCATGTATTCAATACCACTATTCTTAATAATAATGTGATTCTTGATTTTGATGAAATATTGACGAGATGCACTCAAGAGGAAACAAGAATGATGGAGTATGCCTCTAATGGAAATGGAAGTGACCCTACTGCCTTCACCGCTCATGTAAAGAAGAAGAACCATGGTGGCCCGAGAAATCAAAACCATGGTAGAGCGGGGCCCAAAGGAAGGAAGGGAAGATGTTACACTTGTAACAAGTCTGGTCACTATGCAAGAGAGTGTCCTAATAGAAGGGACTCTTCTAGGGATGATGACAACAACAACTCGAGAAGGAATGGCTGGAACAACAGGTTCTAAGGAAAAAGGAAGGCTCCCTCTGATCGTAATGGAAATGGGCAACCTTTCAAGAGGTTAAGAAATTCCAGGTACGATGACTCTAATGTTGTTGATAATAAGAGAAATGATTTTATTCTTGTATCTGCCCTCTCTGCTGCATCTCCACTCGACACCCTGGATGTCTGGTTAATTGATAGTGGTGTTTCAAGGCACCTCACTGGTTATAAAGAAGCCCTTTCTGATTTGGTTGAGAAGGGTACTAATTTGGAAATTATCCTTGGAGATAATGCTACCTATCCCGTGAAAGGGACAGGGACTGTGACTCTCCATTTATCTCAAGGTCAAGTCATCTGCTTACAAAATGTGTTGTATGTACCTAATTTGAAGAAGAACCTTGTGTCCATTTCGGCAATGGAAGAAAAAGGGTTCAAGGTGGCATTCGTTGATGGAAACATACTTATCTGGAAGAAGAACTTCAAGGAAGCTCTTTCTATTGGTTTTAGAGTAGATACACTCTACCAAGTTGGAGAAAGTCCATTGGGACCGAGTATGAGTCAAATGAGTTTAATGACTTTTGTAGAGAAGCTGGCATAAGAGGGAGACCAGAACTGCAGACACTCATGAGCAAAATGGTGTTGCTGAAAGAAAGAACATGACCATTGTGGAAGCTGCCCGCGCCATGCTATGTGACCAAGGTCTTCCGAAGTTTCTATGGGGAGAAGTTGCGAACACTGTTGTGTATGTTCAAAACAGATGCCTGCATTCTGCTCTGGACTCCAAAACTTCCGAAGAAGTCTTCTTTGGTAAGAAACCTGATGTTTCTCATTTTATTTTGGTTGTCCTATTTACTTTCATGTGCTGAAAGAAAAGAGAAGCAAGCTGGATGCTTCTGGAAAGAGTGGAATGTTTGTGGGCTACAGTGAAACTTCGAAGGCATATAGAATCTATATGCTTGGTCAAAGAGAAGTGGAGATATGCCACGATGTCACCTTCGATGAAGATGATGCCCTCAAGAAAGTAAGAAATCTTCCTAGCTCCAAGGAAGACAAAGAAGATGAAGAAGCAGGGAAGTTGGAAGAGCTGAAGGATGACTTGATGCCCGATGTTGAAGGACCTATGGATCCCATTGATCCACCTCCTTCAAATAAGAGAAGACCCTCATGGCTTAGGGATAATATCGAAGATGCCAAGAGACATATTGCCCCAAGGGGGACATTCCGTGAAAGTAAGAAGCCGAAGAGATACCAAGGGTATCTAGCAGCCATGAGTACGATAGTACAATCTGAGCCTGGAACATTTGAAGAAGTCGTAAAGCATCAAGTTTGGAAGGATGCTATGCACGAAGAATATGAGTCCATTATGAAGAATGATGTCTGGGAAGTGGTACCAAGACCAAAGGACAAATCTTTTGTCACTTCGAAATGGCTCTATAAAATCAAGCATGGATCTGATGGAAGTGCTAAAAAGTACAAGGCAAGATTCGTTTCCCGAGGCTTCTCTCAAAAAAAAGGCATAGATTATGATGATATATTTGCACCTGTGGCTCGCTATACCACCATCTGATCTATTATTGCCCTTGCTGCTACGCAATGATGGAGTCTACATCAGATGGATGTGAAGACCGCTTTTCTGCATGGATCTATAAAGGAAGAGGTGTATGTGGAGCAACCTCTGGGGTTCGAAGTCCGAGATAGAGACACCCATGTATGCAAGTTGAAGAAAGCCCTCTATGGGTTGAAGCAAGCCCCCAGGGCTTGGTACGAGAGGATAGATAGCTACTTGATGAAGCTGGGCTTCACTCGAAGTAATGCTGATCCGGACCTTTACTTTAAGGTTGATAGAGAAAGGCCTCTCATTTTGGTTCTCTATGTGGATGATCTCTTCCTAACAGGTGCTGACCCTCTCATTCATTAGTGTAAGAGGGAGCTAGATTCCGAGTTTGAGATGAAAGACCTAGGACTGATGCACTACTTCCTAGGCTTGGAGGTTTGGCAGAGGCTAGGTAAGATTTTCCTTTCTCAAGGAAAAGGTGTCTTGAAGCTGCTGGAGAGATTTGGTATGGTGGACTGTAAGTCTGTGTCGACATCGATGGAACTCAACTTTAAGAAGTTGAGTGGAAACGCTACTGGGCTCGTGCTAGCAAATCCTACTGAGTATCAACAACTCGTAGGGGCCCTAATGTTCTTAGTGAACTCTCGTCCGGACGTATGTTTTGCAGTGAACAGTTTGAGTCAACATATGGTTGAACCTCATCACATTCATTGGATTGGTGCCAAGAATCTGTTGAGATATCTTCAGGGCACAATCAACCATGGGTTGAGATACATTGTCGGGATTTTGAGACTCCATGGATATACTGATGCCGACTGGGCTAGCAGTGTGGTGGATTGCAAGAGCACATTTAGATGTTGCTTCACCTTGGGTTCTGCTTCGATATCTTCGATGAGTAGGAAGCAGAAGTCGATGGCTTTGAACACCGTTGAGGCCGAATACATTGCAGTGAGTATGGCCTGTTGTGAAGCTGTTCGGTTGCGAAAGCTCTTCAGTGAGTTGTTCGGACATGTGCTATATACGACCGTTATCCTTTGTGATAACCAGAGTGGGATTCGTCTTTCTAAGAATCCCGTGTTCCACGATTGATCCAAGCATATTGATATCAGGTATCACTTTATTTGGGATATGGTACAGCGAGGCACCGTAAGGCTCGATCATATAGGAACTGATGAGCAGGTTGCGGATATTCTCACGAAGCCCCTGGGGAAGGTCGAGTTCCTAACCTTCTGTGAGAAGCTTGAAATCGTGGAAAGACCCTATTTTGAGGGTCTTGATTGAGTTGGACTATGAGCTCTGGGAGCTCCGGGGGGCTTGGGGATAGCTTCTTGGAACTATAAACACTCACGGGGCTAGGCTTGCCAAACCTTGTGGTGCTTCTGCCCCCCCATTATGATATTGAGTTGGTTCGCCTCTCTCTGACCTGTGCCCCGCACGCATCCTACCCATGGAGTTTCAGACTCATGGGAAGTACCTCTCATTTGGCCAATGAGGTGGGAAATGTGGATAGAGACCATAGCAAGACCGATGGACGCATCGAAGATTGACATACTTTCTATTTCTAGGATGGCACGTGTCCAACACCTTGATCTGGGATCAAGTTTGATGAGGTTTTATCCTCTAAACTGACTTCAGGTCAGTAAACTAACTTCGGGTTAGTATGAGACTCTTTTGAGTCCGAGAGAGGTTTTAAATTTTTACCTCTAAGCTGACTTCGGGTCAGCTGTGTGTGATGTCTTTGTGACTCACCTTTTGTTCTGAAATAAAGAGCCAGCAAAGCAAGTTACGACGGAATGACGCACGATGTTTGGTTTGGTACGTGATGGATGGCGCTTGTGGACAGATGGAGTTCTCCCTAGTTGAGAGGGAGTGTTAATTTTGGGCAACTAGGTCCAAACTCCATGTTGCACTGCTCATATGACGATGGTCATATTTTTGTTGGATTCCTCTTTCAAAGAGGTGCAAGATTGATCTAAATATCATCTTGATTGGATGAGCAGAACATTGATTTTGAATTTATTTTCCACATGTGCAAGGTTGGCCAGATTTATCCCACATGCCTAAGAGATGTGTCACACACCCTCATTGATGATTTGATGAATATAAATTAGAGAGACTTGGAGGTCATTTTCTCATCATCTCATCACACATTTTCTCATTGTGATCTGATTGGTTCGATAGCCTTTGGGGGCCTTTTTCCCTCACATGTGTGGAGCGAAACTGCTGTTTTTTGCGCTGATCGGTTTAGGGCTTTCTGTTTTTTGTGTTGATCTGTTTAGGGCTTTTTGTTTTCTGCGCTGATCTGTTTAGGGCTTTTCTGCAGTGTTGATCGTGGTCAACCCTTGGTCGTTTGACCTCAATCTTTTGCAGAAATTCCGATTTTAGGAGGCAGTACAGTTGGGCACTAAAATCGAGGAATTTCGGGCTGTTTGACCGAAGCCTTAGTTTACTGTGTTGACTTTTCTGAAGCTGCCTGCGTTGACCTTTTCTGCGCTGTGTCTAGTTTGACTTGCATTGACTTGTGATGAACTGTTTTTCAGGGCTGTGTGTGTGACACATGAAAGTGCTGGCTGACCGAGAAAGACTTTGCTGGTTGAAGCATCATGTTGACTGCCGTAACGCCACAGTATCTCATATCTTTGCTGGACAAAAGGAATTGTAAATCTGATCTATATTTGGCTTGTCTTCTAGTGATCTATTATTGTGTTCTATCACCATTTTACTTTCAAGTTTATGTGTATTGGGCCTAAGAAAGATTGAAGTAAAAGTGCATCTAGCATAGAACACCATGGTTATCTAAATTTAACAATAATGTTCCCTATAGGATTCATTATTTGAGCCTGGTGAGTTATTCTCTGAGCATAGTAAAAACAATATACTAGTTCTTGTTGAAACAAAAACATTATATTCTTCTTTTTCTTCTTGCACAACCATCAACTTCCTCTTCAACCCTTGTCACTGTTAGAAGACACATGAAAATAGACAACAGATTGATAAGCATGTGATTCTAATATTATTCATATGATACACTCAAATTCAATTTCGATGAACCTTGATTTATATTCCAAGAAGTCTCTTGGACTTCTAATGACTATTCAACTTCACTTTTGGCACCAATATGCTCAAGCTTTGAAGTCCATTAGTGATGTGCAAACCCTCCCCTGCCATCTCAAGGATAAACGTCATCATTTGGGCTATGGAACAAGCAATTCCCATCAAATAGTGTCAAGGCTAGCCTGGAGGAATCCAGGGTCCATCTGGGCACATCATCAATAAATCCAACGCCAAGCTTTAGTGGCTCGATGTTTCAGCATTTGGGGGTACTCTATAGTGTCAAGTACCACGTGGAACCATCTCATAGCCCAACGCTGTGCTTTGAAGGGGCAACATTGCATCAACAAGGTCATATCTGCTCTCTGGACTGGGTAAAATGGTCTTTGGAATGCTGCTGCAAGGGATGAGAATCATCTCTCAAGAAGCCTCTATTGATGTGATAACAACACATGACAAAACCTTACTCAAAATCAAGTGAAATGATCAATCGTTAGGCACAATAACCTTAAATGTATCATAGTGGGCCATACCTAATTTTTGGCTCACAAGAATTCTTCACACAAATCATACCTTCAAATGTTTAATTAGATCAAGTCCCGTGAACAAGTTATCTCCTTATATTAGGGATGGTTAGGTGGAAAATCTGATTAGGTGTTTCCAACCTCCAAGGCAAAGTGACCTATCCCAAGTTAGCCCATCAATCCATAGGTGCATGTGAAAGATGGTGGCGACAAAGTGGGCATGACTTCAGGGCAATGTGCCATAGCCATGTGACTAGCTAATGGAGGTCCAACGTCTACAGTCTATAGATGTAAAGAGGGAGTAATCATGGAGGTATGAGTTACCCTTTTCCTCGATTTCTTTTTCCACCTCTCTAGTGTGCTGTTTACTCGTTTTTTTTTTCTTCTTCTCTGATTTGCTTTTATTTGGGTGCATAGTTTAGGAACCCAAGGTTGCTTTTGCGACTTTCCATTACCCCTTTGGGATGAGTCAATTTAATGCTCATTAGGGTTGGTACAATATAAGAGTTTCTTTTTATGGATGAAACATAATGTGCTTGAGGAATTGGGTGATGGTTAATAAGGGGGGTAGTGCTTATGCTAGGCTTTTTTCCAGGTGCTAATCAAATGTCTCAACTGTCTTTTGCATTTTATCTTTTTCTTTCATTGGGGCTTTCTTATGGTTTATCTTTCTTCTAGCTCATTCAACCTTGAGGGCTACATTTTTGTGCTTAGACTCAGGGATGATGATGAAAGTTGCCAATTCCAATGACCAATAACCAATAGGTTGAAGAATGAAGATGAATAAAGGGAAAGATGGAAAGTGTTAAATTTCTATGAAACTCTACAACTACTTAGATGAATAAATGAAAATTGAAACTAGTTAACTTTCACCAAGGTATAGAGCCTCTTAACAACTTATAAGTAGTGGAATAAAACAAAGAGATAAAAACACATCACACAAATATTGACACACTTGTATTCTCAGGAAACCCAACAGGGAAAACTTGCTTGCTTGATGTGGCTATTTTATTCATTGCCCTTGGAGCAATTGAATTTATTACAAAGCAATCTATCTCTTTTGAGAGAGCATTTTTCTTATCTCATCTCAACTGATACAATTGATCTTGCCTTTCTTTGATCACTACTTGATCTTGGTTCCTGCACTCAATTAGTCCTCTGCTGCCTCCTTGACTTGCTTTGTAAACCCTGTTGTCTTGCTTCAATTATGCTCCTTCCTTTTGTACTTGGCCTCCTTATTCCTTGCGCTAATCTCCTATTTTCTAGTGCACTTCCGGCCTTATTTCTTAGCATAGTTGATCTCTGATTTTTTAGGACCTTAGCTCCACACAACATGTGCATGTTGAGAAATATAGGGCATCAAGATTAGGTAATTTCTGTATTAATGATAACTTCTTGTGAATGCTTTTTACTTCAATAGATTAGGATCTTCTCTTTAGTTAGATTATTATAGTGTTCTTCTTCATCAAATAGCTACCAAAGCATAAACAATAAAGAGACAAGAGACACAGAATGTAGGCGATTAGCCAGGGCCAAAACCTCTCCAACTTGAGAGGAAAACCCAAACGAGTTCTTCTTCTTTTAGAAACTTCAATTGACGAATACCAAGACCATGACCTAGACCCTTGACACAACAACCTCTCCAAGACCAAGTCATAAGGTCCTTCTTCACTGCTTCTCCTTCTTACGCAAGTCAACACAAGTCAAATTGCCTTTATGCACTACTAATCTCAGCTACTTTGAAGTTTCGGCCTTCCTCCACATATCTGCAATTTCGACTGCCTAAAATCACTGCAAAGACATGTGTGGGCTAAATTATGGCTTTTCTTGGTGTGCTTCTCCTTCGCTTACCTTGAGGGCTATTCCTTGTTATTTCGACTGGCAATGATGATGGTGTGGAGACCCATTACTTGTCTTTTACCAGGGCAGATGTAACCCTACTGCAAAAACCCTAGTTTCTACCACACACGTGAAGATATTAACCCAAAAACAGTGCCAAATGAGTTCGATCTTTCTCTCCTTCTCCTTGGTTATGAGGTTGCCTTTCTTTAGAACTTCACACTTCTTTCTTCCTTCTTCTCCTTGACCAAAATTTTGTCTTCCAATTGGAGGCCGAGCTGCCTATTTATAGTGGTCAGTGCATCCAAAATAAGGCGACTTGAATAGGTTCCTAGGCCGACATGTCTTTTCTAGAATCATCCAAATGTATTTAACTTTTTCTCCTAAAGTGACTTTATAAGTGGGAAAGTCAAATCTAATTTAGAAGTGACTTTATAAGTGATAAAGTTACTAAGTCTAATTTTAAAGTGACTTTATTAAAGTCAATGTGAAATTAGAAAGTGAAAAAGTGACTATGGAAATAAAAGGCTAAGTGGGTCCCCAAATCAGAGTCAAAATAACCTTATCATATCTGCAGTCAACATTAGTCAAATTTTGCCCTAACCAGAAAGTCAATGATGGTCAACGCAACAACAAAACAATCCACTTGGAGCTCGGTCAAAGGTAGTCAAACTCAGCCTTCTGAAGTGGTCAAAGTCAACCCAAAACAATCCTGAAAACAACAATCAAACTTTGTCAAATTCTGCGGTTAGCCTTGGTCAATGTCCCCAGAATATCTCGGTTTTTGTGCCAGCAGAAGCAGCTCTCCAAAATGAAATTTTAACAAGAAAACTGCAGTCAAAGGAGGTCAATATGGCCCTGGTCAACGCTGGTCAAACTTGCAACTGTTCATGATTTTTTTTGCTGTTAACTCTGTGGTCAACCTTGCGGTCAACCTCAGTCAATGTGCCCAAAAAATCTCTGTTTTTGTGCCAGTAGAAGTAACTCTCCGAACACAATTTTGACATGAAAACTGCGGTCAAAGGAGGTCAATATGGCCTGGTCAATGTTGGTCAAACATGCTACTGTTCTTGAAATTTTATGCGGTCAACCCTGTGGTCAGCCTCAGTCAATGTACCCAGAATATCTTAGTTTTTGTGCCAGCAGAAGCAACTCTGTAAAACTGAAATTTTGACATAGACTTCCTTCACTACAACCAAATACAATGGTAAGCCAAAACCTAGAATTAGATGCTATCAAGAGTCTGATCTGTTCACGAAGGTAGAGATGATGCAGAGATAACTTTGGAGCAAATCCTGGAATGCTCAGAAATTCAGAGGTGCATTAATACTATATGAAAATTTCAGGTCCGCCTTTTGGATGTGCTTAGATCTTGCCCTAACATAGTGAATCAAAAGAAATACCTCTCGAATATACCTTTGACTGATTTTGGTTACTTCAGAACAACTATAAGAACATGCTCTAGGAGGGTCAAATTTTCAACGTTATGGAGTATGACAGATGAGCTGGAATCTCAGCGCATAAATAGAACCTCCAGATGCTAATTTATATCTTGTGCAGATAGACTTACGTGGGTCACCTCAGAGATGTGAGGATGTTCAGACATTCAGAAATTTGGATGGACAATACAGACGTAGAGGTCTCCCCTTTTAATCTTTAATTCAAAGTCAAGGGAAGCAACCTCTCTTCTGAAAGACCTTTTATCCTTAACTACTGTCTCCTCATACTCTCGCTGTAAATTTGATTCGGATCAGAGTGCTCATGATGCACTTAACTTGTAATTTTTCTTGGAACCCGGTTCAAGGTGTGCTGCCGTGAATCTTCTTTCCAACCCCTTCTGGAACTGACAGAATCTGGATTCTCAGCAGAGGAAACTTCTTCACGTACAGCAAGCCTCTTTTCCTTCCATGCCTAACTCTGACATTATTATAGCTGAAGACTACTTCAAGGATTTAATACAAAGAAATCCATCCTCTTTCTGCTGCTAATCAATTTGACAGTCTGTACACATAAGTCTTACCTTCAGGCTGGCAGTAGGAGATCATGAAGACTTGACAACAAGCTTCATTAGAGATTGCTTCTCTTTTGCACCTGCTTGGGCTTGTCCTCACCTACCTCTGATACCATGTTAAAAATAGATAACATGCTCTTTTTTTAGGACAATTACTTCAATGTTCCTTATGAGCCCAATTTAATTTCCATTTAACAATCACTTAAACCATTATCACCTTGACAGTAATTGAAGAAAGAACATAAACATCAACAGTAAAGGACAAGCCAAGACAAGAGGACGCAAGGTTTGGCTAAAGCTATGGAAAAACCCCAATGTGAGGAAAACCCTTAATCAATTCTTCTTATTATTGTTATCAAATGTTCAGCAGAGAGAGAGTACAATACTTCAAAATGACTTGTCGATTTGAACCTTCATAGGGTGATGACATATTGCAGAGATATCTGGATCTGATGAGGGTTTCTTCAATTCATCATGTTTCATTTAATACATCAATTTAGTTGTAGCTTCAACAGAGAAAACAATACACTGCCCTTTGCTGATTCTTAGATATGAATTAGATCTCTTGTCCCTGTTGGTCAATCTTGAAGTGACAACCCATCAGATATTTAGTCCAAGATGGCAGATCTGGAAAGGGTTATACAAGAGCCCCAAACACTATTGCAAACTTTTGCGTTCTGCCCCAAGACTGATCTCAAAGTCTTCGAAGTGCCTTTCCTTGACTGCGGCCTAGCCGAAATAATGTGATACAACTTCCAGCCTCCTCAAATGAGGGTTGTGCATCTGTTGTTACAACAGGAATGTCTATGGCACTTGTCTGAGAGAATACGTAGCTCCAAACTGTTCCATGTAGTCCTTATCTCTTCCCAATAGGCTTTGACCTCTCCCAAGTGAATGCGGCCTGCATAGCAGAGGTAAAACAACCCTTGGTCAAACCCAGACGACTCCTTCTTTCTCACTGTACATTCTCCTTGATCTGTGGCCCAAAACAAAGAATATCTCTCCAGGATCTACGGCCTATCCAACAAGAGAATCATGATCATGGCGTAGAAGAGTGACCCAAAAGCAATGCTCTTCATCCTCCTCCAAAAGCTCAGTTATCTTAGACATAATCAAGCCCTTTTCATATTCGTTGGAGCATCCCTTTCTTCTGCGGCCATTCCAGAGACAGAGAAATGTGTGTACTATGATGTGAGTGAGAACCTCTTTATATATTAGATGGAGGGATGGATTTGGAGGGAAATTTGAAATTTAAATTTTCAATTTTTCCCGCCTAAACAAAATCATAACTTATAGAATTTCTTTTGAATAAACAAATATTTTTCTTTGACCAAATTTGACAATGTTTAGATCGATTTTAGTCCTCTTGACAAGAGGAATACTATGGGATTATTATCTCCTTCAACTGAACATA
Source organism: Pinus albicaulis (assembly GCA_034641835.2). Taxonomy (NCBI): domain Eukaryota; kingdom Viridiplantae; phylum Streptophyta; class Pinopsida; order Pinales; family Pinaceae; genus Pinus; species Pinus albicaulis. The sequence goes on along the minus strand of CM076578.1, from coordinate 10,000,706 downwards.
CCAAAGTGGAATTTCGCCCTAGTTGCCAATTTTAACAGTTTTTCTCCTCATGCTTGGTTTAAAAATGTCTTGACTTTTACCAAATCATAAGTTTTTATTAATCAGGTGAATCAATAGACTTGGCACCTATATCGAGGAGACCTAGGATTGAATCACTAAAACTACCACTATACTCTGAGCCTAATGCAACCACCCATAACCCTTACCATGCAAGTACACTAATTTTTGAAGTTGGACCAGATAAGACTTCAACTTGGACCAGGTAAGACCTCCACCTTTTGACTAACCTAATGAACTCACCAAATCACTAATTACTAGTATCAAGTTACCAAGTTATAAGTTACTACTTGTATTATTGACTCGCGATCATATTGCCACAAAACCTTTCCTTTTGGTAGGCATTCATGTCAATTTCGTCCATAAATTTCTTTTCCCTAGTTACTATCCCTATGTTAGTTTGGATTTAGCTTCAACTTGGGGGCTTTCTAAGGGTTTCATGTGCATTGTGCTTGGTGAAAACCTTTGTTGGAAATCCTTTCTCCTTGCCTTGACCTTTGGCCATCCCAACACTCAACCTACTAATCAAGCCCTAGGTCTCATGCCCCATCTAATAGGCCTCTATCAAGAAAGCAAATTGCCTCCTATTGGAGCCTTGAGCCTAAATTGTGACTTTCTTGTAGAAGACCTCATTACATCACCTTGTACCCTAACCTTAGAATACCCATCAGGTGACCTCACATACCAGGACACCTCCCATTTGTGAAAATCCGTAAAGAGCAGCGGTTTTTGGCTGTGGTGAAAGTGGGCCATCACCCCATCGTTGTCACAAGGTCTAGTGTTAACCTTGCAGGGTGCCCCTCCAAGGCCTGCTATATTTTGCAGCAACAAGGTCAAAATACATATGATATGCTATGAAAGTTATGGACACCTACATTTTCCCTATCTTCAACTATGCATCAAAAGAAATTGGTTAAAGGATTCCCATTTCAGCAAAAAGATGCTGTTTGTTAATGCTGTCTTGCAGGCAAGCACACCAAGATCAGTTTTTCGAGAGAGCAAAATGGAGAGCACTGGGATTGTTGGATCTCGTTCATGACATGTGTGAACTGATGGCAAATCAAGTAGTTGGTGGAGCAAGTGCAGAAAAAATGAAAGGCATTGATGATCGAAGGTGACATTGAAACCCAAATTCCACTTACATCTTTGGATGTTTCAGCGAACAAGCCAATTATTCTCTATAGCTAGTGGAGGAAGGGCATCGAATGAAATTTCTGCCAAGAAGAGTAAAAGTGAGAAAAAAAATGAAAGGACAAGAACTGCAACAAGGACTAGATTTGTGGCAGGAAAGGCAACATGGAGAAGAGGCAGAAGGAGCATAGGTGCAACACAGAGAGCAACAGGAAGAAGCAGAAGATGGGCCTTCAGTGCCAAGGAGGTCAATGTGAATTGTAACAAAGAAGAAACAAAATGATTCTGTTCTAGTAAGTATGGTTATTATTTCTCCATTGCAAAAGAACAAGTGAAAACTTGTCAGGAATGACGACTTCAATTTGACAGGACTGATTGATTAATATTGGACTAGATCAATAAATGGTGCAAAATGCACTTCACGAAGAACCTTTGAAGAAACAAGAGTTCAACAATGGGGGTGTGATAGGTTAGGGCAACGTTCTGTTTGGTGAAAAACTCAGATTGTCCTTTTCAATTGGTTGATATATTCATAAAACCATTATTTAAGGACAAGGTTGTAAACTTTATAGATAAGATTGATGTTTTTCTTCTTTGTTTTTCCGTAGAAAACTATGCACGATTTTATTCATCAAAATGAAAAACAAAATTACATTTGTATATGCTGCAACACATTTGGGATATATGCCTCACGACAAAGAATGAGTACGGGTTATATATTGAGCCAGTTTTCCTAGACAAGAAACTACAAAGATTCGGAAAATGACCCATACGAAGCATACAAAATAAAAACCCTAGAAACTTAGGGGAAACAAGCAGGGGCCAGACAACCCAAAGAGTTCACACAGGAAAACGAACCCGGTTGCCGATGATCAACATTACATAACGGATCATAAAGAACCCCTTACAAACATTTATCAAAAAAACCAGGACTGAGGCCAATCCTCAGAGAAACAATAAATAGGGCACAGGCTGCCATGATAGCCCAAACCTCTAGCCCAAATCCAGGCATCAAAAGAGCTGGGCCACAAAGCCCATCATAACCCGCGACAACCTCAAAGCTCGCACCAGCAGACACAACAACAAAATAAGGCCACAGGCAGCAGCGACATGAAAACAGGGCGATGACAAGCTAAATCTCGAACAGATTCTAGGCCCTGGAGCAGAAGCACCAATGGCAGCAGAGAAACTCCGACGAAAGAAAAACCTGAACACACCACAACGCTGCAAGAGCATCCATGAACGGCAATGTCGACGGCACTAGCAAGAGAGGAAGACCCCAACAGCTCGAACAAACAGAGGTATGAACCCGAGGGTCGAGGTGGCTAGGGTTTCAGCCTCCCCGCCTTCCGCTCCCTCAACTCCCATTCTCGCTTAACTCATAGTAATAGAATAAAACAATGTTCCAGAGATAAGATTGATGTAAAAAGTTAACAAATTATTTGTGAAGGGAGGTGTTAGAATATGATAATTAATGTCAACTTTATGAAATAAAATAAGTGTGAGTCAACAATACAAATAAAATATAACATAGGCTTAATTCATTTGGAAAAGTAATTACATACTTGAGGCTTTAGAAAGACTCCCGTACCTTAAGAGAGTTGATTCTGTTATGCTCGAATGGTGTATTTATTACATCTTTATATCCTTTAGCCTATTATGCACCATTCTCTATTATTATTGCATTGTTATTATTGTTATAATTTATTACTCCTGACACCGTATCTGTGTAATGCATTCTTGTAACCAATCCACTGTAATAGTGTCTGTATCCAAAGTATGTGTGACTTCATATTTTGGTCCCCACTGGTGTGCTTACAGTGCCACATGAATGCAGAACCCTCAAGTGCCATGGCAGTTTTGTCAGATACCAATTGTGGGCACGTTGACACAGGATGACTGGATTGAAACATAACTCAGGGATATATGCTCAAGGTCTGTTGTGTCTGGTTTTGGTAAACTATGTATCTTGTTTTTGTCTCTGTCCATGGAGGCAACATGAAGGATAGTTCAGTTCTATGCTGGTATGTCGGGTCAATTTGCAGATGCAGAATGGCATCTTGAGCTAGCTATAGTTATTGCAGACTATTTGACAGGTTTATGCTTCTGCAGTAGATGTCATCAAGGGGATTAGTAATAGAAGATGTGGTGAACTCTACACCAAATAAAAGGGTTATCTAGGTGATTAGGAACCAAATAGGGATGTGGTTGGGAGTGTTGCATTGGTAAATTGGTGTCATATCAAATGACGCTACTTTTTTGTTAAATTGGGATGCTCTGTGGGCCTGAGAACTAGGCATCAAATGGCACAAGTAAAAACATTTGAGAAATGGATTTCCTCTATGTATGAAGGTTCTCTTGATTCATAAGTGGCAATGCAACCAGGATAGTAGAAGAAATTCCTCATAGTAAATAATTATGGATATCCAGTTTTTGCTTTCATATTCTGTGTGTTTAAAATGCAGTGACCTTGAGATAGTCAACTTTATTATTTTCCCATTGTAAGTGCAGTTTCATTTTACTTTCAAGCAGACTTATTGTAGTTGGGACAATGCCAATTTTAAATGACACATGGTTTTTGTAATATATTATCAGTGTTTTTTACACGAGCAATGAGCTCACAGTAGCCATGCTTATCTTGATTGCAGTTTGGGGATGGGGAAGAATAACAACACTAAATTTTTACACTGAGCAAATATGATTATGTTCACATAGAACTTAATTGGAAGGAGTTATCGTCAATGGATTACTGAATTAATTTCCCATGTTATTTTTTTTTCCTTATCCTCGGATTACATTGAGATGTTATCGATTTGTGCACACTGCTAGTTCTAAATTAGAAATATGTGAATAAATATTGTGCCATTTTGAGGTTTATTGACTATGTAGGATTTCTTTCTGCACATTCCTGCTTGTACTTAACTTCCATGTTGTAGATAATTGAAGCCAAATTTAAACACATAAATTACTGTGCATTTGGAGAGAGAGACCCTTCATGATATAGATGGTATTCTTATATAATTATTGTTCATCTAAATTACACGTGGTCGTAGATAGTATTCACCTTTCTCATGGACGATTTCTCCTACTAGTAACTATTAACTATGAAATTGTATTTAGAATGTCTTACCTCTCACTGTATTTTACTTCACTTTTCTCTAGATACTTCACTTTTCATTAGATGCTCATTTCTTTTATACATGCATTGCTCTCTATTACAGTTGTCAGAGATTCGTTGAAGTTTGTCAAAGAATTGCAATGGGTAAGGGTGAGGGGAAGAAGAAGGAGAGTATCTTTAACACAAGTCTTGCAAGGTTCTCCTTACGCGAAGAGGGAAAAGGCATTTTAAATGTAAGTTCATCGACCAATGCAAATGTAGTTAAGAAGATGCAACATCTGCAGAGGTTGGCTGTTTGGGCAGCTGGAGAAGGTGGCGTTCCACCAATTGGAGCTTTGTTGGGGGCTCACTTGGCTTCCACGGGTGAAGCCTCAGGGATCCCTCCACCTGATTCTCCATTTTTTACTTGTGAAAGGTTTGCCAAATTTATTTGTCTGCCTCCAATTTTTTTTTTTTTTTATTTTTTTTTTATTTTTTTTTATTTTATTATTCTGTATATTTGATTCACTTTCTCAATCCTTTAGTTTAGGAAATAGACTCACTATTGAAACATGTTTGTAGATGATGGAAATTCGTTTTTTAAATCATCCATATTGTAAATCACCAGTTTTTTAATTATTTCAAATAGAGAAGTGGGGATGTTGTTTACTGATCTTAGCATATAATGGATTTATTTTTTTGAAAGATCCTTAAAAAGAAAAATGTAATTATTCTTTCTTGGAAAGTTTAGAAGATTGTAATGTAGTAATAATAGTTTTGTGGTGAGAGTTTGATACACAATAGTTTGATTGCTCATTGTCTTTGCAGTTCACCTAATGGATAATTTACTGCATCCCTTTGCTTCCCGATTGATTTGATGAATCTAAGTCCGATAATATTTGTTCCAGCTGTGGAAAGTTAACCTTTCTAAGGTCACGCAAGGGATGCATAGGGAATGAATATTTTCCTGAATTCTTGAGGACATGCCCATAAAAAAATGCAAGTTTGATCACTTTTTGCACTAGAAGCATAAAAAATCAGTAGAATTGCAATTAAGGGTGGACAAGTATAATGAGCTAATGTAAGATCCTTGAAATGCACACCCTTGAGCCTATGTAGTAGCAAGGTAATTGAGTGGATCAAGCACACTCAAATTGTTGGGTTTTAAAGCCTAAATGCATGCAATAGAAGTATAGAGTAGAAGAGAATAATTCTTGTACGCTCAGTATTTGAGCATCCCCCATAGATGGAGGAACGTACAAGAATCCTGCACCCAGCATCCTTTTAACATTAGATGGTTGTTTTCCTTTGCTGTGCATTGGTGTGGGAACATATTTGCTCGTGTTGTCTGCTAATGGTTTACTTGACTTCCCCTTGGCGTAATTGACTGTTTTCTCATTATTGGCATATGGCACTCTATGGAGTTTATATTTTCGTTCGATAATTATGGCTGCATATTAGGCCTATTCAATGGTGTTGGGTTTATATAATTTTAACTCTTTCCCGGATGTAGTCCTTGAGGCCACAACAATACATTTTTAATAATTCTTCGTCTGAAAACCCTCTTTGCCTTACCACTAACACTTCCCATTCGTGAGTGTATTCACTTACTGGTCCTTTCTGTTTGAGGTGAACGAACCTTTCGTATACATCATCCTCTTCCTCGTCATGAAACCTTTTCAACAGAGCATTCTTAAAATTTTTCTAGTCGAATGAAAGACCACTACATTTAGAGGACCATCACATAAACCAGTCGTATGCTTCTTCTTCTAGGTAGTTTGATGTCGTTACAACTTTTTCCTGCGAACCTAATGGTGTGTTTGCTAGAAAAATGGCGTCCATTTTGTTTACTCAAACGACGACGCCCTTATGGTCCTTACCATCATATTTAGGTAGTTCATTTTTAATTTGAAAGAGGTTCCTTTCTGGAGACCTAGTATAGTATTGAGTACCTTCAAAGTGCACTTGTGGTATTTGCGTCTGTAGATTTCTTAGGAAGTTGTGATCTGGAGAATTTTTGTCCTCTGGGGTCTTAGGACTTTGCGTGGCTGAAGGTGGATTCTCTTCCCCAAAATGCTTGCTCATCATTTCCTTTAATTCTATGATATCTTTGGCCATTTTGTCTTGATTATTTACTGACTTTTTGACATTGTTGATGCAGTCATTAATCTTATTGAGTTCTTCTCAGATTTTTTAAATATTACTGTTGTTATTGGAGTCCGCCATTTTATTCCCTTTTTTTCAGAAGACCCAATTTTTTATTTTTTTTATAATTTTTATTAAATTATATATATTATATAATTACAATATGTATATATATATTATATAAAAATTTAAACGTATATATATAATCCGTATTAGCAAGAAATACTCGAACGTGACCGTATCGAAATACGTCACTTCGTATATATATCTAAATCGTATCAGCAAGGGAATACATCAACGTGACCGTATCGAAAGGTCACGTCATGTATTGGTTAACCTGCCACAGTCCAAATGTTGGTTACCACTGTGTGTAGATTTTGGTGAATGACGATGGTAGGGACGGGGTTGGCGCAACAACGGGGTAGACGACGTATCACGTTCACATGTATCAGCCTTATCTCATTTTATATATAACCCGTCCGTAATTTTTTTAACTGTGAACCGTTAAATCAACACACCATATTGTCTGTCGTTTTATTCCGCACACATCGTATCACTGTTTCACATTTCCAACGCTGATTCGAGGTAGAGCCGCGTTGTTCACCGGAGACTAATATCTATTGCCACCGTTTTTAATTAACCAACAACAGTGTCGAGTCACCCACAACAACGACGTCCTGTGTTCATTCGGCTGTTACAACCGTTTAATTGTCTTGAGCCACGACTTGTGCAGTAATTTGCAGAGATGCAGTAGCACAACGGAAGGGGTGAGTTGATGGGGCAGCAGAAAAAAGGCACAGTGCTGACACGATGAGCAGAGCGTAGAGAAAACTGAGAGGCAGTGGAAACAATCTTTGAGAGACCGAAAGCTTTGATACCACTGGAACGTCAATCTTATATGCTCAGATTTTAAGAATGCTCAAATACTCGATATATATATATATATTGATGTAAATTAAATTGATGATTACAAGGCTGAGGCGGTGCTCTTTTAATAGGAGTTGACTGGCCATGCCTAATGAAAGAGACATGCTCTTTGGGGACTAATGTCTCTTCATTTTAACTAAATAATTGTTTAACTAATTAATTACATTAATAATTATATTAATTAAATAATACTTCAATATTTTAATTGTTATGAAATTAAATTCATAACAAGGGCCCAACCCCAACCCAAAAAGAAATTTGGGATGATACAGATAAATGATGAATGCACTCAACATCTCCCATAGATGGAGAAATGTGAGCAACCCTATTGAAGAAACCCCACGGGGAGTCGGTAAGAATAGTGACCTTAGGCTAACAAGTGGAAGATGGGAGTGATTGAGAGTGAGCACTTGAGGAGAAGATAGCCAAGCTGTGAGCTGCTACCTTAATGGCCATTGGTGGCTTGTTTTAAAAAATACCCGATTTCTCTCCAGCCAAATGCCCCAGGCCACAGAGAGTGGGAGGGCTTTGAGAGATTTCTGAATGTTTGAGTGAACCCATTGTTGATTTTTGTAGAATCGAATGTGCTCTAGCCTCGAGAATTTGTAGAGAGGCTAAGACACATGCATTCTCCAAGACCCAGAAATTGTTTGGGAAAATTCCACCTAGAGATGATTTAACTAAAATAATTAATAATTTTTAATGCATTCCTAAGTCTAAACTTAGGAAATGTGATTAATTAAAGGGTATTAATTAAATCAGGTGCGAATCTTCTAGATAAAGGCGTGGATCGAGTCCAGGTTAATCTTAGCCATCGATTAAGATCTAATCATGGCTGTTGATACCTCAATGAGAGATTATAAGAAGGAACTCGATGGGCACTTGGAGAACACATCAAGGGAGATACTTAGTTGCCCAAGCAGATCGATTTTCTTAGTGGCTGAAGTTCGACAAGAGAAAATCGAGTCAGAGGGTGAGTTGCAGGTGAGAGAGAGAGGGTATCAACAGTAGTTCGAGAGTGCAGGATGAGTTTTGGAAGGGGCAGCGCAGAGGAGGGACGCAGTTCATCAAGCACTACGCAGTCACTGCGCAGAGGATGACGTAGTGAAGCCAGTGTAAAGGCAAGGGTTCCTCTTCGGGGTTAGAAAGGAGAGAAAGAAATTCATCAGTAAATTTCTCTTAGTGGTTCTTCCTCTATTTTTGCTATCCAGTATCTTGTACATGAATTATTGCTGAAGATTAATAAAGAAACCCTCATCTGCTGCACCGATTTTCCCACATTGGGTTTTTCTGGGGACTATTGTCCAAAAATAACTGCGTCAATGTGTTTATATGTGTGCTAGTATTTTCCTTGCATGTATTTTCCACAGTATTTGATTTGTGAAGGCTGTAGTGTATATGTTTCGATATTTGCCGTAGAAAACTGCAAATAATTTGTTTAATTAATTTTAACAAATAGAAGAAATAATATCAGTTGCTGTAGTAAGATTCAGGTCATCAAATATTCACATGGTATCAGAGCACAAATAAGAAGCGAGAGAGCTCAGGTGCAGAAGAGAAAAAGGAACATTGTAGCCCTGCGTGAGCAGCTGCTAGAAACCCCCAGGAGGCTGCGCAGTCCATTGGCCAACCGAGAAAATTTTCTTGGAAAAATTACTTCTCTGAGTGAGTCCAAAAAGAATAAAATTTCCAGATTGAAGGTTGTCAGAGGCAGAGGTAGTAGCCGTATTCCTTTTTTTGCAGAGCAGATTTCCAGCTAGGACGCAGACGCAGTATTTTGCAGCTGCAAAATCAACATTGGGAAGGAAAGGAGAAATAGGATAGAAAATCATGGATAATCAAGAAGCCTCAGAATTATCTTCCAGGTTGGAAGATGAGTTTGCATGTTTGTCAGGTTTGACATCAGCTAGTTTCTGGTATATTGAGAGCGAAGCTTCAGCTCACATGATTGGAGTAAGAGAGTATTTCTCTAGCTATCAAGAGGAGCAGATGGACTTCCAGATCACTATGGGCAACATAACTAAGTGTACTCCAGTAGGGAGAGGCACCATAGATTTTCAAACGGAAGCAGGAACTAGCACCAGTGCCACTAATGTGCTACATGTGCCAGGATATGATATGAAACTAATTTCAGTGTCCCAGTTGCAAGATAAGGGGTACGATGTATACTTCGTAGGAAAGAAGGTGTATGTCAAGCATCCCAGTTGGAAGAAGGTGAGACAGATTGGAGCTCGAAGAAACATGTTATATAGGTTGCACATCGATTCTCCAATGACACTGATAGGCAATGATAATAGTAGTGGGAAAGAGATAAACGAACTATGGCATAGGAGGATGGGACACTTACACCATGGAGCACTTAGGATGCTAAGAGAGACTGTAATATGAGTTCCATTTCTCAGCACCGAGCACAATGATGTATGTAGAGGATGCGTACTTGGGAAGTACGCAAAGACAATGTTTCTCGAGAGTTTCAACAAAATAAATGGCATTTTGGGATTGATACACTCAAATATTTGCTGCCCTATGTCCACCAGAGCTCTAAGCGGTGGCGAGTATTTTGTCACCTTTATTGATGATCATTCCAGAAAAACCTGGATCTACTTCTTAAAGACCAAGGATGAGGTCTTTGATCGGTTCAGAGAGTTCAAGGCTCTCGTAGAAAACATGACAGGGAAAAAGATCAAGGTACTATGTTCAGATAATGGTGGAGAATACATGGATAAAGACTTCACAAATTTCTGCGTGAGGGAAGGTATTAAAAGAGAGTGGACAACTCCCTATAATCCACAACAGAATGGAGTAGCGGAGCTGAAGAACAGAACTATAGTCGAGGCAACAAAGGCTATTTTGTATGACTAGGATTTGCCTAGATTTATATGGGCAGAGGCATGCAACACAACGATGTACATTCAAAAGAGAACACCTCACAGAGAATTGGGGAAGAAAACGCCAAAGGGGATCTTCACCGGGAAGAAACCTGAGGTAAGTCATTTGAGGATATTCGAGAGTGTGGCCTATTTTAACATTCCAGATGAAAGCACAGTAAGTTGGATCAAACTGCAAAAAAGGGGTTCCTCTTAGAATATAGCGAGACCTCAAAGGCATATAGGATCTACATTCCTAGCAGTAGGAAGATTGTAGTAAGGCGAGATGTAAAGTTCATGGAAGACAAAGCTTTCAGAAGATCTCGAGAGATGCTTGCAGGAGACCAATCAACAAATGTTCCGTTAGTCTAGCAACAACAGGGATTGCAAGTAGGACAAGCAGGGGGACAGTCACAGGGTTCGAGTACAGTGACTAGTACCGGTATCTCCTAAGGAATAGGAAATCCAGGGAGTTCTCAGCAGACGGAGCAATAGGAACAGGTGGAGGAACAGATTGAACCTCCCACCACTAGTGGTAGAACTAGTAGGGAAGTGCGTTAGACCTTGAAGGACGCAGAGGAGTTTTTCAGAGCTCCTAGAACTGACAAGAGGCAACGCAAGAAGCCTGACAGATACCAGGCCTTGGTGGTGTAGGTTGCAGAACTCTCCAGCTTTCAGGAAGTTGCTCAACATCAGGTGTGGGTGGATGCCATGGTAGAAGAATACAATTCTATCATGACTAATGATGTTTGGGAGGTAGTGCCTAGACCATAAGATAGATCAGTTGTAGGCTCTAGATGGATCTATAAGATCAAGTACGCTGCAGATGGCAGTGTAGAGAAGTATAAGGTTAGGTTCGTGGCAAAGTGGTATGCACAAAAAGAAGGGATAGACTATGAGGAGATCTTCGCCCCAGTTGCTAGATATACCTCTATCAAATCTGTTATATCCCTAGTGGCGTAGATGGGATGGGAGATTCACCAAATGGATGTTAAGACTGCATTCTTGAACGGGGTGATAGAAGAAGAGGGATATATAGAACAACCGGAAGGCTTCGTGACTCATGAGAAGAGAACTCATGTTTGGAGGTTAAAGCAATCCCTATACGGGCTCAAGCAGGCACCCAGAGCGTGGTATGGTCGGATTGATAGTTACTTGATTTAGTTGGGAGTCATCACGAGTGATGCTGATCCCAATCTCTACTATTTGATGGTGGAGAATGAGCTGCTCATTCTGATTTTGTATGTAGATGAAATGTTTTTAACAGGATCATCAAGGCTCATAAAGGATTGCAAAAGGGACCTTGAAGCAGAATTCGAAATGAAGGACATGGGGTTGATGCATTATTTTCTAGGATTGGAAGTTTGGCAGAAGAATGGTGAGATATTCCTTGGGCAAGGAAGATATGCTGCAGATATTCTAAAGAGATTCATAATGCAGGATTGTCGACCTATGGCAATGCCCATGATCACTAATTGGAAGAAGATAGTTGCATCAGGAGATAAGGAAGTCGACCCCACCGTATACAGACAACTCATTGGGTCACTCATGTATCTGGTCAACACTAGGCCAGACATCTGTTTCACTATCAATACCCTTAGTCAGTTCATGGTGGAATCGAAAAGGGTACATTGGGCAGTGGCGAGGCACATTCTTAGATATGTGCGTGGAACAGTTGGTTATGGGTTGAAATACACCCGAGGAGATGATGTCAGGTTGCGCAGATTCACAGATGCAGATTGGACAGGTAGTTCAGTGGACAGGAAAAGTACCTCCGGGTACTGCTTCATTGTTGGATCCGCGATAGTTTCTTGGTGTAGCAGGAAGTAGAAGTCATTAGCACTGAGCTCAACAAAATTTGAATATACGGCAACAAGCACAACCACGTGCGAAGCTATATGGCTTAGGAAGCTACTAATGAGTTTGTTCAGGAGAAAAATGGGAGCGACCAATGTTTAATGCGATAATCAGAGTTGGATAAAACTCTCTGAGAATCCAATATTTCATGATAGGTCTAAGCATATTGATATCAGATGTCATTTCATTAAAGACTGTGTTCAACGTGTGGCAGTCCGGTTGCAGTATGTCCCCACAGGAGATCAAGTAGTCGACATACTCACAAAAGCTCGAGGGAGAGCTAAGTTCATCCAGTTCAGGGAACAAATGGGTATGGTAGAGAACTTGTTTCAGTAGCAGAAACAGATGGATTCTCAGTTGCAGCAGCAGCAGATGAGAGGGAGTTGCAGTGCAGATGCAGTAGTTGGCAACAATATGCAGGGTCAGCAGCAACACAGATGCAACACTGAATTAGAGTTGCGCAGTGGTTGTTGGGCAGTGAGGCCAAACATCAGCAATGTAGCAGGAGATGGTGCAAAATCAATAGGTTGCAGTACTAGAGCACATTCCTCACTAAGAGGGAGTGTTGGTTTTTGTAGCATTATATGTGCTTTAGCCTCGAGATTTTGCAGAGAGGCTGTAGCACATGCATTCTCCAAGACCCAGAAATCGTTTGGGAAAATTCCACCTAGAGATGATTTAATTAAAATAATTAATCATTTTTAATGTATTCCTAAGTCTAAAATTAGGAAATGTGATTAATTAAAGGGCATTAATTAAATTAGGTGCGAATCTTCTAGATCATGGATCGATTTCAAGTTAATCTTAGCCATCGATTAAGATCTAATCATGGCCGTTGATACCTCAACGAGAAATTATAAGAAGGAACTCGATGGGCACTTGGAGAACACACCAAGGGAGATACTCAGTTGCCCACGTAGATTGATTTTCTCAGTGGCTGAAGTTCGACAAGAGAAAATCGAGTCAGAGGGTGAGTTGCAGGTGAGAGAGAGAGGGTATCAACAGTAGTCTGAGAGTGCAGGACGAGTTCTGGAAGGGGCAACATAGAGGAGGGACACTGTTCGTCAAGGACTGCGCAAAGGATGATGCAGTAACACCAGCGTAAGGGCAGACGGTCCACTTTGGGGTCATAAAATCGCTGTGGAGAGAGAGAAATTCATTAGTAAATTTCTCTTAGTGGTTCTTCCTCTATTTTTGCTATCCAATATCTTGTAGATGAATTATTGTTGAAGATTAATAAAGAAATCCTCATTTGTTGCATCGGGTTTCCCGCATTGGGTTTTTCCGGGGATAATTGTCCAAAAATAACCGTGTCAATGTGTTTATATGTGTGCTAGTATTTTCTTTGCATTTATTTTCCATAGTATTTGATTTGTGAAAGTTGCAGTGTATATGTTTAGATATTTGCCATAGAAAATTGCAAATAATTTGTTTATTAATTTTAACAAATAGAAGGAATAATATCAGTTGTTGCAGTAAGATTCAGATCATCGAATTTTCACACCCATGATTGTAAACAAGAGTCAATGTCAATTTTAGCCCACCTGATTATTAGACTAGTGAGCCTCTGAATTTCAGACCAGTTCTCCCGAGAGAAGGGGCAATGCAAGAAAAAAATGAGTGACTGATTCTGAATTTCGGTGGCACTAAGAGCATCTACTCGCGATGGAATGATCTCTTTTGAAGGTTATCCCAAGCAGGGACCTTATTTCATAACATATGCCACATGAAAAGTCTAGCTTTCCGCTCCATGTGATTGTGCCAACCAAGCGTACCCTGTCTTTGGTGTGTAACATCCATAATTGGTGTGTGTCCAAACTAGAGTGTCAAACTGATCTGAGATAGAGACATGTGAAAATGATAAGGCTTGGGCATACTGCTCCCAAAGAACAACCTGTTGTTCATTTAGTCCAAAGTCACGACTGTTTGTCCACCCCTGAGGTCCCAAACCCGACAAGTTCTCAGAGACCTATGTTAAGAAAAATATGTCGTGATTGTTCAGATGTTGAATCAAATTATATTTAGAATCATCTAGTGTGGTGACCCCCCACCTAGGGGTCGTTCCCAATTAGAAAACTAAATTGTCCCCCACATTCCAACATAAGCCTTGCCCAATGAGAAAGAAGGAATTTAAAATGGCTTCCCAAAAAATGGAACCTCCCTTATGGATCCTAATGGACTCCCTGATCTAGTCTATAAGATGGATCTGGGGCCAATATATTTTTTATGCATGCATTGTGCCCAATAGCCCACTCCTTGAATAAGTCCATCCACTCTTAGCTGCCAGAGCAATGTAGAACTAGGACAGGTATTTTTAGCCCCATCCATCTTGATGTTTTGGAACAATGATTGGCTTCCAGGATGTAAGCGCAAAAGGCTTTTGTCTTCCTTCCCATCCCACAGGAAATGCAAAGAGATCTGTTTGATTTTGGCGAAAATCCCTTTGTGGATCCAAGTAAGTGTGGCCCAAAAACCATAATAGCTTCAATAACTGACTTTGTGAGAACCAACTGACCTGTATGAAAAAGCTATTTGTGGCACCAGATCATTATTCTCTTCTCAATTTTTGCCAAAGAGCCAGAATCGGATTTACAATAATCATTTGCCTTAAGGGGGGGAACCCAGGTATTTAAATCACCCTAAAACCCTCACCCTCCAAGAGGGATTTAATCTAGGATTCGATCTCCTCTAACCTCTTTCGGTCGAATTCCCTTTTCCTCTTGGCCCAAGAAATGGCTGTTGCCTTGGCACATTTTAAGTTTTCTCGAAACTGAAGGGGGGAGAGCCCCATTATTAGGAATAAAAGGAATTCAAGTATCTTTTATTGCCTGAATGAAGTCCTGATCCTCCAACCAATGCGAATTCAGTTTGAAATGCTGAGGGGTTTTTTGAGAAATCGTATCCAGTTCTAGGATGAGAGGACAATGGTCAGAAATGACGCTTGGCTTGACCCATTGACTAAAACGTAGGTTCCTTTTGAGAAGGCTTTTCGCAATGAGGAATCTGTCGAATCGCTTAGGAATCCAATCCGCCCTAGTCCTATTGTTACTTCAAGTTGTAAGGAGCTTGATTGGTCGAATGTCTAACAAACCCAAAAGATCAAAAAGGTCTAAGAAGAAGTTAGAATCAGGGTCTGGCCTAGCCGCAGGTCCCTAGAATTCATCATGCCCAAGGGAGAGTTTCGAGTCCCCCTTAGAATTAGAGAGCCGGGAGAAGGGAAGCGAAGAGAAATAATAGATTCCCAAAATGGTTGGCGATGTAGAAAAGGACCATAGATATTGTAGATGCAAATATTTAAGTTGAGTTGATAGGATTAGAGCTTTGTCATCAGGCCCCATGAAAGGACCAAGCATTTTGTAGTTGAAAATACGAAGTTCACCACCCCATAATAATGCCTTCAAATTTCCATGATGCACAAAGCAAGGAAATCCCAATTCTTGAGGATGTATGTGAGTGTGTGGGTAGTCTAGGTGTTGTCAATCATAATTTATTGTAGAAGAATAATGTGTGGTCCAATATTATCCACTAGACATTTAAGGGCCAATTTTTTGGGGGTATTGGCTAGCCCACGAATGTTGAGAGTGAGAAAAATCATGGCACAACCCCTTCAAGTGTCGATGCTCTAAGTGCCCTAGAGATTGAGTGTTTTTTCCCTTCCCGAACTTCTTCGTGCGCATTCGATTGTGCCTTTAATAAGTGAGATTTCGTACCACGCCCCAACTTCTTGTCTTGGGGAGATACACAACTTCCCAAACTCGCCCCTTGGCTCAATGCCAAGCATCCCACATCTGATTGAGAGTAGATGGATAACATGGAGCCTTGAGATCTTAGATTATATTATGACGACTTCTCTAGGGGTGGAGGGATATTACGCTGAAAATGGGGGGGGGGTCGCCAAGGGGGAGGGCATGTGAAAATTCTTTGAAATGCAACAACTGGAAATTTATTCTTCTAATTGATTAATTATGTAGTTTATTTGTTACGAAAAACAACGAATAAATCGTACCACAATTCTTCACAATAAAACACTTCAGAAAATACACTAGAAACTGAGAAAATAGATGCACACACAATAAAATTGACACCAATATTTTTGGACAAAAGTCCCCAAAAAACCCAACTGGAAAAATCAATGCAGCAGATGAGGGCTTATTTTATTATATGCAGCAACAAAATTAGAGTACAATATATGGATGCCAATCTGGCAATCTTCTAGCAAGGTCAATTGGCCAAAATAATAATGAGACAATTTGTCTCACCCAACAATTGATCTTAGCTTCGAAACTGACTCTATCTGGGCTTCTCGAAACCTGCGTCAGCCTCTACGCAGGCTCTACTCACATCGCCTGTGGAATTGGTTTGGTCTTGTCATTCGACCCAACTGGAAATTTATTCTTCTAATTGATTAATTATGTAGTTTATTTGCTACGACAAACAACGAATAAATCGCACCACAATTCTTCACAATAAAAACACTATAAAAAATACACTAGAAACTGAGAAAATAGATGCACACACACAATAAAATTGACACCAATATTTTTGGACAAAAGTCCCCGAAAAAACCTAACTGGAAAAATCAATGCAGCAGATGAGGGCTTATTTTATTATATGCAGCAGCAAAATTTGAGTACAATATCTGGATGCCAATCTGGCAATCTTCTAGCAAAGTCAATTGGCCAAAATAATAATGAGACAATTTTTCTCACTCGACAACTGAACTTAGCTTCAAAACTAATTCTATCTGGGCTGCTCGAAACTTGCGTCAGCCTCTACGCAGGCTCTATTCATACTGCCTATGGAATTGGTTTGGCCTTGTCGTTTGACCCAACTTAGCCACGAGAGATGACTCGCTTGGCCTCTTGGAACTTCTTCCGGCCACTAGCACCTGAATCAACCTCCACTCCAGCTAAATCAAACTACCCTTTGAAGCTGCCCGTGCAAGCCCTAAACAACCTCATTGAGGAATAATGTGCCCTCTTGTTGCTGACTCTCCAACACTGGAAATCCACTAGAAATCACTACTGTTACTCCCTCTCACTTTTTCTTTCCTTCTGGCTCGAACTCTTCTTCCGTGCTCGACCTTTGCAAATGGATAGCTTGATCTGCCAAGGAACTTGCTCTCCTTTGATGTCTCTATCTTCATCCCCAATGTCTTGCTCTTATAATCTCTCGTTGGTGAACCAATGACCATGATTAGATTTCCATCAACGGCTAAGATCATCTCAAACTCAATCCGTGTGAGTTTCTAGAGCATTCTCACCTTTCCTTAATTAATTGCTATCAACCAATTTTAGCAAGTTAGACTTAGAAAAAAATTAAATGATTGCTAATTAATTTAATTAAGGTATTTCACAAGCTTATCTCACGAAACCTTTTTAGGGTTGTGAAGATCTCATTTTCTTAGTCTCTTTGACATAAATCGAGACTATAACACTTGTCTGATGCTACAAAAACTAATATTCCCTCTTAGCGAGGAAGGTGTTCTCTTATCTTTCTCCCATAACATCTTCCCTCACGCTGTCGATGTCTGACATCTATGACAACCTGCCACTTCCCAACAAGCCACTGCACATACTTTGATCCATCAACTAACTCTATAGCTGAACTACCTTGCATCTGTGTTGCCTTTGACACTGCACTGTGCCTCCTGCATTGTTGCCAACTTTGCTCTGCGCTTCAATTGATTTCATGCTGCTGCTACTGCTGTAACTGAGAACCAATCTATGAATCCACTGTTTCCATACTGGCTTTGCAACTGTCTCTTGAGTCTCTGATTGCGACTAGTATCTGTACTGTCTACTGAATAATTGTTTAAGCTACATTTGCCTCTGCGCCCCTCAAACACTGACTGCAACTAGTCTTTGTGAAAATTTCCTTGAAATGCAACAACTGGAATTTATTCTTCTAACTGATTAATTATGCAATTTATTTTGTTATGGCAAAATATTGAATAAATCACTTTGCAATTTCTTCAAGATAAAAATGTAGTGGAAAATAAATTGTAAACTGAGAAAATAAAGCGAACACAATAAAATCGACACCGTTATTTTTGGACAAATGTCCCCGAAAAAACCCAATGTGGGAAAACTAGTGCAATAGATGAGGGTTTTATTATTATCATAATGCAACAATGAAAATTCTGAGTACAATCTGGATGCCAAACTGGCAGTCTTCTCCTAAGAAACTATTGGCAAAATTGTTGAGGGAAATTTTCCCTTCTCCACAAGCAATCTGACAATAATCTAGCCACTTGAACTAGCACCCAGAACACCCCTACGTAGGCTTCTGCACTGCCTCTGCACAACTCGTAACTCGCACTGCCTGGAACTGCTTCTGATCAAGACGTTCTGCCTGTTGCTGCCTCTAGAAATGATTCTTCGGCCATCTGGAAAATTATCCCGGCCTCTGGCACCTGAATTGACCTCCTCTCCAGCAAAATCGAACTACCTCAATGAGGTTGACGGAACCTCCTGTGGAATAACTTGGCCTCTCTAAGCTGACTCTTCTGGCACTGGAACCCTCCACCAGAATCTCTATTGCTGCTCCTTTGCCTCTGCTACTGATCTCTAGCTTGAATTCTCTTCTCGGCTGAATCTCTGCTCTCTGGGAAATTCGATCTGCATAAATCACCCACTCATCCGAAGTGTCTGTGATGTTTTTATCTCCAATCCCACGAGTTGCTCTTATAATATCTCGGTGAACTAATGACCATGATTAGATCCCCATCAACGACTAAGATCATCTCAAACTCAATCCGTGCGAGTTTCTAGAACATTCTCACTTTTCTCAATTAATTCCCTTTAATTAATCGATTTTCCCAAGTTAGACTTAGGAATTTTTTAATTATCGATCCGTTAATTTAATTGAGCTATCGCTGGGTGTTTTCTCCCGAAACCTTTTGCTCGCTTTTGGAGATCTTGTGTTTCTTAGCCTCTTTGACCAAAGTCGAGACTAAAATACCTGTCTGATGCTACAAAAACTAACACTCCCTCTTAGCGAGGAAGGTGTTCTCTCTCCCATAACATCTTCCCTCGCGCTGTTGATGTCTGACAACTGTGACAACCTGCCACTGCCAACCAAGCTACTATGCATACTCCGATTCATTTGTCACTCTGTAGCTGAATCACCCTGCATCTGTGCTATTGTTGACACTGCACTGCTGCGAACTCTGCTCTGCGTTGCAACTACATTGAGAACAAAACTACTGTTCCTGCTACTAAACAGGATTCTCTACTATACCCACCCTTTCTCTTAAATAGACGAACTTAGCTCTTCCTAGAGCTTTCGTGAGTATATCTGCAACCTGCTCTTCCGTGGGAACATGCAAAAGTTGAATTGCTCCATGCTACACACAATCTTGGTTGAAGTGATATCTGATATCTGTGTTTCCACCTATCATGAAACACTGGATTCTCTTAGAGCTTGATGCAACTCTGATTATCCTAGTAGATACTGGTTGCCTCCAACCTTTGACTGAACAAGGTTATTGGTAGCTTTTGAAGCCATATAGCTTTGCACATGGCTGTGCTAGCTGCCATATACCCTGCTTTTGCAGAGCTCAATGCTACTGACTTCTGCTTCCTGTTGCACCAAGAAACAACACCTGATCCAACGCTGAAGCAACACCCTGCTGTGCTCTCTCTGTCCACTAAATTGCCTGCCCGATCTGCATCTATGAAACCACATAATCTGATAACATCACCTCGAGTATACATCAACCCATACTTGACTTTGCCGCACAAATTCCTCAAAATGTGCCTCGCTACTGTCCAATGCACTCTCTTAGGTCTCACCTTAACTGATTGAGAGTGTTGACCATGAAGCAAGTATTTGGCTTGGTGTTGACCAGACACATGAGGGAATCGATGAACTGTCCATACAAAGTTGGGTCAACGTCCTCATACTCTGATGCATCGATCTTCCTCTAGTTTGTAATCATAGGCATATACATGGGTCTTCAGTGTTGCATCCTGAATCTCTTCAAAATCTCTGTAGCGTATCACCCTTGACCAAGGATGATCTCCCCATTCTTCTGCCACACTTTCAAGCCTAGGAAATAATGCATCAGTCCCAAATCCTTCATGTTAAATTTTGCTACCAGGTTCCTCTTGCATTCTTCTATATGCCCTGATGACCCTGTCAAGAAGAGGTCATCTACTTAAAACGCTAAGATGAGTGGCTCATCCTCTACCATCAAATAGTAAAGGTTGGGATCTGCGTCACTATTGATGAATCCCATCTACTGCAAGTCGCTGTCAATCCAACCATACCATGCCTTAGGAGCCTGCTTGAGCCCGTATAGAGCTTTCTTCAGTTTACACACATGCGTGCCCTTCTGATGTGTCTCGAAGCCCTTGGGTTGTTCTATATATACCTCCTCCATTATTATCTATGTTCAAGGAAGTTGTCTTGATGTCCATCTAGTGAATCTACCATCCCGTAGGGCGGGGGCTATCACTTTGATTCCCGCCCACTCTGTTTTAGTTGTCTCCCAACAACAGGCTATGGGGGGTAGTCCCTATGGAAACGAGTTGAATGAAAACAAGTTGGGAACCAACTTGATTGGGAGACACAGGTGAGTGGCCTAGCTACTCGGTTAAAATTAGTAAGACTCAAGGATTTAATTAGATTTAGAGATGAGATCGGTGCCTTATGGAGTGACAATTCTTGCTTATTACAAATTAAAATCAAGTAACTAGATGGACACCTACTACTTAATATGATAGACTATCCTATATGAGATGCAACTGCTGAGAACTAGGTGTAATGCAAGGATGTTGGTTTGTTTTAGATCAAATGCCTAATCTAAGTTGAACTTTTCCCGTAATTGTTTTGAGAAATAGTCCTCAGGGTAAGTTGTGGGATGGATGCCAAGGGGAAGTAGGCAATGGCCTGATTAACGATACCTCCCCTGTGTTCCGACCACCCAGTGCCTCCGGTGTTGTAGAGACTGTGGTTCTGACAACTGCAAGGTCATTGTGTTAACCACCAAGAAGAGCTGAATCCCTCAAGTCAGATGAGAAAGGGTTTCCCTAGAAGCTATCAACCAAGCTTATGCTTGGAGGTAAGTTGTTAAGTGCAACTACTCTTTGAATGAAATGCAAGATGGATGAGTGAAGTTCTTGAGTTAAGATTGGTTAAGTCTTTAAGTACTTAACAATGATTAGAAAGCAATCTTAAAACAAGAGAAGTGTTTAAGGATACAAGTGACAATGTTCACCAATATATCAATCCACAAGATGCCAATTAGATTTCAAATGCCCACAATGACTTAAAACCATCAACAAGATCAACAAATTAGAGACTAGATATGTGAGTGCTTTAAATGCAAACTTAGATAATCAAAATCAACAATAACACTTGAGAAATTTCAGCACTTATTACCCTTATGACAGCAGTTAGGAAATCACTTTAAATCCAAGAGATAACAAATTCATATAGTGACTGGAGATGATTACTGAGATGCCCCACAACTTGCCGAGGTAAAACTATGATTTCTCAACCATTTTAAGATATTATGTTCAGCTTAAATCAGATCTGAAAACTCATATTACAGCAGTAAGAAAATCATGCACTTAGTGAGTTATTAGTGCCAAGATATGCCCAAAATTTCTTGAAAAAGCTTAAACAAATTTACCATGAGCTTTTATGAGTTTTTAGGGCTTCTTTATGTGTATGATTCAGAAAATATTTAGATCTGATATAACTTATTACAGCAGTAAACAAATCATCAGTTCAACAAGTTAATGATGCTACAATAAATGCCAAATACGCCCAAAACTAGGAAAAATTTACCAAAATTGGAAAATCAATTTTTTTTTGTGGTTTTTAGAGTGATATTCAGAAAATATCAAATCTGAAAAACTTGTTACAACAGTGAGGAAATCAGAAAACCAGTGAGCTATCAGTGCTTGAACAAATGCCCAAAAATGCCCATAACTTGGAAAAAATTGCCAAAAATTGAAAATTTGAGCCTTTTATGTGAATTATTCCAAAAAGTTCAGATCTGATATATTCAATTTTGCAGTAAAATTCCAGCAAGCAAGAAATTAGATTTAGTCTAGATAACTAATGCCCAAATGGCCAAAAATTAGGAAAATTCAAATTTTGCAATTTTGAGTATTTTTAACCATTTTAAATGTGATTTTAGGGCTTATATATCACTGTTATAAACTGCAAAGTCAGAAGTAATAAAACATTGAAAATTAGGGTTTAGAGAGAAAACCAAGAGGCCTTTGGGCTTTGTAGATGGCTAGGAAGACTTCCAATGAATATGAACACCTGCAAACACAATGTTAACCCCAAAATCGATGCAAAACAAATTGTTAGAGATAGAATGCCAATCCCTTGAAGAAACCCTTATTTGTACTGAGATCTAGCACTTATAGGACTTATGGCCTTCTTAATGCTTGCAAAATAGGGGTCCCAAACACTAGCCTTTTAGGTTGGGTAAGGGTTAGAGCCTTCAGAAAATGAGTTTCTTCCCTAAATTGAAAATAAGCAAGTTGCAAAAATAGCCTGAAAACCCTAGACGTTTAGGCTTTCTGAGGTCCCTAATGCCAAGTTCTTCCTCAATCTTGAAACAAATTTAGAATAGAAACCCAAATACCGAATGTAAAAAAATAAATTTAAATTTCAAAACCCCAAAACCCCAAATACTAGACAAAATCTTAAAACCCCGAAACCCAAATTAGCAAAATAATTCATAAATTAAATCTACAAAGTTATTTTCAAAATTTACAAATATACAAGGGTTTTGGAAACAAATTTTTTGGGAAATAATTTTTTTATGGCTTTTTTTTTGATAAATGGCTAAAAACACATTAGAAACCCCGATGTATACTATAGCCTTAGCGAAGATTTAATCCGCCACACAAATATTTGGGATCCAAGCAACAATGATTCGTGCCCAAGTTTGTGAACTTGGAGGCCAAGGACTGAAGTACTTGCAAACACTATGTATTTATCTCAAAATAATCTGTTAATCACATTGGGAATTAAAACACCTAAGATTAGCCCAAAACTATCAATAGTATGATTTTATCTCCAGCTAATGAAAAAATAGATCTTACCAATATTCAACACAACATAGGAATGCTCGTAGTAAGCACATACCACAAATCAATAAGCATGAACACCTTGAATTGCACCCCAAAGTCTTTATTATGATAGAAAAAATAGTTCCCCAACGAGACAATAATGTTACAAAGATGCTTCAACAACAATTTTCTAGCTAGAGATCATCGTGCTAGAGACTCAAATGACTCTCTAATTTATAGATATATCCTCCAAGTGGAAAAATAACGGCTAGTTTCATTGATCCTTGTTAAAATATCGTCCGTCGAAAAATACATGATTATCTTATAATCTCAGCCGTTGATTTTTTATTTTTGAAGAATTTTCGAATTTATCATTTAAGTCAATTTTTAATTTTGAGCTAATTTCTTAAAAGAATTGACTTTGACTTACCCACCAAGGTCCAAGTATCCAAATTTTCTTGAGATATACAATATTCCCTTGGTGGAGGACCTTCAAAAATTGATTCTTTTAGGACCCATGAATTTTTCCACTTGGAGAATTATTTTTCCGCAAACATTTTAATTTTGACTCTAATTAATTAATTTTTCCGGCTTAGGATTTAATTTTATTTTGCCAGAAAAATTAATTAATTTACACGAGGGAATTTAATATTTTTCCACCCTCTAATACATACAATTTTTACATTTATAGCCCTCAAAAGGGGAATACACATTTGACTTAAACCCTCAAGACACATACCCAATCTACGACACAATATGATCTAGTAGACCAAGTGATTTGTAATAAAATAATTTAGCTAACTAGCTTAAAATATTCTCAAATCACTTTATATTAGACTAGACTAGAACACTAGGACTCACCTAAGCCTTTGACTAAGAATTCCACCCTAGCTTTGGGGTGAGGTTGGAGGGAAAAACTCTATTGACCATCTGTGTTTAGAAACACAGATGAGTCAGCGAGACGAAAAACCTCCTAGGATGAAAGTTTTCATCAAAATAGTAGGATTACCTAGGTTGTTACATACATTCGTGGTCTTACTAGCATCATTTACATTACATAACTTGCAGAATGGGTTTATAATGACACATAAACCGCTGATAGGTGATCCGATCCTATTGACTTTTTTTTTTTAGCCTCTGCTTCCTCGAAACTCTAACAAATATGAGTGCAATAGTCCATATGGAAAATGTGAAGATGAAGGACAAGTTGACAACCAACAAGTCTGAGAGACACGATTGAATGACTTGGCTACTTGATTAATTTTAGCAAGACTTAAGGATTAGATTAAATTTGAATGTGAGACTAGTGCCTTACGAAGTCAACTTCTTGCTTATTAATATATAAATGCCAAGTAACCAGATGGACAATCGTTGCTTGGATGAATGACTATCTTAGATGAAGTGCAAATCCTACAAGCTAGGTTTGATGCAAAGTCTTGATTGCTTTAATTTAAATTCCTATTCTAGATGTGACCTTCTTCTTATCTATTTTGGATTTAGTCTCTAAAGTAGGTTGTGGGATGGAAACCAATGAGAAGCAAGTAGAGGCTTGATTAACGATACCTCCTCCTGTGTTCCATCCACCTAATGCCTTCGGCACTGCAGAGATTGTGGCTTTGACGGCTGCAAAGTCACCGTGTTAACCACTAAAGAGGGTCTACGTTCCTCAAGCTATATTGAGAAAAGGTGGTCCTAAATGTCTATTAACCAATCTTATGCTTGGAGGTAATTTAATTAATGCAACTAGCTTAGAATGATATGGAAAAATTATGAGTGATTCCTAAGGTAAGATTGTTTAAGTTGTTTAAGTACTTAGTTATGATTCAATCTCAAATTATATCAACAAGTACTTGTTAATGACACACAATTTTAACCACAAGAAATGTGCCAAGCTATTAAGTACCAACAAGATACAAGAGAGTCCAAATGAAATTTGCTCAATTAGACAATCACAGTATGCTCTTAGAGAAAGATGCCAAAGATCTATAATACAATTGCTCAAGTAACCACAATAGATATTTATCCAATGATGATTTAGAGCACTTGGAACAATTTTGCCAATGATTATCAACATAGGATGCAATAATTAAGATATTTCAATGCCAATATTATTCAATCATTCAAGATATGCTCAATTAGGTTAGAACACTAAGAAATTCAATGCAAATGTAGATTTATTATTCACCAAGCAAGAATGACAATATGAGAGCACTTATTCATCAAATTTTCAATGTCTGGGATAATCAAGACAATTACATATCAAAAGGGAAAGCATTGTGAGTTAGATCAAGATACCAAGATTTGATGTTCTCTTAGATTATTTCACTTAGGGAAATAAAATCATTGGATCAAGTGCTTTAGAGAGTGAGCTAGATGTGATCTTATGAAGCTTTAATCAAATCACAAAAACAAGTATGTTAGAACCCAAGAGCCAATTATCTTCTTTAACATATCAAACCATGAACCAAGTAACAAGTATAGTGTGAAAAAATAGAAGCACTTACGTTACTTGTATTTGAATGTCAGAATAAATTTAGGACATCAATAAGTGAAATTACTTTAGATCCACTTCTAAGTGCAAAATGATAAGCATGTATAAGCGAAATATGAGCAATGAGACACCCAAGAGTCACACCAATCTTGACAATATGAAATCTGAGATATTTTAGCCTTCTTATGATGTGATTATTATTGTTATATCAGATTTGACCACACTTGTCACAGTCAACAATATGTGAAAT
This sequence comes from Pinus albicaulis, assembly GCA_034641835.2. Classification (NCBI taxonomy): domain Eukaryota; kingdom Viridiplantae; phylum Streptophyta; class Pinopsida; order Pinales; family Pinaceae; genus Pinus; species Pinus albicaulis. The sequence continues at coordinate 9,974,842 of CM076578.1, read as the reverse complement.
TCACTCAAAGAAATAAACCCAACTCATGCAATTAATTTCTGCATATATTAAGCAAGTTATGGGTTGATTTTATGCCCCAATTTGGAGTGTCTTTTATCACTGTTATGAACCATTCAACTTGCTGAAGTAAAACAGTGTGAAAAATAAGGGTTAGAGGTCAAACCCTTAGGCCCTATGTAATATTCCCAATTAGCAGCAGCTAATTGGAAATATTAATTTTGCCAGTTTTGCTTTTCTAATGTTTATCAGTTAATAAAAAGAAGTGATGGGACCCATAACCCACACTTAGGAAATAAAGTTTCCCTAAAGTCACTTAGGCAAATATTAAAGGACAGCGTGGGGCTCATGAGAGCCTAGTGGCAGCGCGAGGGAAGAGGCAGCGTGGGCCCATGACAACACAATTGAGAGGGGACAATGTGGCCAAGAAGGGACAACGCAGTTTAGTGGGGCCCGGGTGAGAGCAAGGCTCTAAAGCATATAAGGGAGATGAGGCTCCTCATTCTCTCATTCTATTATGCATCTCTGATTTCTATCTTTTGACATTGAGCACGCTTTTGTTGTTGAGCGAAGTCTGCAAGTGTTGTTCAGCACACCGGGTGTCTCCGAGCTGAGATCCCAACCATAGCATCGGGGGACTTCTTGTGCCCGCTCAGTGAGGAGATCTATCCATCATTTTTTAGGAGAGAGCCATAACATCTTCAACTAGGATCACGCAGTTGCTTGGACAACGCAATCTCTTGGAGGGATTACGCAGTTTGTGGTAGAGGCAGTTCTGGGAGTGAGGAGATATTAGGGATTTCAGCCCGAGGATAGTGTGAAGGGACCAACCCTTCGCTAATCATCATTTTGGAGCAGGAGGAGGCCATCATTTGCAGATTTATCATTCAGGGCCAGCGTAGTCACTGGGAGTGCATTATTTTCCAAGGGAGGTCAAATTCCGGGGTCAGCCATTCCGGGATTCCTTTCTGGGTTTTTCTGGGTTATTGGAGGAAAGCTCATTTCCAGAGTTTCACATTTTTCTGAGCAGGGGAACAACCCCAAAGAGTTATTACATTCCAGCAGCAGTAACAACATTTGGAGATTACGCAGTCCATGACAGAGCAACCATTCCTTGAGCATTTCTGAGAGTATTTTCCAGCTTGCCTTGAGCAAGCCAAGGTGCCATCATTCTGATAACCTTTGTACTCATTTATATCTTTCAGTTATATAATAAAATGGCTCAATGTTTCTCCATATTTTCATTATTTGTATGATGTCTCTCTATTTGCTGTAGTTGCTTTGTATTACTGTTTATTTCTATCCGAAATATTTCAGTGGTATCAGAGCTCATAGACTTGGCTCAGCCCGTGGAGCAGATTAGTCTATGACATCGACAGGAAAACCATATATCACTTATCGGGGAAGGAAGTACAAGGACCAAAAGCGGAGGCTTGAGACCGCTTTTGGAGAGGGGGACTGCGTTCCAGTAGTGGACGCAGAGGAGGAAGAACTAATGGCAGAGGAGAAAGATGAAGGGAGGGAGTTCGAGCAACTCCTCCTAAAGTTTGTGCAGGAGCTACTGAGGACGATCGAAGAGATGGGGCAGAAGTTTACCGCTGACCAGAGACAGCGTGAAACCCCAAGGGGTTTTCACATCGGAGAAGGGTCCGACACTTCCCACCATTTACAAGAGCAGCTCACAGCGCAACAGGTTGTGTCACTTACTCCCCCACGTTCCACGATGCCCACATATATGATTGCAGGTACAGGGACGGGAGCACCTCAGGAGCTGGAGCCAGTTCATATGGGGGATTATTTTGCAAACTATCAGTCCTATGGGTGAGAGTTTGGTGAAGCTCTCACTTTCCATGATTTTGTTCAGCTCAATAAGGACAACCGACGCCGTAACCAGAACAGAGGGGGTAGATACACACAGGATGGGGACATGTAGCATACAGTGGGCAGGTTTTTCTTGCCAACATTTGACGGGTCCTCAAAATGTTTGGTGAAGGCTTGGGTGGAGATGCTGGACATTTATTTCCAGCTCAATCAGATGGCAGAGGGAGAGGCCATCAAGGTGGTAGTGCTGCACCTCGAGGGAGAGACCATCAAGGTGGCAACGTTGCACCTTGAGGGAGAGGCCCACGACTGGTGGTTCCATGGGATGGCCACGTTGGGTCACTCAATAGTGACAGCGTATGCAGAGTTTACACGAATGTTGGTGGAGCGGTTTGACCGAAAGGATCCGGAAGAGCACTTTGTTGGGCTGACCAAGCTCAAGCAGACTGGGAACCCGGAAACCTACATTTCTGAGTTCTTGAGGCTTTCGGTGATGATGCCCGACTTGTCCTCAGCCAGGAGGATCTACATGTTTATTGACGGGTTGCCAGGACCTTTGCGTGGGCTAGTAAGATCCACGAGGCCTGCTACACTCCAGGATGCAGTTGGGAGAACCAAGGATTTGCAGGATGCTCTACCCAGGACTAGAGCTCCTTTCCCCTAGAGACTGACATTTCAACTGAAGGGGAAGGACATGAGGGTTCCACCTCCAAGGGGGAACCAAGGCTGGGGGCCTTTGGACGATGATACCCGGAGAGACTTGAGACGGAGGAAGCTATGCTTCACATGCCAGGATCCATGGGCACCAAGACATCGATGTGCCATGGGAAAGGCACACTACATAGAGGTCTTCTCGGACAGTGACGGGGAAGAAGATGCATACGAGGAGATAGAGGCAGGAGGCAGCGCTGTAGTACAGAGATGGGATCATCCACCACCCCCACCCCCACCCCCAGGAGCAAGAGGGACATCGTTTGCACCTACTGGGGGAGTCCTTGCTTCTTTGCGAGGGGTTCCCAAGTATTTGACACTGCGTGTCCGGGGCACCGTTTAGGGACAACGTGTTTCAGTTCTAGTTGACAGTGGGGCCACCCACAACTTGATTGATGCATAGTTGGTAGAGCGGAGGGGCATACCGACAGAGAGCTTTGATGGTTTTTCAGTACTGGTACCGGGTGCCAGAACTATGCAGTGTGCTAGATATGTGCCGGCATTGGCAGTGACCATGGGGACTTACATGATGACAGATCATTTCTTTGTGGTGGACATTCTAGACACCGATGTGGTGCTTGGAGTGCAGTGGTTGATCACGTTGGGGAAGGTCACCACAGATTGGGAGACTCTGGAGATGGAGTGGACGGATAAGAAGAGTGGCAAACATGTGATGATCCGCAGTATGCACACTTATCCTCCACAGACAGTATCAGCACACCGGATGGAGGCAGACTTCCAGAAGGGAGACATAGAGTGGGCAGTGGAGCTGCGTATTTCAGAGGCAGGAGCTACAGGACAGGTAGTTCACCCAGATGTGCAGTTGATTTTGGACAGATATGCTACAATTTTTGGGGATATACCTCCAGGGCAGCAACCGGATCGGGGGTTTGAGCACACCTTTGAGCTTGAGCAGGGCATTCAGGCTGTGATAATTACACCCTATAGGCACCCCAAAGCCTACAGGATGAGATTGAGAGAGCTATTCATGAGCTCTTAGCGCTGGGACACATCCGGCCTAGCACTAGCCCATTTGCTTCTTCTTTTGTACTGGTGAAGAAGAAGGATGGCACACTGAGGATGTGCATCGATTATCGGGCTCTCAACAAGAAAACCATGAAGAACCAATACCCCATTCCGCGGATTGATGAGTTGATGGACGAGCTGAGGGGATCGAAGTTCTTCTTGAAGATTGATTCGAGGTCGAGCTACCATCAGATTCGAGTGAGGGACCAGGATGCCCCCAAGACGACCTTCAAATGTCACTATGACCATTTTGAGTTTTTGGTGATGCCCTTCGGGCTAACCAATGCACCAGCGACCTTCCAGTCCTGTATGAACCACATCTTCCGTGGTCAGTTGAGGAAGTTCGTGCTGGTATTCTTCGACGTTATCCTGATATACAGCCAGACGTGGGTGGAGCACCTACAACACATTGAGGCTGTATTCCGCATTTTGGAGGAGTAGCATTTTTATTCTAAGCTCTCCAAATCGAGTTTGGGCTGACCGAGATGCTCTATTTGGGGTATGTCATTGGTGTGGACGGAGTGAGAGTCCACGAGGAGAAGATCTGGGCCATTCAGGAATGGCCGGAACCGAAGAGTGTGACAGAGCTCCGGGGGTTTGTAGGCATCTGCACCTACTACCGGAAGTTCGTCAAGGGGTTTTCCCAACTTGCTGCACCCCTCACAGATCTCACCAAAAAGGGGGCATTTAGTTGGACGGACACAACGCATGTAATATCCCAAAATGGGAATACACAGCATAGCCTGCTGGAATAACGCTCTCTTCACAAATTGGTGCACTGAAATGAGTTTGCAACTCCTGGATCCCTTAGATCAGTGGATCTAATGTCTAAATCCAAAAGGAGAGAAAAAACAAATCAAACTAGGTGAGGTAAACAGACCTCCCACCACCTAGTATGGCTGGAAAACACCCAATGAAGGGGTTGCAGCTATATGTAACAAACTGCTTCAGAAATAACACAGTTCCACTGAAGTGAAGCAGGAGGCCAATATGGAGGCTCAAAGATCATATGTACAACAACAAATCAAATTTACATTACAACCCATATAGTGTACTAGAGAAATTAGAAGACTATACAAGAATAAACCCTCAGAAATGAGGTGCTACAACCACAAGAAATGTCTGCATAAACTTGACAGCGTTATTTTAATGGGCTAAAGCAACAGTATATTACAACTCAGATCTAGAGCAGATCTGTATATAAAAGGATGGATCTAATTCAGATCTGTATTCAAGAAAAGCTCATCTATACATTCCCCTTGGAGTTTTGTGCAAAACATGAGAGTACAAGAGTAGATCTGAGATCTAGAGTTGCAGATCTGCAGTAATATTTTGAAATCTCTGAATCATATAATAGAACAACAGATCAGATCTGAAACGAACATGGATTGGATGGCCAATCCATGGATCACCACAGTGAGAGGAAGAATCCTATCACCAGAGATCTCTCCTCCAAAATGCAAACAAAACACCCTGCAACTGCAAACTTGCAAATAACGCAGTTTGGGAAGGGAAACTGCGCTGTAAGCTCTGAGAATGATTTGGTCTGATGCCAAGGTCTGGATCTGTAGCTCCAATGATCTAGGACACTCTTGCCAATGGGATAGAAGACTTTCCCAGTGAAAAGGGGTGCTAGATGTGCATAGATCTGAAGAGATCTATCCTCCACTTGCTGCAACTCACAAGGACAACCCAACCCTGAATAGGATCAACGCTGTAGGTGTAAGGTGAAGCTTGGCCCAAGCCAAATAGTGGACAAGACAAGCAAAACTCCTCCAAGAGCTGCTCTAGGAAGGAGGTGGGATTCCCGCTCAGGAACACCCAATGCTAAACAACATTATTCTCAGCTAAACGGCTAGAGAATGAGAAATGTCTAAGTAGACAAATTCTTCTGAAATAATATCTTCAACAACTCCCCTCTTGCTGCTCTCCTCTTCCTTTTATAAGATAGGAGTCTTGTCAAACCCTAAACCACTTCATCAATTTAGCTCCTTTCACATGTAGAGCCTCCGTCTAGAACTGCGCTGTGCCTCAAGGAGGTTCAATGCATCTAGACTGCGCTGTAGATATGGTCATGGTCGACTTGGTCAAGTGCTCAACCTCTTTGACACTCAAGTGTGTTTATATAAATGGCCCAGATTTAGCCTTGTTTACGTTGGGCATTGATTTATTTTGATGTTTTTAGGAGTTTTACATGTCCTCCTTTACACTTTATTCATCAACGTGAAAATCAAAACAAAACAAAGCAAAATTGAATATTCCCATTAGCTTGGGCTAAAGTGGGAATATTACAGTCCTCCCCTTCAAAATGTTGCTTGTCCTCAAGCAACTGATAAGGTGAGTGCTGCAAAATCTCCCCTTCTTCTCTTGTGGCCTCCTCATCCAATAGTCTTCACCATTGCTTCAGATTTTCTGCAATAGTTCTGTCTCCCAATGGTTCCTTCCAAGTGTGCAAGTTGGCCTTTGGTGAAAAAACCCATTGGCTCTCATCATGAAGGACTGGAAGGTCTACATGGAAACCTCCTTGCTGATCCTTGGCCTCCTCAAGATAGAAGTGATGACAATCATGGGGAGTTTCATCATCCATGAAAGACTCCCATCTCTATGCTATCATCCAAATGAAATGAATTACCTCCCAGCTTGGCAATTCATAGAAAAACTCCTCCCCAATACTTATGAGAGGCATGCCCCAAACAAACATATGGCTTACCTTACAAAGAAACAAGTGGTCTACCATAGTGGCCATATAATATCCCATGCTGCCCTTGAAACATGTAGTGCAAATAGTGTGGGAAACTCCCTTCCCCAAGGACACATCCAACCAATGTGCCTTCCCTCCATCCATGTTCCAAACGAAGACAAGAACAATTTCAGCATATGGAATCATAATTAGAGTCATGCTAGCTGCCATATGCAATAATGGAGAAGGACAATGGTCCCTCAAGTGCAACTAGCGCAGTTTTACTCCTAACTGCCTTAGAATATGATATGACAAGTGTTTTCCCCAACACTTGTTTGCTGCCCCATCCTTCTTGCATGCTTGGAGAAAGTGCATAATAGTTGGTGTAAAGGAATCACACCATGAAGAGGATATCATCTCTCCAAGACCCTTCAAGGAATGGCAAAATTCATCATTGTTCATAGCCCCAAGTGGCCTATGAAACCCATCAGAAATAATGCTCCCTCTTGGAGCAAAGCCCTGCACATGAGTGTTAGAAAAATACAAGCATATAGTAGATACACCAGGATATTCAGAGATACAAGTTCCTCCATATACTCTCCATATACTTGTCTTACATTAGTGAGGTAACTCATGGTTGAGTTCCTTCTCACACTCAATGAATAAGGAGGTGTTGAGGATTTCTCTTTCCAAGAGCTATGTTCCTCCTCAACCAGCAAATGATCCATGCACTTCCTCATATGAGAGTGCATCTCCTTATTGAGATCTTCCCACATGAATCCCTCCAATATAGTATGGCATGTCTTAATGAAGCTAGTGGATTTAGAAATCAAGATCTCATAGGTTGCATTAAGTAGTTTGTCTTTGAGTTTGGAGTTTTTAGATAAGTAGATCTGATCATAGAAATAAATGACTCCATTAACTACTTTATACCTCCTATCTATCATTTGACCATCAAGAACCCTACATGTGAAGAGGTCCTTGGAATATTCCATCAAGAGTAGGGACTCCCAATAAGGATCTAGGCTTCTCAACATTGACAGCGCTGTAGAAGTCTGACATGAAGTATCTTTCATATGATGGCTCTCCTCCTTGACATGCTTGATTTCAAAGTCACATGTTGGAGTAATTCCATCTTTCTTTTGCTGCCCCTCTTGCAGCTGATCTTGCTCAAGATAAGATTGAAGTTTAGGAGAGTCATCCCTCTTTTGAAAGGTTCTCCTCCTCCAAAACTCCCACAGTTTTGCTCCTGCATACAAGAATGGAAATATCTTCTTGTCATATTCAGAAATTTTCATTATATATTGGAGTATCCTTTGCTGCTCCAAGGCTATGGAGTGGCCTTTTGATACCATGCTCATATCAAAACAGATTTCTGAATCTCTTCTTTCCAGCGCAAATAGATGAATGGAAGATAGCAAAGTCAATTTCAGAAAATTGCTTAGCTCCTCATCAATGATTCTCAGTGCTATAGTAGCTCCTCTCAAGGTTCCCTTTTTAGACAGATATGTTGCTGCTGAATATAGTTGAGAGAACACTTTAGCTTTCTTCCAATCAGGGGGTCTCCCTGGTGGAATGCCTCCATGCAAAGAGACATCAAGACATAGAGTAGGATACATAGATGTATGGATTGACTTGTCCTTGCCTTCATTGCATAGATCCTCATGCCTTCTTTGTAAATTAATCTTCTGAAATAAAGAGGGGTGTATACTTCTCATCATATGGTGCTTGCCCTCCCCTTTATCTTTTGCAATATTCAGATTCTCACCATTTGATAATAATGGCACATGCTGCACATTGATTGTGCCACAATCTCCATATGTGAGATTCTTTGGAACTCCTTGCAATAGTGCAAGAGTTTCTCTCCTTGGAGCCATTGTTCCTTCTTCCTCTCCATGAGGGTCTAGGTGTGCCCTTGTCATGACTGCGCTGTTATTCCCAGCCTTCTCTTCCTTGATCTTGCAAGACGCTTGGAAGCTCAAGTGATTCTCTCTCTTTGGCACATTTCCTTCCTTCCTCTTCATGAAGAAGTTGTTGACAAAACGTTGTAGATTTGATGATATGGCTGAGTGCTCATATCCATGAGATGAGAACTTAGAACTTTCCTCATGTATAGATCTTGTAGATCTTGTTGAGGGATCTCCATGTTTTTCCCTCCTCATTTCTTTGATGTCCTTGTTGATACCCCGTAGAGCTTGAGATAGAAGTTTTGTGAACCTCTTCTCTCCAGACAACAAGGGTTTGCTTTGATTTCTCTTGCAGATCTCCTCCTTCCCATGAGAAGACTCCATAATGCTTGAAGCTCACAGGTTGAGCCAAGAAAGTAGCTTTGATACCACTGTAATATTCCAAAATGGGAATACACAACAAAGTCTACTGGAATAATGCTCTCTTCACAAATTGGTGAACTGAAATGAGTTTGCAACTCCTGGATCCCTTAGATCAGTGGATCTAATGTCTAAATCCAAAAGGAGAGCAAAAACAAATCAAACTAGGTGTGGTAAACAGACCTCCCACCACCTAGTATGGCTGGAAAACACCCAATGAAGGGGCTGCAACTATATGCAACAAACTGCTTCAGAAATAATGCAGTTCCACTGAAGTGAAGCAGGAGGCCAATATGGAGGCTCAAAGAACATATGTACAACAGCGAATCAGATTTACATTACAGCGCATACAATGTACAAGAGAAAATAGAAGACTATATAGGAATAAACCCTCAGAAATGAGGTGCTACAACCACAAGAAATTTCTGCATAAACTTGACAGCATTATTTTAATGGGCTGAAGCAGCGTTATATTACAACTCAGATCTTGAGCAGATCTGTATATAAAAAGATGGATCTAATTCAGATTTGTATACAAGAAAAGCTCATCTATACATTCCCCTTGGGGTTTTGTGCAAAACATGAGAGTACAAGAGTAGATCTGAGATCTAGAGTTGCATATTTGCAGTAATATTCAGAAATCTCTGAATCATATAATAGAGCAACAGATCAGATCTGAAACAAACATGGATTGGATGGCCAATCCATGGATCACCATAGTGAGAGGAAGAATCCTATCACCAAAGATCTCTCTTCCAAAATGCAGACAAAACACCTTGCAACTACAAACTTGCAAATAACGCAGTTTGGGAAGGGAAACTGCGCTGTAAGCTCTGAGAATGATTTGGCCTGATGCCAAGGTCTGGATTTGTAGCTCCAATGATCTAGGACACTCTTGCCAATGGGATAGAAGACTTTCCTAGTGAAAAAGGGTGCTAGATGTGCATAGATCTGAAGAGATCTATCCTCCACTTGCTGCAACTCACAAGGACAACCCAACTCTCAATAGGATCAGCGCTGTAGGTGTAAGGTAAAGCTTGGCCCAAGCCTGATAGTGGACAAGACAAGCAAAACTCCTCCAAGAGCTGCTCTAGGAAGGAGGTGGGATTCCCGCTCAGGAACACCCAATGCTAAACAACATTATTCTCAGCTAAACGGCTAGAGAATGAGAAATGTCTAAGCAGAGAAATTCTTCTGAAATAATATTTTCAACAACTCCTCTCATGCTGCTCTCCTCTTCCTTTTATAAGATAAGAGTCTTGTCAAACCCTAAACCACTTCATCAATTTAGCTCCTTTCACATGTAAAGCCTCCATCTAGAACTGCGCTATGCCTCAAGGAGGTTCAGTGCATCTAGATTGCGCTGTAGATATGGTCATGGTTGACTTGGTCAAGTGCTCAACCCCTTTCACCCAGCAGAACTACTATAACCACTTCCCATTCCAGAGGGGAAATGGGAAAGCATCTCGATGGACTTCATCACTGGGTTGCCCACGGTACAGGGCAAGGATTGCATCTTTGTGGTCGTTGATCGACTGACAAAGTATGCACACTTGTTCGCTATATCAACACGGTACACAACAACACAGGTAGCGGAGTTGTTCTTCAGAGATATTTTCAGATTGCATGGTCTTCCGAAGACCATTGTTAGTGACCGGGACAACCGTTTCATGGGCGGCTTTTGGCAGGAGATTTTCCGTTTGGTGGGTACAGAGTTGACTTCGAGCACCAATTATCACCCTTAGACGGACGAGTAGACAGAGATAGTGAACAAGTGGCTGGAAGGCTACTTGCGAAACTATGTCACGGGGCAACAGAAGGCATGGCTACGCTTGTTGCACTTGGGAGAGTACTGCTACAACACCACTTTTCACATGTCCATCGATATCTCTCTATTCTATGCTTTGTATGGATACCATGCTTTGACTTTTGCTGACGTGATGTTTGGTGCTAGCAAGGCCCCCAGTGCCAAGGATTGGATCCAAGAGAGTCAGGATATACTCTGGGCTCTTAAGGATAACTTAGCTACAACTCAGAACCAGCAGAAGCTGTATGCCGACAAGGGATGGGTTGAGAGGCAGTTCGAGGTAGGGAACATGGTTTACCTACAACTTCAGCCATGCCACCAGTCCACGTTGAAGCAGAAGGGGGCCGAGAAGCTCAAGCCCTGCTTCTATGGACCTTATAGGGTGATCTGCAGGATTGGGGAGGTTGCATATGAGTTAGAGCTGCCCACAGGTAGGCATATCCGCAACATCTTCCACGTATCATGCCGGAAAAAGGCATTGGCGCAGCAGGTAACTGCAACAAAGGAGCTTCCACTTACAGATGATGAGGGCATTTGGTGTTGCAGCCAGAAGCCATCATAGACACCAGGGAGAGACAACTACGGAGCAGGATAGTTAGAGAGTACTTGGTGAGGTGAAGGAACTTGCCGGATGAGGATGCCAGTTGGGAGAGAGAAATTTTGCAGCACCCGACATTGCAGTTGCTCGAGGATAGGCAACGTTTTGGCGGGGAGGACTGTAATATTCCCAATTAGTAGCAGCTAATTGGAAATATTAATTTTGCCAGTTTTGCTTTTCTAATGTTTATCGCTTAATAAAAAGAAGTGATGGGACCCATAACCCACACTTAGGAAATAAAGTTTCCCTAAAGTCACTTAGGCAAATATTAAAGGGCAGTGGGGGGCCCATGAGAGCCTAGTGGCAGTGTGAGGGAAGAGGCAGCGTGGGCCCATGACAACGCAGTTGAGAGGGGACAACGTGGCCAAGGAGGGACAACGCAGTTTAGTGGGGCCCGGGTGAGAGCAAGGCTCTCAAGCATAAAAGGGAGATGAGGCACCTCAATCTCTCATTCTATTATGCATCTCTGATTTCTGTCTTTTGACATTGAGCACACTTTTGCTGTTGAGCAAAGTCTGCAAGTGCTGTTCAACACATCGGGTGTCTCCGAGCGGAGATCCTAACCTCAGCCTCGGGGGACTTCGAGTGCCCACTCAGGTGAAGAGATCTATCCATCATTTTTCAGGAGAGAGCCATGGCATCTTCAGCCAGTATCACGCAGTTGCTTGGACAACACAGTCTCTTTGAGGGATTACGCAGTTTGTGGTAGAGGCAGTTCCGGGAGTGGGGAGATACCAGGGATTTCAACTCGAGGATATTGTGAAGGGACCAACCCTTTACTAATCATCATTTTAGAGTAGGAGGAGGCCATCATTTGCAGATTGATCATTCAGGGCCAGCGTAGACATTGGGAGTGCGTTATTTTCCAAGGGAGGTCAAATTCCGGGGTTAGCCATTTCAAGATTCCTTCCTGAGTTTTTTCGGGTTATTGGAGGAGAGCTCATTTCCAGAGTTTCACATTTTTCTGAGCAGGGGAACAACCCCAAAGAGTTATTCCATTCCAGCAGCAGCAGCAACATTTGGAGATTACGCAGTCCATGACACAGCTGCCATTCCTTGAGCATTTATGAGAGTATTTCCAGCTTGCCTTGAACAAGCCAAGGTGCCATCATTCTGATCACCTTTGTACTCATTGTTATTTTTCAGTTATATAATAAAATGGCTTAGGGTTTCTCCATATTTGCATTATTAGTATGATGTCTCTCTATTTGTTGTAGTTGTTTGTTTATGTTGCTTTGTATTACTGTTTATTTCTATCCGGAACATTACACCCTAGGCCTAGAAGAATATTGTCCTATGGCTCGATCACCTGCGAACACCAACTCTTGAGCCAATTACCTTTGCAAAATTCACCAAAATTCAGTCCATAAAATCATAAAAACCCACAGAGGTGGAAGAGGGCAAGTGAGGGAAGGAATGAAGGCTAGAAGAAGATGGATAAGCTTGTTGACCTCTCCGTGTCAACTACCATATAACAATACACTTTTTCGCAAAGAGATTCCATCGTGTTCGAGCACTTAGTTCATCCAGGATTCATCATCATCGGTCGACAATTTGTGAAAGTTATAAACCCATTATGCATGTTTATAATGTAAATTTTCTTAGTAAGACCATTTCTGTATGTAACAACCTAGGTAAACCTATTGTTTTGATGACGATTTTCATCCTAGGAGGTTTTTCGTCTCACCGATTCATCTATGTTTCTAGACACAAATGATTGGCAGATTTTTTCCCTCCAACTTCACCCCAAAGCTAGGGTGAATTTTGTCGTTAAGATCTTAGGCAAGTCCTAACGTTATTTAATCGAGTCTTTTTAAAACTGATTTGGGAATAATTTTAGCTAATTGGCTAAATTATTTTATTACAAATCACTTGGTTTACTAGGTTATATTTGAGTCGCATAATTGAGTAAAATATTGAGGGTCTATAACGAACAGGTGTTCCCCCTTCATGGGTTAAAATGTAATTATCTTATGTAAAAATATTTTAGCCATGGTGCTAAAATATTAGTGGGTTGGAAAAATTATTAAATCCTCTCGTGTCAATTAATTAAATTTTCTAGCAAAAATAAATTAAAATCCTAAGCCAAAAATTTAATTAATTTGAGTCAAATGGTTATCTTAGGAAAAATAAAAAAAGCGTGGGTCATATAGAAATTAATTTTTGGAAGTTCCCCAGCAAAGGAATATTGAAAATTTCAAGAAATTTTAGACCCTTAGGCCTTTGGTTAAGTCAAAGTCAATTTTTTGAGGAAATTAACTCAAAATAATTACTTTTGAGTTAATTAAAAATGAATTAAATGAAAAATTCAAATTTTCCTCAAAAATAAATAATTTCGACGGTGATGATTAGAAGATAATTAAATCTTTATCAACGGTCGAGATAAATTGACGGGGATCAAAGAAACCAGTCGTTTGGAGAATTTATCTTTAAATTAGAGGTCATTTGTCTCACAAAGTATCCGATCATTGAATCATGTACATGCTCTTGAAGTTGTCTTGTTATCTTCTTCTGGAATAATAAAAACGCAAAGTCTTTGGGGTTTTATTTGATGGTGGTGTTCCTCTTCTGCATCGTATGGTAATATTGTTTTTAATGTTCCGCTGAATATTATTTTGATGATGATGATGATGATGGTGGTTAACGTCCACTGAGACCAATCTTTGGTCTATCGGACCTAAAGAAAAGAGTTATTTAGTTTGATTTAAGATTTTATTCCTATGCTCAAAAAGCTTGGAGAGAAGCCTCCTGAGCTCACTATAATTTTGACATCTTAAAAGGCTAAGCCGCTAAGAAGGTCAGTATTGCAACAAAGATTATGAAATTGAGCTCTAATGTGGTTGCACGCGGGGCACTCTAAGAGGAAGTGATTTTCATTCTCGATGTTCATATTCTCACAGAGATGGCAGATCCTTTCCATCTATGGCGTTTTAGGAACTGTCCAACGACCTGTTTCACTATGGAGCTCATGAGAGTTCGTTCTAATCTTGGCTATATTAATTTTCTTCTTTGAGCTAGTTAAAACAGAGAGATACTTTTGATCTTCTAGGGTGGGGTTGATGACCTCCTTATAATATCTTAATTTTCTTTTAGTTGCTAGATCTTTCTTACACCACATTTTTTCTTTGATAGCTGGTTGATAGCTTTCGTGGAGTAATCTATTGCACAAGTATTTTGCATAGGTTACTAGATTTAGAATAACATTATAATTTAATCGAATTAGCAGGTATCTCTAATTCTTTAAGATTACAGTGTTATTTTATGTCTATATTAATCTAACAGTTTGATCTTAAAGTGTGCATAAATCATTTGTATTTAAAAAATTGGGCGTTTGGGGAAGTCCTCGGCTGGACCATCTGACTCCCAAGGCATAAGATATGAAGAGCCATCTTGATCTAAAACCCCAGAATTATCTTACGAATTTCTCTTGCAGGGTTTTTTGGGCTTGTACCTTATTTAAAAAAATATTATTTATCTTTATATATCGTACTAAATATATAGATCTGGCTAGAAAGAGATTTAATCTACAGATCTGGGAGTGGAGTCAGACTCATACTCTTCAGGTCTGATAGATTTGTATTTTATTTGTATAGATCTGAAGTCTTTGTAAAATAATTTTTAATTTCTAACATTTGGGTTTAGGGCTTTAGTTTTATTTTTTTATGTTTTGGTGTTTTTAGCATACTTGTAAATATTTTTTTTTAAATTATTTTGTAAATAATTTTTTAGATTTCAAAATTGTAAATATTTATTTGATTTAATTTCTAATTTTGTAGTTAAAATTTTTTAATTAGATTTAACTTTTAATTTTCACTTGTAAGGTTTTTTTATCTTGCATTCAAAATTTGGAATTAGTTTCTTTAATTTGTGTCTATATCTACTAACCTTTCACCTTGTATTTTATTCTTTCTTATGTAAATAATTTCACTAACCTTTTGCATTTTAATTTTTTTGTATATAATTTCTTGGGGTTTATATATATATATTATTTTTTTGCGAATCAACTTTTCTAAACCCTTGTATAGAATTATTTCCAAATTTTGTATATATATATATATATATATATATATATATATATATATATATTCTCAAGTTTAAATGCAGATCTGAAAAGGAGAATCAAATTTTTGTAGGGTCCATGCCCTCTTTTCCTTCACGAATATTATTTGTGATAGATTAACATTTTAATAACCTTTCCTTTCTTGACTCCATTAATGAAATTAATTAACAATCATTAATTTTTGCATTTAGTTTAAATCTCTAATCTCATTTGGATTTTAGGATAAAGTATTTTGGGCAGTTAAATCTAATTTATTGTGCTTTGTTATTAACATTTGCTCTATTTTGATCCAAAGTTAGTACATTAAAATGACATCTTCCAAAGTCTCTTGGCATTTGGAGCGTTGTGATGTATTATTTAGATTTAATTGTTCTAACATAATTACATCTAATTTTGTTTCATTGAGTAATGTTGATTGCTTCATTTGATTTGTTAGTGGAATCTTGTAATCTTGTGTTAAAGTGACATATCATAAAGGTTGGTTATAGCGAGTTTACATTTTTCAATTGAGGCATATTGTCATTATCTCATCTCTTTGAAGCTATCTAACTTTAGTCATCATCCCGCATTTGCATCCTAGGATTAACATTTGCATCTCATCTTGCATTTGATCATTACAACTAGAATTTTGAGCTGACTTTATAATTGCAGGCTTTTTGTTTTTTTGGTATATCATAATTACTTGCTAATTGTGCTTAAACTGTTTATTGCTCATATTTCTGGTTAACGTGATCTATCTAACATCTTTCTTGCAACATTACTTGTCTAGTAACTTGAAGCTATTCATATTTGTGCAAGTGATATAATATATTTTGAGCATTGTTCATTAGGCACTGGTCTATATCTACTAATCTTGCTATTACCTCATTGTCATCAATTGCTCCCTCTTGTTAAGATTTATTTTGCTCATTTAATGAACACACTTGCTAATTACTCTCAAGTTGCCTAGAGAGGTATTGATCTTGCTCTTAATCGCCTAGGACTTGTTCCAACAAACCTTTCCCTCATCCATTTACCATTAGGGACTACCCCCCTTGACTTAGCTAAGAGAGAGTCTAAATGGAGTGAGTAGGGATCAAGGTGACAACATCTACTCTGAGCGTTGTGCCGTAGGTGTACACTTTGGGCGACAAAAAGGCCTAATAGGCCTACAGCTAGGGTCTAGAGGCCACAAAGGCCTCACGACAAGCCTAGGAAGGCTGATGTTGGGCTAAGGAGGGGTTGAGAAGCCCTAGAGGGGCTATGGCCTAGGGTTTTGAGGCCCTAAAGGCTTGCAACACCCTTGATAGCACTGTTGATAATATCGGTATCGGCAAA